>VZTR01031133.1:766989-911614 GCA_013400775.1 Chaetops frenatus
AAAAAAAAAAAAAAGCCCAGGAAAAAAGTGCAGGACTTGATCCTTCTTCTAGACCAAGTGACCAAGACTTATTTACTTGAATATGCATTAAAATACAAAATTAGAAAATATTAAAATCCTAAAGTTACTGAGTTACTAAAATTTTTTGTGCTTGTGTTGCAACTCAGTTTATATGTTAAGCACAGTAAAATCTCAGTTTAGGTTGGCATATGAGCACACTGACAAATTTAATGTTAAAAACAGTGAAACTTTTAAAGAAGATTTTGCACAAGACAAAAGTATTCTTGTCCAGCATCCAAGGCTGCTCCACAGTGTGCTTGGCACAGCAGGTTGGAATTACACTAACATGAGATTCAACACTGGGAATCTCAGGAACCTGCAGTTTCAGCAACTTATCATTCATCTACTGATTCCCCAAAAAGTATGGGATTTACTTTAAACTAAGAAATGTTATTGCCAGCATTCAAATAAACAATACACCACTCTGAAGCCAGAAATAGTTATGGAAATGTAAACTATGAAAAAGTGACATAACACAAATTATCTGGAAGCAACTAGTATTTGCTTGTTTTAAACACAACTGAGTGCTGTAATGCCAAAAGAAAAAGTACAGGAAACACCAGAGGAGCCTGTCCTTTAAAAGATATTTGCATAAGAAATGGCAGTGGGATAAACTTTACACTCCATCTCCCTCCTGCCTTAAGTATCTTATTCCAAGTAGATCAGCAAAGCTGCCACAAGCAGATGCTAGCACTGTAATTAATTCTCAGGACCCTTTTGTTTTACTGCAGGGAATGAACGTGAAATAGTTGGGTGAACTAAATTGAGCATCAAGTACATTCAGTTGCTGATGGCAAATTGATTTTTTCACAGCAGGCCATCAGTACAATTTCAGACAAGCATTTCATTAAGACACAGCATACATAACTCCTAATAACTTTGAACTACCTTCAGCACAGCATTAGGATCAAAGAACAATCAAGTCTTTGAGACTATTCTTAAAATAAAAAATGGGAGCTTGACACCACGTTCTCCAGAGGAAAACAAAAATCAAACTCTAAAAGCTTGCTTGTGCAGCATTTAAGTTTGCTAACAACATAACTGGCATGAACTCCTGCACGGCAATTTCTATGTGAATCTCCCAGCTTTTTTCTTGAAAACACCTGATGTCAGTTCTAGATGAAAACTCACCCAATCCCTGCTTTTTCCAAGTGACTTGTCACAGCAGTGCTCCTCTGACAATTAGGCAGTGAGGACAGCTGACTTAGCAGCACCACACAACATGGAGAAACATTCTCCCTGGTGTCTGGCAGGCAGGTAGGTCATTCCTCTGCACCCTTCCTGAAGCCCATTGTGAGGATACAGTAATTGAGCAATATCAAAACAAGAGGACTCTGAGCAATGCTATTCACACAGTCTAAACCCCAACATGAATTGCTTCCAACTCCCCCCACCAGAAAGTCTTCTACAAGTTATAGCACCACCTGATTCAAAGCAGGAGCCTGGAAGGAGTCTGGGCAGGATAAATGAAAAGTGGGATCAAAACGGAAAAATGCAGAAAACAGTATTGCCACAATCCTGATCCTGATTTTTTTTAACATTTACTTAGATGGCCAAATACATTAGTTACTCTGTCTGGTCCCCATTTGGGTTCAGCAGTGACTAAGTTTCAAATTAATAAAACCTCAAACTAAAAAACAGTTCAAGCTGAATTCCTGTTCAAGGAAAGAAAATGAAAATATTCAAGTTAGTATTTCCACCAAGTTCAGTTCAATTAGCTATACGTACATAAAAAACTATGGGGAAAATGTTGCCTTGTTTGGTGTTTTTGCTTTAACCTTTCAGACAGGGTTACTGGGCCTCTATTTAATGAGAATTTTTAGTTGAAAGCTCAGCCTTTAAATGCTTTCCAGCTTGCTGCCAGAAATTATGCTGAACTCTGTACAGCAACAGAAGCCACCAAATATCTTCTTCCCCTATTCACTTCCTGTCCTACCCATCTCACAGAGTCTTATCTCACAGATGCCAAAACTTCCTGTTCCCTCCCCCATTCCCACTCTGCCTTCCCATCACCTCATCTGGCACTCAGCTGCCCTTTTAGGGGCTCCACACAGTCACTTCTGTGATGCTTTTTTTCCCAGCTCCCCCTTGGCTCTATCTCTGATCCAGTTTTCCCTTGTGATTCACTCCTATTTGTTCTCCTTCACTTTCTTGGCATTCTCTCTAAAATCATTCAGATTTCAAACCCAGTGAGGGATATCAGAAATATTGGTCATCTTCGTTTTGCCAGTCTAAACCTGAACCTGCAAAGATTTAGCAGAGCCCACATTCCCACACCAAAATGAGTGACAGGTAGTGGGTACATTTAAAATGATCAGCTGTAAAATAAATATTCAAAACATCCTGGAAGTGAAACATAAGTATTTCGTTTAAGAGGCCCAAATTAGGACCAGCTGGCAGATTACAGTTGATTTTTTTATATTTGCAGGGGGGTTTAATTTGTCAGAGTTGTCGTAAAAAAATTCTAAAATTTTTTAACAAAGAGTTTTAGATGGCTTGTTTTGTTCACTTTAACTCAAGCTAATTATTCTCTGTACTTGACTGGTTTTTTTTAAAATGCAAATGTAATGCACAAAAGTATGTCAATATGGAGAAATTCATTAATTTTTCCATATGAAGCAGTTCAGGCAAATATCTAACCATTTATGAAAACCCAAAAAAATGCAACTAATAAATCACAATCAGAGTTTCCTCAGTTCTGTTACAGTTGCTTAAGATGATGAAACAAAACATTTACTTTAATTGGTTGCTTCTTGTTCATTCTACACAGTGCTGTTTTCCCTGTGAGATTTCAAATGATAAGTAACTGGAAATTAGGAAGAGAATTAGTCCATTATTCTGCAGCAACGACACAATGATTAATTATATTAGCTTACTGCCCCTTCTGCTTTCAAACCCTACAGTCATAAAATTAGTTTTGTTCAATATTCCAGAAGGGATATGAAAATTAAATTTACACAATTTAACAAAGTCCTGCAGGAAAGCCATACCCATCTAAGATGGTAGATGGATGGATCCTCTAATTTACAATAATATGCAGATGGCACACCTACCCCATATAGAGCAATGTGCAGATAAGGAAGCTTCCCAAATGGCTCAGAAAAAAGAGACTGTGAAGGGACAGAGGTAGAAATAGATCAGGCAAGTCTGAGCTTGTGCATCCTCCTGGAAAGTACTCAAAAACTTTTCACTGTAATTCCACCTATATTTAATAATTATGATTTCTTTTATCTAGTTCTTTTTAAACCACATAATATTTTAAACACCCGGAACATTTTCTATGCCCTAGTGAATATGAAATAAATGAAAGGCTATTAGGGTCTAGGGAGGCAGATGGTGAATTAAAATCACTGCCACACCAACCCAAATCCCCACAACTCCCATGTTTCTGGTAAATAACGCATTTCAGGAGGAGCATATTACTTTTGAGGAACAATGTTTCTGCCAGATTTTCAATGTTGAAAAATGCTCAGATGCAATTCTTTCCTCTCACTGCATGTCTTTAGCATGACACAATTTAACACCATTCAAAATCTTTGCTTTTCATTAACTGACTCAGTTTTTTCTCTAGAATTATGAATAATGTCAGAGATCTGGAACACTGAGTAGATATGTTAACCCCAGAAGAGCTATGCAAGAGAGCCAGACTCAGCAGCTAACTTTGGTGCCTTAGCCCTGACATGGACACTGTTTACTGGTTTCAGAATATCAAAATAAACAGACTGCAAAGACTTATTTCCATTTTTAAATGAACAACACAAAAAAACCCAAAAAAACCCCAAAAAAAACCACAAAGCTTCTATGTGAAGAATGTGAGGGCTTTATAGGATCAAGGTCTGCACAATAATGACAAAGATTTGATCAAGGAATCTGAATGTTTGTACAGCAATACAATCAGGAGACAGCTACATTATTGGGAAAGAGGTAAAAAAGTAGCAGTAAAGTTAAAGAACTTATTTATGTCTTGATTTAGAAAGGTGGCATTTCTTATTGCCAACACACTGTACTTCAGTCAGGTAACTCTTAGATGATCTTTTCTGCAGTATCTGGATAAACTGGATTATTATGGGCAAACAGAGAAAGTTAGTGATGCACATCACCCAACAATAATTTCACCGAAATTAAACCCTGTACTTTATTGCAAATTCAGTTCATAATCAAAACAGACAGACTGTTAAATATGAGAGAACACCACAATCTTCAGCTGGTAAGCCAGAAAAATCTAGATACTTACAAATTATTCATTTTAAGATAAATTAACTCTCTACTTTTTAACTCATTTAAAACAAACGCCATGACCCATAAGTCACCTTTGACACAAAAATAAACTCAGAACCACCCAGGGTTGGGGGCACAAGGCTCTCTCTTCACACAGGACACATCCTGCAGGTGAATCCATACCTAGTGCTGTGTATTTTTCTATTGCTTGTTCATAAAATTCTGTGAGAGAAGTGGAACAGTAGGGCCTGCTGCATGGGCTGCCTGTAAAAGAGACCTTAATCCTTGGCATTTGAATTATTAAGAGGCAGATAAGTTTATTTTGGAAAAAAACCCAACAAAACAATATTCTTAAATATAGGTGTTTCTAATAAATGTAAATACTGTCCTTAAATTATAACATTCATTAGGAGCATGACATATAAGGTACTTCAACTGATTACATTTGTTGCCCCAAAGTTAATCACCACTGGAGAGGCAGCAAACATGACATCAATGCTCGTGCCTGCACTCAACTCCCAGCCCAAGAGGCAGCACCTCTGGGGATCAGCACATTTAAAAGCTACTTTCATGCAGTACCTATCCATTTTCTTTTCTAAATCTTCTGATATTCTTCCCATGCCAAAAATAATGTCATTTTTCTTTCATAGGTACAAATGCCTGAAGTACCTGATTGAAACATATTTGATTTTCCCCTAAAAAAAAAGAAAAAAAAAAAAAAAAAAAAAAAAAAAAAAAAAAAAAAAGAGAAAAANAAAAAAAGAAAAAAAAAAAAAGGAAAGAAAAAAATTAAAAGGTTCTATTTTTTCAAAGTGCTTTTATTCTGTTCATTATACACTATGAAATAGGAATCTGAAGGTGCTGCAATCTCCCTCAGTTACCTCAGGGCACTCAGTTCCAGCTCGTGCTAACTGGAAGTGGCTCACCCCAGTGGCCTCTCCCACTGTGTTTTTAAGAGCTTGGCATCTCCTGCCAGACCCACTATTGACTCCCCACGTTTGCTTCAGAAAGAATTAGTCTTAAAAAAGAGAAATTTAAAAAGCCAGGCTTAAAGATATTCTCCCCAACTCTTGGTATGACCATATTTCACAGGCCTTTGAAACCAGTATAATTCAAATAGACCTTGCCAAAGTTTACTCTTAGATCTCAGCTATTCACCCATTTAGGAACAGAGCTTTTAAGAACTCAGGTAAGAGATGTATCCATTTCTCTAGGTAAATTATTATGCCTTCCTTGTATGCTAGCATAGTTAACACTATTTTTTTCCTGAAGAAAGCATACAAAATTCAGAGTCATAAAGACATGGGGATATATTTGTCAGCCCTAGAATTATCTGAAAACAGATGAAAATGGCTCCTGTGGTGATTTAGGGACAAAATAGGGTTTTCCCTGTTTTACATACTATTTCATGGCATTACCACTAAAATTTGACCACGTGTGCTCTTCTTCCTTTAGGGATATTGAATTTTCCCTTGCATGGAGTGAGGTCCAGGGAGGAGTCCTTATTTACAATTTTACAGTGACTTGGGTACAGCACCTCCAATTCTGTTCCCGGTTTGTGACCACAAGTACCAATGAGAAGAGAGCTTTTGCAAAGGGTTATTTAATAAAAAGGAATGCCTTTCAGGCAAAAATGCAACTTAAAAAAAAAAAAAAAAGGGATGGGTTATAAGGATACTTCAATTCCTCAGCATTTGCCATCCCTGAGAGTTTGGGAAGAGCCCAACTACTTAAGCCATCTCTCTCTTGTGCTTCCAGGCATCCTTTCTAAATTACTTCTGCTTCAGTGTGAGGAAAAAAATACATCACAGCAAGTGTAGCCTGAGGTGACAGTGAGTGACTCAGGTACCTCTGAGAAAAGGCCACTTCCAGCAGGAGAGGTCACACATAACATGCCAGCTACATCCATAAAAATTGCTTGTTTGACCACTGTGGCTTGTGAATCAAGAGCAACATGGGCTCCTCCAAGACCCCCACAGTGCAGATTCCTGTTCCAGTCCTCAGGTGCCAAACAAGTGCATTATTCCTGGCGTGTTGTCCCACCCCAGGAAAGCAGGCCAAGAGCCAGCTCACACAGCCACCTGACAGCCACCCGGGGCGAGAGTGGAAGGACTTCACACGAGGTGGGTGACGACAAGGACATGGAATGTGACCCAAGCAGGGCTGCTCCCAGGGGAATTTGCCCCACTGTCCCCAGCCAGCTGTCTGCTGGCTGACTGCCTCTGGGGCTCAGCTGCACACACACAACTGCAGCCTCCTTTTGCACCCTCCATTCAGATCTGAGAGGCTTCAATACAACCCTTCCCAGCCCTTCTAGTGGTTGCTCCCAGCCTGCCTGTGCTGTAATTTACCTTCATTTTGTCTAGGTTGAGCAGACCTGGCTCATACAGGTCCATTCTTTATTTATTCCAGTGGTAGCCTGCACAGAGGAGACACACCAAATTGTCTCTGTATCCTTCCACTGAAAGGTTCAAGTCAAAATTGTCTGCGGACCTTGCCAGAAACTGAAGACCAAGAAAAGTAAACAGTCCTGTCAAATAAAGGGCATCAGTTAATAGGAGAATAAGGATTCACTATTATGACAATAGTGAGGCTAAAAGACAAAACACATCAAAGCCTCACACAGAAAATGATACTTTCACATTCTCTTCATTTTCTAGTTCAAAATGTTAAGTACAAATAAAAGCCACATATGAAGAAAGGAACCACTGTGAAAGCTGCTGTGCTCCTGTCAGTCAGTACAAGACAATCTTGACCTTCATGCCACAATATTAAGACAAAGTTCTTGAAAGGAGGCATTGTTTCAAAAGCCAGGCATTTTCTCAAGGGTGAGAAATGCCTGTTAAAGACCAGGCTGAAACCCGTGAGGTCACATTACATTTGACATGTGACATCTAAATTTCTTTATCTGAAAGGAGAATTTAGAAAGCTCTGACTTCTCTGTGCTACTTAGCTGTGCTTTGAACAGAATCCAGCATAAGAGTGTACTAACAGAAAGTCTATGGGAAAGCTTTAGATAGGGCTTCAGATATCCTTGCTATTTATCTAAATATTTATCCTGTGATGTGTGAGTACACCTGCTTCTCTCCTTTGGGCCTAAAGAGAGTTATTTCTGTTTTGGATAGGTATGCTATGAAATACACAGCAGATAAAGTACCACCAGCCACCCTGCCCCAACAACACCAGAGGAAACAGGTTCCCTGAGATGGAAGATGACACCTTTTATCATACAATAGTGTGGTTCTAGTAAGAGCCTAGGAAATATGGATGCACAGAAACTTTTACTTTGAGAGACTCAATATGCAGAATAGGTTTATTAAGTGCCAGTACCTTTGATTGCCCTGACAGTGATAATTTGGCATTAAGAGCTGCAGTGTCACTGGCAGCAGGTGAAATTTGGGAAGCATTGTTTGGGCAGAGACACACAGCAATAAATGGTGGGTGAAAGACCAGACATGACCTATCAGTGTGAGCTCTCAGCCCAGAAACCCAGCCTTATTCTGAGCTGCATCCAGAGCACTGTGGGGAAGAGGTGAGGAGGGGATCCTGCCCCTCTGCTCTGCTCCCACCTGTAGGGCTGCATCATTATTTGGGGTCTCTGCACAGCAAGGACATGGAGCTGCTGGAGCAAGTTCAGAGGAGGCCACCAACTTTATCTGAGGGATGGAGCACCTCTGCTACAAGGAAAGGCTGAGAGAATTGTGTTTGTTCAGCCTGGAGAAGAGGAAGCTCCAGGGTGAGCTAACTGCTGCCCTTCAGGCCATACCTGAAGGGAGCTACAAGAAGGATGGAGAAGAGCTGATTACATGGGCATGGAGTGGCAGGACAACAGGAGAATGATTTTAAACTGAGAGTAGGTTTAGACTGGATATCAGAAAGAAATTCTTACCTGTGAGGGTGGTGAGACACTTAAACAGGTTGCCCAAAGAAGCTGTGGATGCCCCATACTTTGAAGTGTTCAAGGCCAGGCCGGATGGGGCCCTGAGCAGCCTGGTCTGGTGGAAGGTGTCCCTACACCTGGTAGGGGGATGGAAACTAGGTGGTCTTTAAGGTCCCTCCCAAATCAAATCTTTCCATCTTTCTCTGAAATGCTTAACGAAATTTTTTTAGACAGGCCGACTTCTCAAATCCCGGGAAGTGCTGCGCTCGTATTCATTTCTCAGTGCAAGTTCATCGGCGCAGCAAAGGGCAAACAAACAGCAGCACCACGGGAAATCGCCAAGGTGTCGCCTGCCCCTTGGACACCGATTTCACGGTCCCTTCAGCAATCGGGATCCTGGAGCTCCATCTGCTGGCTCCGAGGGACCGGCCGGGGAGCAGGCGGCAGCCGGGACCAGGAGACCCTGCCCGGGCCTTGCTCGGGACGAGGGGACCCTGCCTGGGGAGCTGCAGAGCCGGATCATCCCCTGAGGAGCGAAGGTACCGCCCGGTCCCCCTGCTCATCCCGCTCCCAGCTGGAGTGTCCCAGGATCCCCCGGCTGTGGAAGCTCCCAAGTTCCTTCAAATGAGCTCAAAACTCACTGTGAGACTCCACAGCGACTTCCAAGTGCTATGGTGCACGAGGACATTTCAAAAGGCACGAGGAGCTTACCTTTAGGGAACTCGGTTGCACCCAGCTCAGCAAATTCTTGTAGGTGATCCTATTTTAAAGCGTGCAGAATCAAATATCCTAACTCTAATGTCCCCGAAATGCTTATCAATAAGTGGTAAAAACGTCACAAGTAAACAGGTTCTCATAGGCCCTTTTTTTTCCCCCCTTTTCCAATAGCATCTCAAATCAGATCTTTTCTCTCTCTCTTTTTTTTTTTTTTTTTTGTTTTTTGTTTTTTTGGTTTTTTTGTTTTTGTTATACAAATGTATCAGTATCACAGCCAGTTCATCAGCCCTTAGTGGAAATTAGCCTCTCACAAGGAGGTGTTTACCAACTTACCCCAGGTGAGGAGAATCAGGACAACTAATCACAGAACAACTAGGCCATAAGGGCAAGGCTCGTTTGTGAAATCTTCTCAATGAGAATTCAGTTTACAGCTATTTGCAAAGCACCGTTCATATCCAAAAGTTTTGATGAAACCACTCATATTTTTAAGCAATAAAATGTGGTGGGGGTTATTGTTAATATCCATTTAAATGGCCACAACCTTATTAGAAATGTGGCTATTCTGTCTTTTCCATAATTGATGCATAAAGGTTAGAGAGACTTGTGAAAAACTGTTGTTTTGACACTCTCCACCCACAAATTAACCTCCTTTGACAAACACTTTCCACTTGCTTTTCTCATAAATTTGAATTTAAGCACTATCTTTCCCTAGAAAGAAAATAAAGGGGGAAATTAACTTCCTTCTTTCCCCATAACACCAGATTGAGAAAGAGCTATCAAGAGATAGATAAGTCCTAACTGTTTTCTACTGGGTACTTAAGGGAAACAGATGGGTGTAATTATGGTTTTATGGAGGTCTTACCTAAAATGCTTACACTCAGCTGCCACATTACAGTTTGATTCTCGGTTATAAATACATATATTAATCTTCCTAAAGGTCTGTACAGATTTTTAAGCTAAGGGGGAGGACGCAGCCTCGCAGCTGCCTCCCAGGGAAGGAAACCATATTAAAACCAGAAGGTGCAATGATACTGGAACCCGCAGGACTTGAAGGAGGAGAGTTCTCCTTACTTAAAAGGACTCAGATCGTACTGAAAGCAGCAGAGGGAGCCAGCTGCCTTGCATTGGAGGAACCAGCACTGCTGATGCCCTCTGCCAGCCCAGCACCAAACCTGCTTTACTCTGGGACAGTGAATCTCCTGTTCCCAGAGGCTGTGTCTTTGTACAGGAAATATTAGGAAAAGCTGAGCTTTGCTGCATCATTAAAGTTTACTGACCCATTCAGGCTGTACCACCACCTCTGCCACTGAGCAGCACCTAAATGCTTCCCAGGAACCTGAAAAAATACCCATTCAATTGCAAAATATAACTGAGAGAGAAATAAAAAACACCTCTTCATCTCCCACTGCTTTACGTCTGTGTAAGCATTTTATCTTTGCATGCGAGCTGCAGAAACACTTTTGCTCAAACCAGTGAGGAAAGTTATACAAAAACTTAACTTCTCTGACAAAAGCAGCAACAACTGCAGTGCCCTGCCAGTACGCCCTTGCTGTTTACTCACCTTCAATTCCATTAAAAGAACTCTCATTTTCTTCCCATACGATGAGACAGTGTAAAACAAAGCAAAAAATAGCTAATACTGTCACATACACTTTAAAATCTGGACCTCAGTTTTAGCAGGTAAAGTAATAAGAACACAAAATTCCATTTTGGATCTCTCACTCCAGAACCATCATTTTTCTCCCCACTGGAATGACAAGAAAACATCCACGAGGCTAAAAGACATATTTCCTCCTAATGCCTTCTCAGAGAGCCTCTTCCTCTTAGTTTCTCACACTTCATAATATTAAGGCTCAATTTATCTCCAAGTGACCCCAGTTAAATCAGTCAGTCTTCAATGCATTTGCACAGGTACTCAGGAGGAAAAAATTTGATTAGCTAATCATTTAATTACAAACTGCTGGATTAATAATGCAAGAGAACTTGACTCAAAATGAGAAGGGCATTATAGTACTGACATCTGGGAAGAGGTGAGGCAACCATCATAAATTTATTTGTAAAGCATGAATTATTTGGAAGCAGTAAAAGCCAATAAACACAGAATCAGGCTAATTCTGCAGGTATCTTCTCATGAGTGAAGTAAAAGGTTGAGTTCCCTGGCTATAAATATACTCATATATTTACAGAATGCCCTAATTAGGACCTCTGAAAGGAGGGAAATGGCATATTCCCGTTCCATTAAGTATCCTTTCACGATATGAGTCATCTAGACAGCAGATGAAGGGTGTTTTGGAGCAACCCTTCTGGCAGCTCAGGGGCTGAATGTCTGCAGGGTGTTCCCAGCACGCGTCCACCGCAGGCTGTGTCTCCCTGGCCCCAGGGATTCCGGCCCACGGCACCGGGCTCGGGCTGGCGTGATGCAACACAGCAGAGCACACTGGGCGGGAAGAGCTTTGAACGTGATGCAAAGAGCTGCGAGGATGCAGTGAGACTGTGGCCCCGAAAGGTCATTGCTGTGATCTCCTTGTCCAGCAGGCTCACTCCAACTAACAGTGCAGAGAATATATATATATATATATTTTATTTTTTTTTTGTGATATTTAAAAGATCAAAAATAAAGATTGAGAGTTTCTGCTTTCTTGAATGGTATGGGATATTACTTCTGGGGAGCCTTTATGTGGGTCATTCTCTGGAGAAAATCCAGGCTTTTTGTACCATCCTTGAGATAACCTGGCTCAGCCAGAGGTTATAGTTATAGCATCCCCCTTGCCCAGGCCACTGCAGCTGCTCCAAAGCTGTAAGGCAGTGGTGAGTTTGCAGCAGTGGACTGAGCATTGCCCCATTCCCCCTCCCTGAGCAGAACTGCCCTGCAGGTAAAACAAGCTCTGTGTGATTCCTGACACTGCCCCAGGACTGTAGGTGCTAAACTTGAGCATCATTTGCAGCACACTGTCAGAGCCAAATCCCCTCTTCCATAATGAAAGGTTTCAGTATCACAAACCTGAGATGTCTCACAATACTTTCATTTAACACTGCTCCATGGTAAGCCTGCAACCAGATCCAAGGGCTGTATTCAATTTCCATCTCTGCTGCTCACTCACTCCATTAGCTTGTCATGCTGTTTTCCACAGTTATACATGGGAAATATTTATAAGTACATCACAAACATGGATGAAAGCCAGCTAACCAATGTTTCTAAAGCCCTCAGAGGCCACAGGGAAAAAGAAACAGAGGGATGTCCAGTGTTTGATTAAAGCACTGAATTCTTTTATGCTGTTTCTCATAAACCAAAGCCCACCTGTATATGTTAATAATATACTGCACTGCAGATGCCTGAGGTATTCACAGTTATGTATAAGATGCAGGACAGAGTTTGGGTAGGATTTAAGGATTAATTTTGAATTGATTTTCACTTTATCTAAGCTCTATATTGTTCCTTTATTTATGCCATAGAATAAAATATCCTATAAGGTTTTGGTTTAATGTCTGTGATATACAGAACATTTGCACAGTCTGCTGGTTCTATAGTGGTCATCCCATTCTATTAATATTTTCAGTGTTAGAAATTAAGGGTGTTTTCCATTTGCTATTCTGCCACAGGGAAGAGCTGCTTATCTTGGCCCAGTGGGCTGTAAATTCAGAAGAGTTGCACTGTGCACCACAGGTTACACAATGTGGTATAGACATGTGCATAAACTATTGCCTTGACTTAAATCTAGGTCTGTTTTAATGTTGTTGCAAGAAACATTAGAAGTGTAGTTAAATAGCAAAAAAATAGGATTATTTACAGAATGAACAATAACTTATAAATTACTACACAATCCAGGAAAAGCTGCATAAAATATCCTGGCACAACACTGTTTATCAGTTCTACAGTCATTGTCTGAAGATATCACAATTCTGATGCTTTTTAATGATCTCTAAACAGTGACATTTGCTGGGCCCACTATAAAACCAGATTAAATTCTTTGGCTTTCCATGAGAACAGTTCAACATCTGAAGCCCTGTTAGGGTGCTGTGTTTTTTCATTCAGGCAGGAGAGGTGTTCATCCTGGTGCAGTCAGCACAAGACTTGGCAACCAGCTAAGTCTGCAATGTACAAATCTCACCATTTTAAAGGTACAATCCAAACATTGGTTCTGATTTGAAAATTTACAGGGAATCTGGTACAGATTACACTCTAAACAGGAAGAAGTAATCTGGAAATTATCTTTCAAGAACCTCTTTTTGGACACTTGGAATGAAAAGTGAGCAACTGGACCTGGATATTTGACAACAAATTTGAATATTGCGATTTCTCATCTCCAGTGTAATGTTCCAACCACAGCAAACATTTTCCCAACAAACCCATCCAAACACTGTGTTCCTACTGTTACATATCCTAGTATAAACTTCTGCAAAAGTCTCCTTAATCCAAATGCAACCCAGTCTATTGAACGCTGTCATGAGAACACACATAACTTACACACTAAAATCTACTTCCACAGACATTTACTGACAGACAGGAACAGACAGTGGGGGTAGCATTTCTCAAAAAACCACTCCTCCTACTTCTTGCTCCCAGTCTACAAATACAGCTTCAAAAGATATGCATCCTCCTCAGCCTGTGAACTAATGCCTATCTTTATTTCCCCCAGATTCTCTTATTTGATATCTAAATAAAATCAGAGAAACTCAGCTGGTATTTAGCTGTTTGTCTATAATTGAGTTTGTTGCCTGTATTTAACATTTGAAGGAATTGTGTGCTCAGAAATATTTCTACATGTTCCTATTTTTACAAGAAAGAAGTTACCTCTATGAATAAATTATCTCCTAACTATGTCTGAAGATCAGCACAGCTGTAACCTTGAGAGAAGGATTCCTTACCCCTCAAGCCAATAGGCCCCCAGTTCAGAAAGTTGATGCTGATGGTTTTATTTTCCCATAAACCAAACAGAAAGGAACCAACACTAATATAAAAACACTTGCAGTGTCTGCTTGTCTTCTTGCCAATAGAGCTTTTTTTTTTTTTTTTTTTGGTAAATTATTCCAATTTTTGGCATTTTCAATTTTAGAATATCTCTTCTGATCCCTCCAGATTAATACATTACAATATGTTTTTCCTCTCACTAATAAGTAGCATGTTTCTTGGCACTTTATGTGTACAGACATTTAAACTACCAACATCTTTTGCTACTTGTTCATGTCATATTTGTTTCTCAATAACTTAGAGCAACTGAAAAACAAAAAGGCAAAATATCTACTTGGTATGGAAAATATTAGCACAAATAGCAAGCTGTCTCCTATGTTAGCATAACTGCTCTGTTTCACTATCAGAAGTTGTGAGCAACTTAGTTAATGATTGTTGAATGATATTATAAAATCTATACATTAATTGAAAGCAGAGGTACTGAGAGCAAAAATTTCAGATGTGCAGAAGGACATTTCACATGTTTTATTGTTCAGCAATGCACATTACACATATAAACATGCAGTCATTGGTTAATCCCTATGGTTAAACACCTGTTTGTATTAACTGTGATGCCATTCTCCTGTCATGACACTGGAATAATCAGGTCTTTGAAATTGACTGGGGGGAATGAAAGCCAAATCCATAGCTGCCATTTCTTCTTTGACAGACTTATTATGAAAGTGCAATTAACCTCTTTTCCAACTCTTTAAACACAGAAAGGATTTTCCCTTTATAGATGTAACACATTACATGTAGGAAAAATGTACTGGTCCTATAACCTGCACTGTCTCGTGAATTTGCTGACCTACCAATTCATGTTTGAAATATATGCAGTCATATGTATGATTTCAGCTTTTGTTCTGCTTACTAACATGACATGAGGTTTATGGAGGTTTTTTTTTCAATAGTTACTAGTCTTAGAGTATTAATCAGCAGCTAAGTTAGCCTTAAGAGTGCTCAGGTCATTCAGTCCTGCCAGCACACACCCAAAAGTTGTTTCGTTTATGACAAGAAACTGGAAAACTTCTATTTTTAATAAAAGCATAATATACCCTGGATAAATTTAATTTAAACAGGTGTTCTCCAAAACTAATGGTACAGTTAATAAACTTACAGCCTTTAAGAAACAGGAGGCTCTTGTTGACTCTACTCTTCCAGGAAAAGAGGGAGCCATAAATAATCTCTCACATTTCTACTACTGCCCCTAGATGAAGTCCAGAGAGCATATCATTTATGCACTATTAATGGTAAAAGATAGGTCTTTGGTGGAAGAACTGAGAAAAAGTGATACCTGTAGCACAGATAAGGATGATTAATTCAGTGACAAACCTGCACTCATCGCCCTGTGCCAAGACTCTCACTGTATTGAGGAATTTGACAGAAAGCAAGCATATATGAATTCACATTTAGAAAATGTAAAGGCTGTTTCTTCATCTCACAGTTTTCCAGTCAGTTTCTAACATCCAGATTTTCATTTCTTCAAAGAAAAGATTAGCTCACTACTAAGTTAAGAGCAAACAGTCAGTCACACAGATAGAATATAACATTCATGTCTTATTATTATTTCATATATAAACCTTTAATTTAAAGCGTTATCTAAAATAACATACATGGTTACCAGACAAAATAGCCCATATAAACTATGCTGAAAATATCATCTTTATTTACAGGAACCTAATTAAAATGAACTTCAATTGTGTTTGAGGTCTGCAACAACCTCCTCTCTCAGAGCTGGACCCCAGCCCGGATTATTCTGCTGGGCAGAGCTCTAAGGAGGAAGATGGCCCTCACACACAGGAAGAAAGCACTGGCCATGCAGAGGTGTGGCTCAACTGCTGCTGGAAGGGGTGGGAAGCAGCTTGCAAACTATCACTCTCTGCTCAGGTGTGATGTCCTGTTCCCCATCCCACACTTCAGACTTTACAGTGACATGCAACCTTTGTTGAAGTGAACTCTAAATCTGCTCTTGGTTGTGTTCTGCCTATATGTTGTGAAATTTAGCGGAAAAGAAAAAGAAAAAACCAACTTAGACATCCTTTCTTTCTGTTTGAGTGTCTACATATATATGCATTATCATCATCTACTACTGCTGGTAATCACAGCTACAGGTAATAAGCAAAGAGAAAATCAGAAATAAATGATGTTATTTTATGGGCACTTCCATAACCATGTAATTCCCCGCATAGTTAATTTACTGAATTCCAATATCTGCTTTATAGAAAAACAACATGCCTTGAGTTGTATAAAAATGCTGCCTTTGAGAGATACAAAATCCCACACTGCTTTACCAAGCAGGAATTAGATTCCAGAAGAATGATGCCTTGCAAGCAGAGCACCCAGTAAGCACTGAGAACCAGCTCTCTCAGAGCCCTTGTATTAGCACTATAGCACTTGTTCTTTCCTGATTTAATGAAAATGCTGTGCTTCAAAAGAAACAGCTAATCAGATAATCACATTATACTGTATCTCACAGGCTTTGAGCAGCCAAGCTCCTGGAAAAATCATTGAATAAGACAACAGGATTACAGCCTAAATGGCTACATGTTTATTTGTCACAAAGCATGGCCAACATTCACACTGAGGTTGCAAGATTATTACATGGTTACCTGTGCTCTATAAAATAGAGATGTCCCATTGAACAGATTATGAAACGGTACTGCAGTATGAGATATTATTAGCATGTTATTTTTATTATCAGCTATCATTACCTATGACCAAAACATTAGTACTTCAGTTTAAACACTGCAAAACATATACATGATTTAACAGATGGAATATTGACAGATTAAAACATTTTGGATGTGTTGTCTATCCACAAGGTCTAGAAATAAGGCATATGGTCAGCAGAATAGAAGAGTTTAAATAAACAGCCCAAGCACTTTGCTTTCCTCCCACACACCTTAAACTCTGCCAGTCAGGCTGCTGGATTCCTCAAATCTCATATCTTGAGGAGGACATACCTGAGGAAGGCTGTTAGCTGGCTGAAACATCATTCTTTTAGTTTTTTCACTTTCCTGTGTACAAAGGAAACAAACAGTGAATAGCTAAAGGGCTTAGTCTGCACAAACCTTGACAGAGCTTTCTGCTAGGATGATAACAGTGCAGCCTGAGAGGCTTCATTTGTTCCCACTCGCACATTTATCCACATCTGACACTTTATTCCACTCTAGGGACCTTGACATAAAATTGTAGAACTGATCACACGTCAGTGATAGAAGCTTGACAGTTTTCCCAGACTGCCCTGCCAATACTTCCCATCAGTGGCTGTAAGCAGAGTTAGCAGGGTGGCCACTTAGCAACCAAATGCTTTTGCTTGTGCAATCTCACAGCGTGGCGCCGTTTCCTTTTGGGCTGCGCGCACTCCTGCCCGTGCCACGGCCACTGGAAACCCTGGCGGGGCACTTGGCTGGCCTGGCTCTCCACGTCCTCAGAGTCAGAGTCATCCTGTTGCATTGAAGGGAAGTGCCTGTCGGGATAAATCTCCTTCAGTTTGTCCTCAAAGAACTCGTCCAGGCACCGTCCAGCCTCAGCAACCTCGGAATCTGGCTGTAAGGGAATGACTGAACATTCAGTGCTGCCACACGCAGAAATCGTCAAGGATCAAATCCAGACAACTTCCCCACCCCAACATCTCACCTTGGCTCTGTCTGCTACATCTCCATCAGTCTCTGCACACTTTCTACAGCCCATTAGTCCCTCGGCATTTCCAGTGTAAGTAAAAAACCAGATGCTGCTATTAAGGAACACATTTGTGTACCTCTAAGAAGAAGAGATGTGCAGTGAACTAGAAAGAACAGCAGTCATCACTGCTTAGGAATTTCTATGCATTTTATTCTCCCTAGGTATTTTGCTGGCTATGAATGGCCTCTCCCAGCAAACTCAACAACATCTCATAAGTTGTCTGTGAAGATGTCCCTCTTTAATTTAAATCCGTATGTATCTCTAGTTCTCAGATACATATATAACCTCACATAAACTTCATTCCTGTCATTAAAAACAACCCTAACGTAACTTTGAAATAATGAAACCAATTAATTCTTCTGTTTATCCCAATCCTATATCTGATTTCCATGGAACTAATAGTTGTACCAGAGTGTCAGCCACTGAAGGAGCCAGCCCCTGCTGTGTATCCCCCCACCCAGGCACATTAAAAACTTACATAATTGAACTTTGCGCAGTTCCAAAACATGAGACGCACGTCAGTCACAAGTTCCTCAGGTGCAGAATAGTGGGACCTGTCCTTTTTTTGCAGCTTCTTTCTTATGGTGGACAAATCCATTGGCCTTTTGATGATCTGATAATAATGCCGAGCCTGCAATAAGAATAAAAGACAGGTATGTGACACTTTTAATTAAAATATCTCCTCTCCAGTGACTTCCACGCAAGTTTGGACAGAAGTCATTGCAGGGGAATCCTTGCATCAGGGCAGAGAGCTCTAATCTTTTAGTGCCTACACTTGCACATCATCTTCCTGGGTGCTTTTTGGTTTGACTAAAACATATTTGTTTGCAAGCCTGATCCTGAAAACAGCACACTTCAGTGACTACTCTGCTGTTTGCACTTTGTAAAGTTTATCCCCAAATAACCATAACCCCAATTTAACCAGGATCAATAATATATCTAACATAGATAATTAGCTGACTTTTTCCCCAAGCAATTACAGAAAGAATGTGCTGCAATACTTCCAGCTGATAATGTGGGAAGTAGTCTGTCAAGAGTGACTCAAAAGAGGATACTGTGCACTCTTTTGAAAGTTCAACAAGAATCTTTTTAAATGAGCATCAGCCACCCTAAGTTATCCCACTCCTTAAATCTTTCTGGGTCTAAGCCTGCTTGTTATGTAATCTGTTGCAGAAGTTCATTGCAAGCTTTATTAGGTGGAATGGTTTTATATCATTATTTGAACTACTCCTTCACATAAAACCTTTATTTTTCCCCCCTTCAACTTGTAGCCATTGTGCTCTATTGTTACAATTGTGTGAGTCTCCATCTCCCTTAAAGCAGTCAGTTAATATTGCAAATGTGGATGCAGAGGGATGGAGGGATAAATGTGGATGTACATGGATGAAGAGGGAATCTCTACATCTTCCCCTGCACACAGTCGCATTTACCCTACTTGTGCACAGAAAAAAAAAAGAGGGAGTTCAGGGTTGCTTCTATAGCAGACCTCTCTTATGACAGTAAAACATTCCCCCTGTATGTGGCAAATCAACTTTTTTAATCACTGGAACCCCTCACACACCTTTACCATTCTACCAGCATCTTAAACCTGGTCTGAAAATTAGCTAAACATTTACCTGTTTTGGGCCTGACACCTTCAGGGAGTTGCAAGAGGTGGGTGCAAACACCCACCCTTCCCTAGGGAGCAATACTGTTCAGACAAAACCCTAATGAATATCTTTCAAGAAGACAAAGGACAAATTTGTGAGGTTCTCTGGATTCCCTCTGATCCCTGCACATGCAGCACTTACCAGGGGACTGACAGGTTCATGGAAAGGGAGGCTCATACTGCTGCAGAACAGGGAAAGCACCAGCTTTTCACACTTCTGTAGAAGCCAAAATTGAAATACATTTTAATTCAAAACAAGAGAGTTTCATTTTTGCCCTTAGATGAAAGAGAATTCTCATCTAGACTGTTCATTTCTGATGCAAAATGGCACACTTCACTCTAACCTGGGGGACATTTTGCCTCTAGCTTTGTTATAGCTTTGGAAATAAGGATAGTCAAGAAATGCAAGGGAAGGAACATTTTCTTGGAAATTCTTGGTAATTAATCACTATCATTATGTACCTTGAGCACTCCAGATCTATTCCTTGGCTCTCAACTGAAAGAGCAGCAGCAACAATGTGGAACAGTTAAATGGGCAATGTCTCCCGTGCTCAGATCCACTCATGCAAACAGATGTAAGTTTGTACGTATGTAAGATGTAAGTACCGTATGAAAATGTTCCTTTCAATCATCATTAAACTTGTTAAACACTTACACTAGTGTTTAGCTCTTCCATTAGTGAAATAAAAATGTACTACAAAAACATTATAAGCCTTATATTCTCACAAACAATGGAATTTTTAATCAACTCAATTTTCTAAATAGGGCTTCACTATTCAAGACCCAAATCCCAAAAATTTTTGCCCAGTTGTACCAAATCCAGTAAAACAGGGCCAGCTCAGCATCTGCACTCAGTTGTGTTGAGTCCTCCTCCTCTCTGTCCAGTTGTCACCAATATACACAGGACATCTGTTTTGAATTTGTGCCTTCCAAATACCAAGTAGAATTTAAGAAAAGGCACTTATTCAATGGAAGATTTGGTAGAGAAAACTGGTAATAGGTATGTAAATTATAAGATTACCTCTAGGCTGAGTTAAGAGCCTAAATACCTTCAAGGGAACTAATGAGACACATGAAGAAGACTGTATGATGATTTCAGTCCAACTGAAGGTCAAAAAGCACCTTCATCACGAAAATATCATTGCACTGGCCCACGTAGATGTCTGAGAAGGTGCCAAGTTTTAAAGGAAAAAGATTCAGTGTCAAAAAGCCAGGCAAAACTGACTCAGGGAAGCTCTGCTGTTGAGTGTGACTTCCCCGTTCAAAGGAGAAAAGAATTCCACATCTGCCTGCTTCATCTTTCTATAATATTACATTCATTTTTAAATTGAACAGCAATGTCTAGAAAGAAGAGAATGATATAACCAAATAGTAACAATGTTTTTGTTGTATTTCCTAATGTGTGTAACATTTGATTAGCAGCCAAGTCAAAACCATCATCTCTCCCATGCAGAAGCAAAGCCTCATGCTGAGATCATACGTCCTGTTGTAAATAGTGCAATGTACAGTTGTTCCCACCTTCTGGTCACAGTCAGCAAGGCCATATTGTGCACTGCAGCTGTGGCTGTAGCGTGTGTTTTCACAGTCATACTCCACCTCTGGCTTCACTGGATTACGGCAGAGCGAGCACACCCATTCTCCCCTGCAAAAAAGACACTAAGAAACTCACGGGGAATTTTTTCCACAACCTTGTCAAACAGCAAATCTCAGAAATCACTATTTGGAAAGCCACATCCTTAACTAGCATTGGGATAGCAGGCAATCTGAAGCCCATTGTACTAGATATTCTCCATTGGATTTGAGTCCAGTTAGAAGTATAATCACTTCAGAGTCTATTCACAGCTCTTTTTCTTTTACAAAGGAAAAGAAGATGACAAAATTGTGTTTGAAATAGTTTACCAGCAGCGTATGCAGCTGCCCTGATTCAAGTGCTGCTTTGAAAAAAAAAAAAATTAAGGAAATCAGGCAGCAATTTGTTCATAAGACAAACCCAGACCCTTTCAATAATTGAGATATTTATTATCAACTAAGATATTTATTATCAATCTAAGAAATCAACATTATCAGAAAAGGTGTGATAATACACTGGTCCCTAAATCAAACAGACATAATTCTCCAAAGGCATGTGTGTCCTTGCTAGTAGATGCATTTTCAGAAACCTCTTGAAGAATTTTGTGAAGGCAGTGGTGCAACTTCTGCAACATCAGGACCTGAATAACTACAGATGAAGACATATTAAAGAGCTATGAATACAAAACTTTAATTAAGGGAATTAACTGAGTTCATTAGAGTTTAACTTTGCCTAGAAAGTTTATTCTAACAGGAAAACTTGGTTTTCACAATTATTTGAAATTAGAAGTTAATAATAACTCCACCAATAGAGAAAAGAATGAAAAGCCAAGAGCTGCAAAGTCCTGGTTTAGGAACAGAAAGGACAAACCAGAATCTCCAAATTAATACCTTACAACATATTTTTCTCAGTTGAGACAATTATTCTGGCTTGGATCAAATGAAGTAGACTTTGGTTCCACTTAGTAGTGATTTATAACAGAATTCAGAATTGCACACCACAGTAATGGACATTATTCAGCCTCACTTTTAAGTTTGGTATGTTGACATGTATCTATTTCTGGCTCATTGTATACAATCCACCTGTGAAAAGTTGCAAGAGAACGTATCTTAGGGAAACCAATTACTTAAATATTTCCATAAAAGCCCTGATAATCCTAAATTTCCCATAAAACTTGCTAACACACTGAATAGAAATTCACTGGTTGCCCTTCCCTTGTGCTAGTCTCTGTTCTGCCAAGAAGAGCTGATGTCTACACTCCAGATGTTACATGAGAGTTAGGATTTTATTGTTGTCCAGTGAGTCATATGAAAGTGTTTTAAGTTCAGGTCTGCCACCTCCTTTGCTGCACTGGTCAGCAGAAAGGGCACAGTGGCTGGAAACAGTTCTTTTTCATAACTCATCTAGTTCCTAGCATGTAAGACAAAAAGGTATCAAAAAAGGCAAGTGAGAGATGCTGTCCTTGTATAGGGCTGAAACATCAATCCCTGGGGATATCTTCTGCCCCCAGCAGTGAGCAGGAGCAGCACATTAGTGAAATGTCAGCCATACTCACACTGGAAAGCTGAGCAGGGCTGGAACATGGCAGGAGAGATGGAAGACCTTGGGGCAGTGATCACAGCACAACAGCTCTCCTCCATTAAGACACACAGCACAGAAATCCTCATTTTCAATTGGACTGACTTCCTGAGTAACTGGGGATTTTTTCATGCTGGAGATGCAATTGCTGAGCTTCTGGTCAACAGATGGAGATTGTGTCTCTCCTGCAGCCTGGGAAATGAGAAATATCCCATCCTCTGAGTTCTCTTCTTTGGACTTCTGTCCATCAGCTGGACTATCTTTATTTATCTTGAAGGAAGAAAAATCTAGGATCACACAACCATAGTTTTCACACATCAGCACAAAGCATCATTGGTTATCTGCAGATAACCAAGTACTTTTTGTACTTGGAAGACACAGCTACCAACAATTTTCCAACAAGTGCTTGCAAGTACTTCTCTGCAGTGAACTCTACTGGGGAAGGCACTGGGTTTCAGCAGGCCCAGGCTCCTGTCATCTGCCCCTGGCTGGCCAGGTCACCTTGGTCAGGTCATTTCCTCCACGTAGCACAGTGCAGTAGCACTGTGAGAAAGCTGTGCAGATTCTACACCACAGGTGACAGAAACAGGATATTCTGCAATCTCACTTACAAATTTTACTGTAAACAGCTTGAACCCCCACCACTCCCCAAAAAAACCCAAACATAAAAAAAGGATAGGTCTTTTTCCCACCAGAAATTCTTGTTTCCTTCTGTGGGAAGAAGTTCACACTCAAGACTCCACTGAAGCAGTAGAATACAAAGCTTTTTAAAATCTATTACACTGTGGTTTCTGGGATCAATTGCTATCACTCAAATATACATTTAGGCCAGTTTTAAGCTATTTATCCTGTATTTGTAGCCAGACAGGTGAGCCAAGTTGTTCCTTAGAATATGAAAGCTACAGAGACAAACTTCTCAGGAATGGAAAATGCAGGGAGCTCCACAGCAAGCTAAAAGCTGCCTCGTCTATTACCTCAACCCATCACAGAAGTACCCGAGGGTGAAACAAATCAACAGACCTGTTTTCTGTACAAAATTCCAGAAACTGTGCCTACAATCCAGTGGGATATAGAGGAGAAGGCAGGTAAAACCTCGAGGCAATGCCACTCACCTTTATAGACATACTTGAGGACCGTGTCCCACATTGGATTACCAGGAGGAAATTGCCCTCCTGCTCGTTGTCCTGTGGCTGCAGCTTAAATACCGGGAGCTCCCCCACTTCCCTGGCAGATATTTTCAGACGTTCCAGTCGCACATAGGGGATCTTCTGCTCCTTAGGGGCAGCCCTAGAGTCAAAAGGACACATGATTAAATTCCTCCACATTCCACGAAATTCTCCTCCCCACTCCATTTCCTGCAGCACCATTTGTGCCTCTTTTCCTTTTTAGCTGTGAAGCTGGTGGCCAAACGCTGGAATTCTGGACATTTTTTTCAGAAACCTGTTCTTTAAGAAATGTAAATGCAATCACTTTTAATTAATCAGACGTGTAAATACATTACTAACTCCTAAATACATTACTAACTCCTGTGCTAAAGCTTTGACCTGCTCTGTATATTCTTGTCTTAATTACCCCAACAAAAGTCATATTGATATTTTTCAGTGTGACTGGCTTCAACAGGAGTACAACATATCATCAACTCTCCCATATTACCACAGCTGTGGCTGAAAACCAAATTTTATAAAACTGTTAAGGTAATGTTAATCCTGTTCCCATTATATCCTTTAGCTTTCATTGTGGCTTAACATTTTCTAATTGTTCAAGTGAGATAAGTTTGCAAGTATTTGTTCCTTCTGGAAAATTCCACAGAAATACATGAATTCACCACTTTTTTCCATTTTTTTTTCCAAGTTTGAGAGCACTTTACAACTTCCAGATGTATTATCTATAAGCAATCTAGAATTCTTTTTGAGCTCTCAATCATCATTAAGTATGACAAATTTTCTAAATACATGCATAAATTTTCATAGTCAGTGCTTTTGTATAAAAAAAGACTCTGCTACCTGACATTCTGATTGCTTTTCATATCCATTTCAAAATGTTCCTTTTCACACTTATTGGAATCTGGAACAGAAGATAAGAAAATGAATAAAATATTTATAATATCACAGGGAGATTACAGTAGAAAGTACTTCAATATTCATGTACTTCTGACTGATGTTTAATATGCTATCATAAGTGAATTATGGAATCATTTCATCTATATGTATAGAATATGTGTATGCTATTTTCTGTTCTGGTGCAGAGCCTTTGTCTTTTTTGCTTTTAACTACAGCTTCTGTACTAAATATGAGGAGCATTCATTAAATATTTTGTGGAGATGGCTTCATTCCCAAGGAATTATATATGTACACAACCATATCACATTCATCCATATACATGGAACAATGTAAGTAATCCTCTTTGCTATACAGCTTTCACTTCAGTAAAACAGACGTACTGAGGTCTGAACCCCCAAGGTTCAGGGAGTCTTTGTGGTCTCCAGCTCCATGCTAAAAAACTTCTGGATAATTCCAGTTATTTGAAAACAGGAAGAAAATTTTGTCTCCCATCTGCCACCGCAGGACAAAAATTACACTGCAATTACTTTCTTTCCTCCAACGTCTGTTACCTATAAAGACATGAATTCAAAACTATCTGCTAGATAAGCATTTAGCTGTAGCTTCATCTAGCTATATCAGCACAGAGATTTAGTTTTTGACTGACATTAAACATGAGTAGTAACAGTTCTGGAGAGATGGGAAAGGGCAGAGAAAAATGTCCCAGTGGATGCCCTCATAAATACAAGTCCACCGAAAAATTTCATAATTTCACCTTCTTTTGTTAGGAATTAGGTTGACATAGCCAATACTAACAAGAAACAAGCACAGTACTATGGTTATCTGAAGGTAAGAGAGGGCCAGAAAAAGATGATTTTAAAAAGAAAATCTAGATCAGGTCAACAGTACCTCAGCCATGGCTTGAAAGCAATGTGCCTCTAAGGTATTCTGTTTTCTCCAGCCACCGAACACAAAATAAAATCAACACTAACAGGGAAAGGTGCATTTCACATCACACCTAAGGCATTATTCAGTTGTGATTGTTGCTTGGGTGATGGGTGGGTAGCCCTGTCATGGACAGAATTACTAAAGGGAGACTGCACACTGAGGTGAAGGAGCAGCTCTCATTGCACACTGCCGAAGCAGAGGATGTTCCAGCGGTGCTGGGTTCCTGCATTAGCCAACATTCCCATCAGCAACTGGGCCCATCAAGCAATAGTGCCTATAAAATTTGTGGGAAACACCAAACTAGAGGGGTGGCACCGTGGAGAATGTTTTCAGTTAAAAATAGACCTTAGTACATCAGAGAAAAATATCTCCTAAAGCAGTAAGACTGAATTGAGATAACTGTACTCTGCTCATGAAAAGTCAGATGAACATAATCCCAAAGGAAAACAACTGGCTAGGAAAATGCTCTTGGAAAGAAGTAAGGGTTAAAGTGGGCTGTTCACTACACACAGGTCAACCACCTAATGCTGCTGCTGCTGCAGAAGAGAGGAATGCCATGCTGCAGGGTATTGCCAGCAGCAAGGAATGTAAAACACAAGGATCTGATACCCTGATTCTGCATGGCACCCCAGAGGCCTCAGCTGAGCACAGCATTTGGCTGTGGGCAGCACTCCTTAATTGCAGAGAACCCAAAATAGCACAGAGGAATGAGGTGGTTTTGAAAAAAATCAAGCCCCTGACCCATGAGGAGAGACTGAAAGCATCAGATTTGTTTAGTCTAGGAAAGAGAAGAGGAGGGGAGGGTGTTTATGCAAGTCATAAGGAAGAAAAGTGGCCGTAAGAGGGAAAATGATAACATTTTGTAAAATTTTTAACACATCCTTGCCTAGGATAAAAATTATTTTGTTTTAAATGAAGCTGAAATGTTTAGGTTTGCTATAAGAAAAGGATGAATCACTGGAGACATAAACCAGAAGGAATGAGGCTTGGCAGCACAGCACTGCTGAAGCCAGCAAGTCCTACCAAGAGCCACCAGCAGAGCTAACACTGCCTTTGCAGCAGAATTCACCTTTTATGGTGCACTGGTGACTGTATTCCCTCAGGTGTCCCCTCACTGCACGCCCTTAAACACTGACAGCAGGACAGGAATTGCTCACTCCTGTTCCTTCCTGGTGAAAAGGGAGCAGCACTGAACTCAACACTCAAGGCTCTCCACCCTCCTGCACAACAGGGCCTGCACTTTATACCCAGGAAATTTGTAACATCCACTACTGACACTGAGATTCTGAAAGCTGGGGCTGCCTCTGTGTGTGGTGTCACACGACCCAGACACTACCAAGCTGCTCTTCCCCCTAGACACTTCAGCCTGACCGAGGCACGGCTTTTTTGGGGTGCTCCTGATTTCTTACATCTCACAGAAATGATTGTGGCATAATTGCCACGGTTTGGCATGGGATGTAGAAGAGAAGACAAACACATTTCCTTGGCTCACTGAGCTAGGCCTCCTTTGTACTAATTAGAGTTCTCTGAATAAAAAATACAGCACAGAGAGAGAAATATTAATTCATCTTTTATAGAGAAATGCAGCCAAATATTGGCATAAGTCACGGGATAACAGCTTGATCCTGCAATCCCTTGCTTGCATGAATAGTCCCATTGACTTTCAGAGTTTGCAGGAATGAGGCTTTACAGTGTAGCACAACGATGTTGGCAATTTGCCCATGAAAAGAGTTAAGTAAAGTCTGATTCTCCATTAGGGCTAAGAAATAGGCCTTGGCTGAAGGGAATGTTCCACAGCAGACAGAGCCAAGCAAAGGCACATACTGTGCAATGTATTAACAAAAATTTGGTATGCTACTGATGTGAAGGACTTAGCAGAAGGCACGTTACATTTCGGAAGTAATGTGGGTTTTTTTAATTTAATTTGGACTCTTCAAACCAGCTCTTCAATAGTCATAACTGCAGGTCTCATTAACAGGAGTGCTTCCAAGAGAACTAATACTCCAGGTACTTCACACAGTTACATTTGTCTCTGGTTCACAGAGGAGGGATGTTACAAATTCAAAGCATATCATTTCCATGTTTTTCCTCCACAAATGAGATCAAACACATTTTTCCATTGGATTAAGTACTCTGATAATATTTGAAGCTTGCTAGAAAAGCACATTTACATCTAAGTATAGTAATAAGCATACTGCTTTTCCACGCTTGCAATGCACTGTTCTAAGAAAGAAAAAAAATCCCAAAACCTAAAGGAAATAATTAAAAGCCTGGTACCTTCTTTGCTTCTAGGTTGTCTCACTCTGGCATTCACAGGCAGGACAGAAGTGTTGCTGAGCAGTTCAGAAGGAGAAGTGCAATGCTGAGACTTTTTGATTGAAAGATTAATAGGTTCTTCCATCACTTTTTGCATAGAAAGAGTTAATTCATTAACTACCTCTTGCCCAGGAGTAGCCAAGATGTTTTCTAGAAGACAATCTGCAACACTGAGGTCTTCATTCTCCAGCTTCAGGGGGTGGGGGAGAAAGAAATGTAGAATTTTATTATCAGTTTCCTTTCTTTTCACGTTAAGAAAATAATTTATGATCAGTCTTCAAATACCAGATGAGGAGAACTTTACTCATTGAAACAGTAATTTACTTTGACTGATTGGCCAACAATAAAGTGCTGTAAATGCAAGTGGGCTCTCTCTCAGCAGAGGGGTTTGAGCAATCCCTACCTTGCATTTGGTGCCTCCCTGGAGTGCATCACCTGGTGTGAAGCCAGCAGGAGCCCCGGGGCTGGGGTCACTGGGAGCTGTGCCCAGTGCCAGGCTGTAGCTGGGCAGGGGCTCTGGTGCAGTGTCACAGTCACAGGCAGCGTTTGGGGACAGGCCAAGTGTCACAGCAGCTGCACCTTTCCCCTCTGGGTCAGCTGAGCTGGATAACCTTGCTGGAGATAATTCCATTTCCACACTGTTTGGAAAGCCCACAAAGCTTAAGGATGCTGAACACTGAGAAAAGCAAAAAGGAAAAAAATCCAATACATTAATAAGCTTTTCAGCAGCGAAATGCTACTGTTCTTTCTATTATAGATGAGATGCTTGGTTTCAGCTTGACATAATCAAACAGTTGTGTCACAAGGGCTGTAAGAATCTATTGTAATCCTATACTATTTCCAAAAGCTTTAGATTTTCCACCATTAAAACTGAAAACCGGAAAAGGAGACAACTGGGTTACTCTTAAGTAACAGGCTTACAAAAAAAAAATTCTTCCTTAGATCAATACAAGGGATTCTGATTTTTAACTCCTATGGTGATTGGGAAATCTACGTAGAACGCTGTAACAAATTAATACTTGACATAAACCCTGTAGTTTTCCATTAAATTTTCCCAGAAAAAATAAGATTCAAATCAGAAATTTTATCATTTTATTGAAAGATCATCAGGCCGCTTTATTCAGAAAGAAGATTCAGAAGAAATAAGATTTAACTCTGACACGAGTGGATGAAGATATTGTTCCTGTTAATATGCTGAAAACTTTATGCGAGTTAGTGAGTTGGTCCCATTAAAACCTAAAGCATTTCCCCTTTAAATATCACAAAGTAAATGCAGAAACATCCTACATGTACTGGATGAGGAAACACGTCTGGTTTCCAAAAAAAGGGAACATTTACCAAAGCATCAATATGCATTTTTTACTGTCTCATGAGTTATCACTACCAAACCCCCAGAGACACAGAGACTGCCCAAACCAAAGCAAATCCACCCATCTAGGTGACTTCCCTAAGCTGTCTCACATCCAGGAATGTGACTGTATTGAAAACAAGACTCTTCTAGCATCCATAAGAAGGAAATAGAAGTAGTCTTAATAAGGGTACACAACTTTCCCTTGATTTCATCGTAGTTCATTGGTGTTTCGCCCTTGACAATTGACTGGCTATATCCTTTTTGTTTGACTGCAATACAGTAGGTAGCACTCATTGTAATATAAATCAAGACAATACAAATGTGTCCATTGCATCTCAATTAAGGTTTAAATTTATGGTTGCATTTATTTCTCCACTAGAGGCCTGTGGCTCAGAAGTGAACCTGAGACAGGACCCATTTCCTAATTTAATTAGTATTTTTCTCAGCTTATACTCTGTTGTGGATTGTCATAGTTTTGTCCATCTGAACCCTACAGTGGTAGAGACTGCAGCCTAGACTGAGCTGTCAGATGTGTCTGTGTAAATCCTACATCAAGCAAGAGTCAGTGTTGAATTCCTCTGTTTGCAATGCACAGCAGCTCTGCGCTAAGAGAACACTGCCCACAGACACTAATTTCCACCTAAGGATGCAATTTAATTTCCTTTTTGTCAATTTGCAACAGATGCTACAGTGGGAGCTTTGCCTGAAGAGTGACCACTTAATTTGATGAGACAAAATAAGCCTGCATTTGAGACAGAAAGAGGTCAGCTGTCCTGCAGAGCCAGGGAGGGTTTGTGCCCTTCTCCCACACAGTGCTGCAGTGAGCCTGCTTTAAACAGTCCCTCCATGCAGAAGGCATCCCAGGGAGAACTGTGTTCCTGCCCCACCAGGGAGTTGGTCATCCTCCCCCTCTTGAGCCAAATGGACCCCCTGAATCTAAGCTGTCTGAGCTGTAATAACTTTTTGGAAGCAGCTGGTACTGGTCACACATGTTCTTCCCATCTTTCATGTGAGCTGAAAACTAGAACCCAGCCAAGGAGGAAATGCACTGGTGGAGGCCCAGTTTGCCCTGCAGTCTCCCTGACAGAGCATTCCTAAGAATGCTGAGGTTTCAAACCAAAATTCTACACACAGATCAGCAAGGAATCCACTTTTCATGGCCACACATCCCAAAGTCCACAAAGATCAAAAGTGTTTATTTGCCACCACAATTTGCTTGTGACGGGTTGCTGCACATGCAGTGACAACTGTGACCTACCAAGTACATGTTTTCCTTTTCATTCCATCACTCTTTTTATCACGAGCCTTTTACAAATGGCAAAATTAACATGTGAATTGTTCCCAGATCACTTACAAAAAAATAAAACAAGTAGAAACTGTGCTTGAGCTGAAGACGAACTGTAACCAGCCCTTGCCTTTCCCCCTTATTTCAAAGTCCACTGTGAGCATTAATTAGGCCCCTGTGAGGTAATTAAATATTTATTTATGTTCTCCAAAGCACGAAGCATCCACAAATGCCTGAGTCAATAGGAACTACCTAGAGCTGTGCTCCATTGGGAATGGGCATGCTGAGGCACCCAAGTGGCAGGCACACCACCCAAATTTTCCCTCAAGTTAGCTGGAGACCTTCTGGCCATTTCATTCCTCCTGTCACTACCCAGACATCTTCCTTTACTCGTTTACAAGCACGTGCCATCATCCCATCTACTGAGACCTGACCCTCTGGGTGCAACTCAGGTGAAATGTTACCCCTCCTAAGGCAATGTAGGATCACTCCTGGCTCCACTGAGACAAGTTTACTTACTGCAAGTAGGCAGTGGGATGACTCCTACTGAAGGAAAAAAAAATAATATGGAGACACATACGTAAGATTTTGTTATAGCTATAATTTTTAGAAAGGTGAAATTCAATTGCATGGTATGTCTATGTCCTTTTTATTCTTCTAGCTAGCATCAGTTTCTTCAGAGATCTTTTTAGATTATATAAGCCAATGTAAAACCTGACTCTTGTTAAAAAGAATAATGAGGCCATCAAACTGCCATCTGTCTTTCCCTTGGGGCAAAAGTTAATTTTGTGGTTATTTTAATGATGAAGCAACATTATGATCTTTCAGTGCAAAATATTAAAACTCACATTTAAGAACAGACACATTCCACTCTGATCCATGGAGCTGCTGTCAAGTGTGAAGTGAACAATGCACTGGGAACAAGGCTCATTAATAGACTATTAATTCACTCCCTAAAATAATCATTTCTTTTGCCATTAGCAAAAATTTCTCTTTTCCCTTGACAGTTCAGCTAGTTTTTGCAAATGGGATGCCTTTAAAGGATTTATCTGTTTTATAAAAGCTCTATTGCTTTTACATTGCAACATTTGAACAACAACAAGCATTAATTATGCTCTTGGGCAGAGGGTGGCTTCAGCTGTTGGTTAATTTTGAACTTTTTGACATTTTAAGGTACAGTTTGGCACATTGAACTACATCTGTTTCACTATAAATGGAATTCTCATTTTCTCATAATTAATTTTGGTCTGATGATCCTTATAAAAGAATGGCAGCACCATCACCACCCCAAAATGCCTTCTACCACAATTTTCTTAGCTATGGTAGTGAAAGGTAAGAAAAAAGAACATGCAAAGTGCCTTCAGAGAACAAAAAATAAACACATGGTTCAGTTTAAATATTTTTTTGATCACTGTTGCATTCAAAAAAGGTCCAGTGTAAACATGCAGCACCAATACAGAAGAATTCTGAGAAGCAAATACTTACCTTGAAACAGTGGGATTAGGATTTGTTAGGATTGTTTTGGCAAAGTCTCAGGGCTGTTGACATTAAGTGTCACTGATAAAGGAGGCTAAAACTGGGAAGAGCCAATTCTCTTTGCTATGGGAGAAACACCACGCTGCAAATGGTTGCAGAGTAATGAACGGCTGCTATTAAGTGGAGCAATCCCCCTGGCAGCTCATTATGCTGGAAGGTTAAACAAATGTACTACTCCAATCCAGTTGCTTAACACAGCAGCACTGATAACACAGGCTGCACATGCTTCCCATTCCCAGCTTCAGAACAGAATCCGAAGGATTTCCTTTCCGCTTTCATGAGGAAAAAAAAGAATCCAAATCTTCCTTAACAATTGAATAAACTGGAGCGGGCTTAAAGTGGAAGGAGGGAGAGATTGCATGGAGTAAGAGGCATCATGTTTTATTTATCTTTTTTTTTTCAGGTCAAAGGAAAAAGGTTTTGTAAAATTAACATTCTGGGAAATGTACCTAATTGCATTAAGCGTGAAGGGATTTGTGCTGTGAGCAATTCTGTAAAGTAAAAAGCATTCTCTGTTACTTTAGAAATTTTTAGGACCCTAAATTCCAGGCTGTTATTTCCTACATCGCTAATTCCTCTAAAATTAATAGCAATTAAGGGAGGGGAAATGGCAACAACAAACCCATTTTGGTTCCAAGCTCAGATTTGAAGTTCTAGGGCTGGATATTAAATTGTTATTACTTTTGGTCACTAAGAAATCACAACATGCTCCGTGCAATACTACCATCAAATAAAATCTGTACTCTGTCCTCCAAATCCCTTCCCACAAATTCCACATGTTTTTAAAGAAAAAAAATAATTCCACCTCAGACTGTCACCATATTAGTCTTGTATTAAATACCACCACACTGCATATATTTGGAATAAAAGAGAAGCCTCTCAGAGTGCACTGAAGAGTGTACCTTGGATAGCATGGAATATTTCCTAGAATTTCTCCATCTCAGGTACTTTATGGTGCTTGAGACAAACAGAGCTCTTGAACTAAGAAGCTGGGACTTGTTGCAAATCAAAAAGAACAATACAACAAATACAATGCACTATATAACATTTCCACATGCCTACAGTTTCATTACTAATTTGGTCACCCTGCCTCAAAAATTATTTATCAGAACCACAAAGTATGGGGAAAATGGCCAAAGACATGAAGGACCAAAGTACAAAATGGCTTTCATTAAAGAAAAACCCAGCTCTAGAGAGACAAGCAGTCACTTTTAAGCCTCAAAAAGAAACTTCCAAGAGTAAATTCAACATATACCTATGTATATAAATATATATTTAAAATACAGATATTATTAATAGGGTGAATACAGAGTGATTATTCAAAGTTTTTCCTAACACAAGCACTAGAAGGCATCTGACTGAATTGTCAGGCAATAGACTTAAGGTAAACAAACAGAGGAACTTCTCATTCAATGCAAAACTCAGTTGGTATAGAATGCTGAGGAGTATTCCACACTAGTGTTAAAATGGACCCAAAATAGTGAAATAGAAAAATTCACAGAGGAGGGCTCCATTAAGAGCTCCAAAACACAATTGTTTGGGTACAACCTTCAAGTCAGAAAGTCCCTGAAGTGCTGGCTTTCAAAATCTGGGACAGTGTTCCAATCAGCTTGTATTTGTCTGTTTCTGATGCCCTTCCCTAAGGATCTGCTGTTAGCTATATTTATAAAGGATCAGATGCAGCTGTTCAGTGATAACTTCCAAATACAGTGCACAACATATTCAGAGATTCAGTTTAAGCAGAAGGTGAACTAACAGAAGTAAGGATCTTGCTCCAAACTACAGAAAGGGCTGCACTTTATGGAGTATGAGGAGGAGAGATGTCCAGCTGGCCCTGCATCAACAACAATGTCTGCTGCAGTGGTGCCTGAGGGTCAAATTACAAATTTGTGCTCTAGATGTACAGTAATCATGACATTTCTTCAATTGCTAGATACAGCCTTTAGACCTCTTGCTCATCACAGCCAGAAATTACAATTAGGTACATGTAAACAAAACAGAGACTGTATTCCTGTTATTACACCTGAAAACACAATTAGGCCCAAAATATCTTATTATTCTTGCCTTTATTCCAGAGTAAGTCATCTCTCTAGTCCTGTGCACAAATTAATAACTTGATATCTTACTATGTAAAAGCACTAAGATCATATCACTGCAGAAGGTTGGTAACCCTCTCCACAAAACTGTTAATCTAATTGAGTACTCATCCCTTCACACTGCAATTTAGCAATTCCATAGCTTGTATAAAATCTGATTGCTAGATCTTGGCACAATTCCCTGGAAATGCAGTGCAGGTAAAACAACATTTATTCAGAAATTTGTTCTCTGTCTTACTGGTACTCTTTCTGGAGAGGTTGGTTATTTGACAGGCATAGAGACAGAACAACTCCACAGTCCAGAACAGAGGTCCTGGCTATGTGATTTAAGTATTCTGACAGGGGAATATGAAGAGAAAATTATATCAATTTTTCACATGAAGAGAAAACTTTCCTAGTGTGGCATTCTTAAAAAGGTGCTAATCAAGCCCAGAATTATGCAAAGTGCAGCACTTGTCTTATGTCAAACAATCAATGGTCTAAGTATAGAAGTATTTATTCTGCACAAGAAAGATAATTCACAGAAAAAGAATAGTTAGGGGAATATACAGGAAGACAGAAAGACTGACAAAATATCACCATTAATGTTCCAAAATGAGCAAAACAAATGAAAACTATTCCAGACTATTTAAATCTTTAACTATTAAGAGCAACTTCTCTATATTGCCTTACAAATAAATATAATTCTCTGTGCAGACAATTCATCGAGTTAGCAGTCAATAATATAAAATTCCTACTATAAACATGTTTCAAAATTAATGCACAGAGGTTTAATTATATGAGCAATCAAGCCTTGCCCCACTCAAAAATAAAGGAAATCACTGAGCTAAAGAATGCTTTTATTTCTTTATTTTCAGGACAGATCTTGGCAACCATATCACTAAACAGCTAATTCAGGTGCACATTGCTTTCTCTTTAATGAAAGAATCTCAGCAGACAGGGAATTATGTACCCCACCAGGAATACTGTGCCCAGCTGAAGGCCGTCAGAGTTCAGCAGAAATGCAACACAAGGCCAAGAAGTCCAACAGCAATTATTCTCCAAAAGACAGAACACAGTTCTTCTTCAAGCAGCAGGTTTATTTAGCCTTTCTCTCTACTATATTTTTCAAGTATTTCAGACTTGTCCACATTCACTTTCTCCACATCTTCCAAGATCTTGAGAGAGATGAAATGTTCTGAATACAGGCCATGTGAGAGCACATGGACAAACACCTCTGCAGAAATTTTTGTCTGGAGATGGGTGAGAAAGCATTTCATCAGGTGAACCAGATGAGAATGAATAGAAACATTCCCTTGTTCTGAAACAGGAACCAATCTCCCATTTAAATTCAGATTTAATCCAATATTCAGCAAAAGCAGTCAGACATCTCTAAAGAACATTCATGAAGAATATATTTTAAGGGTTTATTTGCTGTGCTTTTTCCCTTCATCATTTCTAACCTGCCATTGCCAGAGCTGTCAGAATCTTCATCCCACCCAGACGTCTTCATCCCAAACAGCTCGTGAGAAGAGATGAACACAAAGCAAAGATGGGGTGCTGTAGCTGTTGAACATTCTCACTTCTTGAAGAGGTACCAGGCACCTCCAAACACCAGGCACCCCTGTGCTTTCTGCACAACAGCATGCACTTGTCAGCACCATTAGAAAAAATCCTTTGCTCTTTTCCCTAGGAGTATCCTCGTTTTGCCACCTTCTCAACTTCTGCAGCAACAAAGGAACCCTTTTGCCTTTATTATTCCTGCTTTTCCCATCAGACTACACTAGTCTCTCTCTTGCACATCTGCTTCTATTTTCTTTCCTCTTTCCGACATCTCTTGCTTAAGCTGTTGGGAATAACCTTCCATTACAGGTCTATAAAACAGATTTCTTTGAGGCTTTCAAATCTGATTTGCACACTGCTTCCAGGCCTGTACCTCTGCAGCTCCCAAAGGATCTCCAACAATTCTCTGGGTGGGTATTGCATCATAAATATGTTGCATCATCAAAGTCACACAGAAAAGAAGGAAAAGAACTTGGTTTTTGAGGCTAGAAAGGAAAGACAAGTACTTCCACAACATTCCACAGCCAAGCTCCAAGAAAAAAAAAACCAACTTCAAAGTCTTCTACAGGGTACACAAAATGAGTCATGAACTGAAGTAACAAACAAATTTGAAAAATCAGAATATGATGTGTTGTTTGGAGTGTTTGAGAGAAACTGTACAGAGAAGTAAAAGGCAACTACTCTGCTTCAAAATTACAGGTGATGTCCAGAGCCATCAAGGGTCTATTGATAAGTATCAGCCCTCCTGGTATGGTTCATGCTGCTTCTTCAATAGTCAGAGCCTCACAGGAGGTGGGAAGACCAAAGCCTGGCTCTATTATGTACTAAAATATTCTAAATATATAGAAACTGTGATATTTCTGCTTATACACATACAGTGAGAAGTATAACAACTATATCCTTTTCAGGTACCCTACCATCAGTACTAATCAGTGGTGTTTTTTCTGGGGCAACTATTTTGAAGACTGCTTCTCAGGCCTGATTTCATCAGCATCTCTGGCTCCTGCTTTATTTATTTTTTTTTTCAAATTAACTGCTTCTAGTTTGGTAGTTAGCAAGTCCTAGTAATTAAATCCCTAGACACAGGAGCTGGACAGAATTTAGGCAATGAAGAAATAGAGCTCCTATTCATTTGCCAGTTCATGCTTAACAATTATGCCAGCCCAACCTAAATGCTATCAGCCTCTAGAGCTGCTCATCCTGGCACCTTACCAGGGGATGCACACAAAGTTAGGCTGTGACTTTCTTCCAAAATTTACAAGCAATTTGGCTGACTTTTACTAGATTTTAATTTTTTCCACTTGATTGCAAACTCCAATGCCCCATTCAATATTATCAAATCATGTTTTCCCTTTAATTTTCTTTTTAAGAAGTTCTTTATACCTTTCTCACTGGAAGGAAAGTTGATTGCTGCAGTGTGCTCTCAGAGGAGTGACTCCTGACACTGGCCTCTTCATCTAAGGATTGTGACAGGGCAGGACTGTCACTTTTGTCAAGAGGAGTGACAGGCTTCTGGGCATCAGCTTCTGTGGGGCCCTCAGAGACCTACAAATCACAAATGACAATTTGTCTTTTCAAAATCTCAGAAAGAAAAACTGTAACAAAATTGCATCCATTCACAGCATACACATTATTACAAGCCCAAAAGACTGAAACAACAGAGATGTTCAAGGCAACCCCAAGTAGACAGATAAATGGAGAGAGATTCTCTCAAACATTAATGAATTACTGTAAAAAAAAAATCCTCAATAAAGCTGCTGAAATGTACAGCTACACCAAAAGCCTGCAGCCTGCCCTTGCAGGCAATCCACTTTGAGAACTATTCAAGGTAGCAGCTCCACAAAATTTACACAATGGGAAGTCCAAGCCAACTTTCCACCATTTTAAATGAATTTCCAAGCCACCTTATTCTGTAGCTGATCTGCCTCATAGTTTGGATGCTCACCACCAAGCACTGTCCCTTTTTCAAAAGCAAGATCCTTACTAACAGAGGAAAAAGGCAGAGATTAGCCCTGCCAAAGCTGGAGCACAACAGCCTGTGTGGATAATGATGATAATCTTAAATGACATGATGCAGCAGCAAGAGCAGTCACTAGAATGGGAAATAACTCTCAGACCAAGAAATTACCTTCACTCCCTTCAATAACAATTCAGAATCTAATGCTTTTTAAGGACTCAGAGCTTAACATTTCCAGTAAAAAAGAGTTGAAATGGAGAGTGAAACTACTGCAGTGCTCCTTTCACCTAATTACAAAGGAAGAACGAAGGTGCTTTTATTCTCCCACCTTGCTGCTCACATTGTTTATTGAGAGATTCAGATCTTTGGCATCCAGGGTGTTTATGCAGCACTTTAGAGAAAATCTTGGCCCAATCTGTATGAGGCATGAAGCCTCTCTGCTGCATACATAGAGAAGACACCAACAGAAAGTTCAGAGAAATACATGAAATCTCAAAGGTGTCCAATTTCTGAGCTTACAGTCACTAAATGCAGCAGGAAATGACTTTGAGAGAACTTACTTGTGCTTCGTCTTGGGCTTGTTGCTGAGCTGGGGCTGGCTGCCTCACTATGTAGTTGATCTGGCCAACTATGGTCTGTTGAACGTGCTGAGGTGGCTTGGCTTGGTTCAGCTGCAAGCTAGACTGTCCCTGGGCCTGCAGGAGAAGCTCCAGATCCTTTTTCATCTCCTCCAGCTCAAACTGGTGGTGCATGATGTCCAGGCTCTGCTGGATGACTTGTTTGTGGGTGCTCTCCTCGTGCCCTGGCTGGGGGGACATCAGCGGCAGCTGCTGCTGCGGTGGCTGCAGCGCCTGGTTGGGATTTATCTTCTGGAGATGGCCCAGCTGCACTCCCACAGCTGCTGCCTGCAGAGAAGCCTGGGGGTGGCTGGTGTGAACCTGCTGAGCCTCGTGGGACACAGCAGCACAGCCCTGCTGCAGCTGCTGGCCTGGGAAGGGCTTTCCCACCCTCCCGGACAGATTGTCCGGCCCTGAGCGCGGCCGCTGCTCCAGCCCGGCCTTCGCGGGCTGCGGGGAACCCCGGGGCTCCCTGTCCTGCTGCTGCAGGCTGCACTGCCGGGGCAAGGGCTGCTGCTGCTGAAGGGCAGGAGGCTGGTGGAAGCTTTTCTGGTGGCTCACGCCTTGGTAAGAAGGCTGGGCTTTGTTGGGGAGAGGAATGCTGAGGCAGCGGGAGCAGCACACGGGTGCAGAGCACTGCGTGGCAGCTGGGAACTGGTGTGGCTGGCTGCTCTCCGGCTGCGAGGCTGGGGAGTGGTGCCCACGGTACAGAGAAGGTTGCAAACCCTGAATNGTGGTCTCGACAAATTTATACAATAAAAGCTGTACACAAGGAAATGGCCATCGTTCCTATTTCAAATATAAAAGATATTCAAATATCCTATCCAAACAATCTGCCAACATGTATTCAAGAAAACTTTTCCAATATTTATCTAGTTATTTTAATTCACACGACACTCCCACTGATGTCAGTGGAGCTCATGGTCCAATTACCCATCAAACACTTTGAAAAATCGACCTCATTTTATCTTAAATGGTAGATATGGCTTATACTTTCATTTTTTACTGAAGTATGAGCTTATCTTCTTGTCCATAAGCACAGGTGCAACAGACATCTTCCAGAGTGCAAGTGACAAAAATAAAAAAGATTAATGTTATGTAGGTGATACTCATAAAAGCTGGAAAGAGAAGTGACCTCTAAAATTATCTTGTTCATGCTTTTCATCAAGAGAGTACTCCCTGCAACACTTTTGGCGGTGTTTTACCCCTTTTAGTTTTTAAGACCCTAAGATGGAAGAGAACTGATCTTTTAGATCATTGATCAGCCCCCTGAGCTGAATTTCCAGTAAAAACCCATTGCAGTTGGGAAATTTGTAGCTGCTGGGAAACAAAGTCACAGTATGGACATCTGTTATATAGCTAACACTGCAATTATTGTGCAGCCAGTGTCTTAAAGACATCTCTGTGCCTACCAAGTGCCTCAACACTGCTCAGGTCCTTTGACCACTAAGAGAGTGAAAGCATCAGACATCTCAATGGCTTTTTGATGAATGGATAGAAGTGGAGAGAAAAACAGGAAAGTTCAGCCAACTCACTTTTCTTCAGAACATGACAAGAGTTTCAAAACTGGATGTTAAAAAAGGACAGCCCTTTAGGGGAGGTACTGCACTGTCTTCAGCCCTGTCTCTATCTAGCCTAGCTTTGGGCATTTGCCTGTTACATCTTTCTTACCCAAACTGGAGAGTTGCTTAGTCCAGTAGGAGGGATCCCAAGTGAATCTGATGTTCAGAGGAGGGCCCGTGTCTGTGTTACAGTTTGTCTCTAGCAAGCGCTGGATCTGAAACACAATCTGGTGACACATTAAAGGACAATGATTTTTTCACAATTCTAAGATTGTGATTTGTTTGTTTGTTTGTTTTTGAGCAACATCAAATCCTTAAAATGGTTCTCACAATTACTGCACAGCAAGCATTGCTCTTACCAGTTCCTTACTGAAGAGGAATGGGATAGTTTTTTTACTACACACAGCCCAGCTGATGAAGTTCTGGACATGTTCTACCTGTCTGCCTAAAACCACAACACCTTGCAGTTGTTGCTCCAGCCTCTGCTTCCTCTCGCTGGTGATTTTCTGTTAATAATGTGAATCAGTAGAAAAGAGCTGTTATTTTTCAGACACATATAATGCATACAATCATTGGCACTACATTATGCCATGTGTGCAGCTATACTGTTCTTCAGAATCTCTTTAAGCCACCAATCACAGAAAGAATCCCAATCCAATCAGGTGATACCTCTGAATTCAGCAAGAGCAAGGACTTCCCCAGGGGCAAACAGTCTGCATCATTCTGGCCTTGGTTTAACAGAATAACGTAACCCAAGAAAGCTGTAGAAATTGGATCAAATTTGCTCCTGGACAATTTGTCTGGAAATTCTGATCAGCAATTTTTCTCCTCAGCACATTTCAAAACAAAATCTTATATACTTCAACTGGACATCCAAAAACTGAAGATTCAAAATTCAGAAGTTCTGTTACAGAAATGAGAGCAAAGAATCATTTCTGAAACAGGGTATTAATTGTGCTGCTAGTAAGCTCCTACAAATTAAACATGGAAATCAGAAGCTGGTTCGTTTTCTAAGTACCGACAAGATGCAAACATATTGTCTGTAAATGCATTAGAAATGGTGGTTAACTCATGATAAGCAAACATTTTGTCATTTCACCCTGAATCTTTGTCAACTATTGATTCCACATAAAAGTCTGCCAAAAAAAAAAAAAATCCCAAATATTTGATAATATAAGGAATGGGACAATAGCTCCCACAATCTATATTCTTTCCACTGGCACTGGGATTACATTTAATTTAGTTTAATTTCCCAAGGTATCAAATAAACTAGCCTTACTTACTTCCAGTTGTTCAAGGAGGATATTTGTTCGTTTATCAATTTCATTCATCAGAACCATCTTGGCCATTTTTATTTGGTTTTCCACCTGTTTGTACAAATGTTTTACTTCAAGTAACCTATGGGTAAGAGGTACACATCCCTGGATAAGCCAGCTGTATGTCATTTATTCACTGCTCAGCCAAGAACAGTCTTTAGTTCTTTTTCAACAAATACATACATAATACATCCAAAACTTCCAGTTAATATTAGATTATAAATAGTATAAATAGATTTGTACTCTTCAAATGGTTTTATTAATGCAGAACAGAGATCCAACAGCTACTAAATGCATAATCAGTAGCTGAAATCCAGTTCATATAATTAAATATTTTCCTTTTTATATTGGTCTCCACTGAAATTACAGCATGTTTTGAGGTTTCTTAAGGAAATAAGGTCTTAAAAATTATATCTATTTCTAGTATTGTCAAATTCTAGTTCAGAAACAGATGATACAAAGAAACCTTAACTCCGAAGTCAGCTGTCACATGCCATACAAAGACTATGAAATCATGTATTACAATGCCATGACTTGTCAGTACCACTTAAACATTTAATCTTCCTATTCTTTTCTACCCTCCAAGAAAAAAAATATAGCAGCTGCATTTAATTCTGTTAACCTACATTTAGTGAAAATATTATTTTTACAGATCACCTACTTTCATGGGGGGGGAAAAAAAAGCATAGCAATTACCTGTCTTCAATCTGTTTAGCTGAAACCTGAATCCTATTTTTTTTCTCTTCCACTTTAGTTATGACATTCTCCAGGATAATTCTCTGACTTTGCAGAGCCTCATCAAGAAGCCTGAACCTGTGGAAGAAGGGGAAAGTCTCACACCGTGGTTTTCCATGTTCTTGAGTGAACAGGTGAGAGAGCAGGGAGGGTTTCTGTGAGGGCAGCAAGCCGTGTGTTAAATCACTTGGGAGTGAGACAGCTCAGCTGAGATTCCTGTGGCTCTTAAATTCGGACCAGGCTGCACCATCAGCTGGAGAACACAGGGAAAAAGTGTTATATCTCAATGAGCTTCATTAGCAGCGAGGTACCTGTGCTCCCTGTGCTCTGACAGGAGGCAGCTGTGGCAGGTGAGGGTGTCACAGGTCTCACAAAACAGCTTCAGTGGCTCCTGAGGGTGCACTGGACACAGCAAGCAAAACTCCCTCTCTTCACCTTCAGCTGCTGAGCAATGCAAAGCAACAAGGTCACTGACAAGGATGAGAGCTCAGGAAAAGAGTGACCAAATTCACAATTTCATGGGAAGTCTTGACAACATTTTTTAAAGGCACAGAACTTGGAATCATCTGATTATGTGAAGCTGGGTTTGTTTACTTTTTTTCCTTACACATCCTACAAACTGAGCATACCAGGAGCAAGCCATCAAAACGAACCACACTGTCCTCCAAACTCTCATGGGTTTGAAGTATCATGATTTGGAGCATCTGCCTCACAACTTTAAATGCCCTGGGCATTTAAATGTTTTGCCACTCGACAAAACACTGTAAAATGTAGAATAGCAAATGTATTACATAAACTTGCAGTCATAGTGGAAGCATGGAAATCCTTTGTTCTTAAAAAGTCACATGAGCAATTGTTTCCCAAATTTGTGTTTGTTGCAATGCAGTTCATAAACTTCAGCAGTTGGGGTTGATATTAGGCCCTGAAATCTGTTCTTAAAAGGATTTTCTAAAGAGTAATGTGATAAAGAGTAAGAATGGACAGTGAGCATGCAAAATGGAAGAATTATTTCCGTACAATCTATTCTTGCCTTTTTTCTGAATGGTAGAATTGTTTCAGAAAGAAGGAACACTGTCAACAAAAGATGCTAGATAAAGACAAAGCTAAACCATGGCAAAACAAACCCTCTACCACCAAAGAAAAGCTCAATGGCTTCCTCACAGTATCCAACAAAGACACTGTCCCATTGTTCTTTACAACACTTGAGAAATTAAACAAAACAACCATTATTAGATAACACTTACTGATAAGAACTTTAAATTACATAAAAACATTAGTTATTTATGCATCATTATTTGCTCATATGAAAAGAGAAGCAGTATTTCCATTTCCCACACCAAAACTATCTTACTTATGCATGCATTTTTAAAAAGTCAACCTGGAGTAGAGACCATGCTCTCATCCTGCAGCAAAATGAAGCCTTTTATAGAATCAAGCTTCTGGAGTTATAACTATTGCAATAACACAGACCCACAGAGTGCAGCAAGATATAGTGGCTCAGTCACTTCATTTTCAAATTGTAAAATTCACAACAGAGAAGTAGAAAGGCTAAGAAAACCTCATGGCTGACAATGACAGTGCAAACATGGAGAAAAATCCTTGCCACTCTCTAAAAAGAACATGTCAAATTGCCCAGTTTTTAGATTGCTGTCTACTCTAAGCATTTCTGAGGAGGTTGATTTATTTCCTCCAGTTCAATTGATTTTCATTCCTCCTTCTTAACAATGTACAAGAAGACAATCTGTGACAGATTAGGCCAAGATTTTATGTAACAGCCTTACACAGTTTACATTGTTATGAATTATTTACTGCAGTATCATGCTTTATTCTTCAGGGGAGTTTATTGGTTTATATCATTATTAAATCAAAGGCTAATAGATATCATTAATAAAGGAGGAAATTAGATTAGGGGTTTTTTAACCCATTCCAGTACTTTCTACTAAAAAGGAGCAAATTGAACTCATTTTGACAGCAAATTTTTTTTCTGATTATACTGCAAATATGTACTTGTTTTATTAAAACCTGCAGCTGGCAGGCAAATAAGGAAGTTGTACAACCAATATATATCCAACATGGATGTCAAAAATCATCTTTTCCTCCCCTATGTGATCAGATTTTATGTCTTAAAAGGGAAAAAAATAGCATAATAACTTCCTAAAGGCTTATGGACTGGAAAAGCCTTTCAAAGTGTTCAGTATCTGCACAGCATATAAGCTGTTTTTCTGTAAGCTCAAGATCAAGTTTTCCATATTAGAGTCAAACTGATAATGGGATGCAGTCTTTAAGGTCCAAGTATCACCAAGTCACAATCCTAAAGAATGGTTTTCCCCCTTTTCTCTTTCTGAAGGGTTCTTTAGCCTTTGGGTGACTGCAATCATCCCAGAGAATTCATTGAGGTTTTTAAATACCAGGTCAGATTTAAGAGACAAGCAGACTTCAAATGCAAACTAAGAATAAAATCAATATTATCTAATTGCAACACAGACCCACAGCCTCTGCCACAGGTAATCCCCTGTCTCAATTGACATATCAGTGAGAACTGCCACTGAGCCATGGCTTTCCTGACCTACTTTTTACTCAGCTCAGAGCAACACCTCTCAGTTTTGAAACAAGTTTAATACTTGGAAATCAGGTACTAAACAAAGGCACAACCCCATTTTTTCTAGAAGCAGATATCTAACCACAACTATCCATTTTAGCTTCCCAGAAAGAAGCCCACTTTTTTTTGAGGAAGTTCAGTAGCCGTAAATTCTGATAATTCATCATTTGAGTCACCATTTTCTACAGTCTATATTTTCTTTCTCTCAGGTGGACCTCTTGAATAATTAACAGAAAGTTTTAAACCTCTGTGCCTCTGATCAGTTGATGTCAACTTTGGAAAAGCAATCTCATCCTAACTAACAGAGTTCTCCTTCCACCTGTATAATTTGCAATGACTCAAACTTTGGTTTTATAGGTACATAATTTACTTTGAAAGAAAACAATAGTACAGCAGAATGATTTCCCAGGGAAGTCAGGCTCCTCTAGCTCTGTCACTCAGAAATAGTTTATTAAAATTAATAGAAATAGGAAGGATTTAATGTGCTTAGTGAGAGTGTTTTGCTCCTTTACTTCATTTCTGACCCAAGGAATTTAACACTTGTCAGATGACAAAAGAACATCTGGCCCTCACAAGTGAAATGGCAAAAGACAGAACAGTTTAAAGGTGTAAGATCTCTTAATAGTTGCCAGGGCTTACAAAGAAGGTGGCTGTTTTCAGAACACCCTATACAGCCTGTGTTCATTTCCAGGAAAAAAAACAAACAACAGTCTGAGTTCTAGTATACCCAAGTATTTGCTTTCTTTGAACTATTCTGCAGGCATATGGATGTCCAAAATAGATAAAACGTATATAAATAATAATAACAACAATAAAACCACAAATTACATCCCAAATAATTTCTATATTAACTAGTCTGTATATAAACTACCAACCTCCTTATTCATGTTTTGTTTAGCATATGGAATCTAGTACTAAACTAAAATTCTCTCTCATGTTTTTATGTGTCAGCATCTTTTTATTTATATAGCACACACAGACCCACAGCTAAGCCATACACATAATTTCTTACCAGTATTTGTCAACAATATGAGCTGGTAATCTTAGCTAAAATGATAGGAAATTATAAACAGTTGGAGCCTCAAAACCACAGTCCTTATCTTGTCATCAACTCAAGAAGAAAAACATAATGCCCATCCAATCAGGACATCTGAGGGGAGAGTAGGAGACTTCAGTTTATATTACTTTCTAAAGAAGACCCAAAAAAGATTTAAATGTAATCTGTGGTTTTTTATTATTATCATTCTTATGGGCTGCTTTTGTTTACACTCTATTTGGCAGTAGCATGTTTTGCCTCAAGTGCCTTAAATTCTGATATAACCACTCAGTACTATGGCAAGTCTAGACTTCTACAAGAAAAATCTTAAAGAAAAAGAAATAAAATAAAAAGAATAACCAGTGGGCTATATTTGTTCCTTTTTCAGTCCTTCATCTTCCTTATGAAGAAGAATGAGAGTGCAGCACAAATTCTTAAGTGAAAAATTGCTTATGTAAGTTTAGGTTAGCATACTCTGCAGGAGTTTCTGGCACATGAGTAAAGAAAATAATGAGTAATAATAGGAGGTGGCAATACTTTCTGTAGATCACCATTGTATAGGGATGAGACATACTTGCCAGTGGGCTTAATTTGTTCTGTCTTATATACACTCAGGAGATATTTCTCATTCCAGGCTTAGGAAAGGAACATCCTGTAGTGATCTCAACCTTTTGCTGTCTGTGACTTCCTCACACACCTTGCCCATCTGCACAAGAATAGTTTTGTCATGGTTTCCTCAGTGAAGTTACCCAAATTTGGACAGAAATACTGAAAGGACAAGGCCTGTTGCTGTAGTACCCCTCCTAACCCTATCCCACCAGCCCACAGATTGGAAATGCACACGGAGAGGATTCTACCTGTGAAACACAAATATCTAAACTTTTTTCTGATGCTGTGGAATGCTGATTGTGGGAATGGCCCTAAAGTTGGAGAAAAACCACATAATCTCTTGTTGACATGTACATATCCTCCTGAGTCACACAGAGCCTGGTGTCTGTGGCACACAGCCTGCAACTGCTCCTTTTGCAACTGAGTAAGTGACACAAGAAGAAACAAAACCCCAGTGTGTCCCCAGTACCTGTGCAGCCTTTCAGGGATACAGACAGGAAGAGGTCTCCAGGTTCCTTTTCATGTCTGTGCTCCTCTGTGCATGAGCTGCACAACCACTTATTGCACCTCGTGCAGAGACTGTGGGCAGGTCTCCTCTCTTTGCACATGGAGCAGCTCTAGGAACAAAAAGTGCAATTACACACATGCATAAAAAATCAGCTGTACAAACTGTTGTCTTTAATGGGCTATGATTCAGATTGGTGAGCTTAATATATATTTGTCCTCAGACTGAAGCAATACAAGTTGTTTCAAGAGTCTGGTTGTAACTGTGTAACTATCAAAAAAATACATAAAACACCCTAATGGTGAGACAATTTGTGGAACAAAGATTATTATATAAAAAGAAGTGTCTCAGCTAAAATGTACCCACTTAGGTCCAGCTTAGAGGTCAGATAAAAAGTTGAGGGATGCTCTGCCTTCTCTGTCATAACCAAAACTGCTTTAGCACAGGTTTACCTGTAACAGTTCAGCTGTCAGTCTGACTGGAATTCATATTGACACTGTACTGTGTTAACATCACTTTGAAGTTGCAGAGTGTTCCCAGAGTTACATTATTTATGATGTGGAAATGGGCTTTTGGGCAAGAGATTCGGAATTGCATATTTTTGAAACTGCTGCTGCTGGCACGTTGCACATTCTATCATTCATGCTTCACTCTCTCACACACTGAGAGACATCTTCCTTCCAAACACTTTGTTACAAGGCTTGACAGATTCCCATTTGAACATGTCAGGAAAATTAAGACAACGACGGCAGCTAAGCTGTGTCTCAGGTGGATGATCTGGTGCTTCTCCTTTTGATGTCACTGGTGTTGAAACTGTGGCTTTAATTTGGGGGGTGTTGGTAGTGGTTAAAGACAGAAAGCAAGCAAAGCTACATGACTTGACTTAATAAAAAAGGAAGCCAGAAACTATGAAAGTTCACAAGTTGCTCTAGGGTACTCAAATGCTCCAGTGAGAAATCTGCAGTACTGAACTGCTCTTAGGACTCCTGAGGGATTACAGAAAAGAAAAACCTTCTTTTAAGGATGGTTTGAAAAAAATAATCTAATGCTTTTGAAGACATCAGATATTCTCATTTGATTTCCTTTCTAGACAAATACTCATTGAAAATTAAATGATGCAAGTCACAGTAATTAAGAAATCCCAGTGTAATAAGTGCATTTCAAACACTCAGCAATGTCTTCCGAATTTTCTTCCTCTCTTTGGAGAGTGCATGTGAATACTCCCCTTCTTGTTTTAGATCAACTTATGCTGCACTCTACAAGCAACGTACACCTGAAGATGTCAACACACTTTGCTTGCCTTAACTCTTTTTATTTCCCCAGAATACTCTGTGGATTAGGTCACACATTCTTTAATTTTTGACAATATCCAACTTTCCCTGTTACTCCTCTTCACCCAAATTAGTGGCAAGTACAAAGCTGTGAGAATAGTCCAGCCTGTTCACTGGGTATTTAACAGAAGTTAAATCCACCTATGTACAATGCCAATTCAAGGCAAATTAGTAATCCAATATCTTCCTTTGAATCCATTCCCCAGTGGGAAACTGCAATATGATGTAACTTTTTTTATCATTAAAACAGACAATCAGAAAATTATAATTGGTCACATGACCTAATGGGTGATGTTGGTGGAACCATTTAGCCAAGGGTAGAGAGAGGGGATCCTCCCCATCTCCTCAGCCCCAGAGAGGCCACAGTCAGAATATTGTGCTCAGTTCTGGTCTCCACACCTGAAGAGAGTCAAGGATCTACTGGAGAGGCTCCAGCAGAGGCCACAAAGGGGATGAGGGGTCTGGAGCACCTCTCTAATGAGGAGAGAGTGCAGGAGCTGGGCCTGGTTCACTGAAAGAAGAGAAGACTGAGGGGGATTTCATCAATGCTTATAAATATCTCCAAGGTGGGTGCCAAGAGGGAGCTGTCAGGCTCTTTTCAGTGGTGCCCAGGGACAGGATGAGGAGCCATGGCCATAAACTGAAACACAAGAAGTTACACCTCAACATGAAGAACTCTACACTGAGGGTGGCAGAGCACTGGCACAGCTGCCCAGGGAGATCATGGAATCTCCCTCTCTGGAGACATCCAAAGTCCACCTGAATGTGTTCCTGTGTCACCTGCTGGGGGTGACCCTGCCTTGGCAGGGGGGTTGGATTGGATGAGCTCCAAAGATCTCTGCTAATCTTAACAATGCTGTGATTATTTACTTTGAGTTGAGAGCAGAAAGAGGACAATGAGAAATCCAAGACATTCAGTACCTTCCTCATATGTTGATTATCACAGATACATTAGTATCAATATTTTGATGCGCTATTTAAAATACAGAGAGTAAAACTCATTCTTCAATTAAAGTTTCAAAATTACCATGAAGGCAGTATGTCCATCTCTGGTAATGAAGTAATTACAGTGCTGCATAAGCAAACTGTGAGAAAATCTGTTCTTCAAAGTGAGATTTGCTCTGTTTTCAGCTTTGATCCGGCAATGTTTCAACAACCCACAACTTAGTGGCTTTCACTTACCTTTGCCATAGCTGAATCCCCAATGGGAAAGTCCTTGAGGAAGAAATTCTCAACTACATCCCTTGCAAAGCATGTCTGCTTGCACACGGGGCAGGAAAGGATACCTGAATTTAAAAAAAAAAAAAAAAAAAACCACCACAAATGAAACAATGCACACCAGCCATGCAAACCAGGAAATTATATAAACCACACTTCAGTATTGTGGCTTTTTTACATCACATGGGCAGTTCCAGGAAACTAAGGCATTCTTCAAGCCCCAAGTGGCTAGACCTGGTTCAATACATAGGAAAGAAAAACAAAGCAACAAAATTCCTAGAAAAACACCATCTTTCAGTTTTCTTATTTCAGTGTTTATTGATGGTATCTGTGTGTCCAAATCTCACCTGGCTTAGAGATGATTAAAACTGAGCTGCACTTCAAATTGTATCTTCTTGTTACAGATCTACTTGTGCTTTCTGAGATTTTCTGTGGTTCTGGACCAGCTCTACCCCACCAAAAGTGTACCCAAGCATAAAGCACACACTCCTTAATACCAGGTTCACAGTGCAGGATGCAACCCAAGTGCAGTGACAGGGGAGTAACATGCTGCTGGCAAAAGCAACAAGTCAGAAAAAGACAAAGGATAAAAAAGCTTTCATAAAGAAAATTAAGGGTAAATCAAGAGATGGCAAAACATGATCTCCCCTAAAGCAAAGAGAGCAGCAAAACCTGGCTCCACCATCATAAACTACTGGGCACAACTGGGGTGAATCTCAGTGTCTGCTTGGACTGAGGACCAAGAGTTCAAGAAGGTGTCCATCACTGCACACCTGCATTTTTGCACCTCTGCTATTTCATTCCTTGACTTCTTGGGCTAGGAGCTCTATTATATTTGGCTGTGTTTGTTTGGGGTTTTTTGTGAAAGGACACTGCATTTTTCTGGCCACATTCCTGCAAACTACTGTAGATGAGAAAACAGCCCTTTAGAGAGGGTGGTGGTGTGTCAGTCTATTTCATCTTATCAAGGTGTGTCTTTTATTAACCCAAGTTTTTTCCATTCTCTTGAGAACAGAATTTCAGTGCTATATTCACCTTGCCATATCATCTATTTATGATTACTATGAACAACAGTATTTTCTATGACTAAATAGTTTAAACTCACTTAAAGCAAGGTTTTAAAGCAAGACAACACTCTACTGTCCAATATGATTCTTTTCCTTAACTCAAAATTATTTTTGCACATGGAGAGTGGCCTGTAAGTTAATTATACCTGAAGTTGTCTATTATTCTTCACATTACACCATTATCAGAGACTCTCATCTTTTCCAGGTGCTTGGTATTACCTGTCCCTTGGGAATGGCTCCTGCAGTCCCTGGCCAGGGGCAGAATGCTGATTCTGAATGTCTCTAATTTCAGAGCTGGGCTACTGTAACTTTGACAGCAGCATTTTATAATGGCAGGGACACACAGACCCCAAAGCACTCCTACATCACCACTTCTGACAAAAGCACTATTCAGTTAGGAGTCTGAACACATTCACTTCCATTCACAAATGTTTTGAAGAAACTCTGAGTTCTGATACATCTCCTTTGAAGAGCATCCCTTGCTAAGAACCACTTCCACGAGGTTTAGGTCTTTTTTAGCCCAAATCTTGTATAAAAGAAAAAGCACAGTTGTTTTCTATTTTTTTCAAGGTTGCACTTACAACAGAACAGTGATTTGGGGGCCCAAGTAGCAGACTATGCTCTACCTAAATTATTCATTTTACTGTGCATTTCACACAAGCCTGAGTGTTCATGCAGACATGAGGAGGAACAGGCTGTACCCACAGTGACTCTGCTACTCAGCCACGAGTCACCCCAGGGGAAAGGGCAACACAAGCAATCTCCACTGCTCTGCTCACCAGGCATGTAAACTGAGCCTTGTTTAAGGGTGTCCACAGGCAGGAGTTACAAAGGTGCTAAAAAGTTATCTGACAGAGATGCCCACGATGGCAGAAAGCTGGAGAAATCTTTTAAACAGTTCCTCTACTTTGCATCCTTCATATAAGGACTGCAGCTGAAAAAGTATCAGAATTACCTACAATTTTTGTAACTAATCACATTTTCACATTATACCCTAGCAGAATACAATTCTTTGATATTGGTGGCACTGAAACCTCTCCACACTTTCCCAAATTTCAGTGTGTGAGACTTGAAGGTGCCTGCTAGCAGCTCTGTCCTCTGGAGACATGTAAAAGCAGGAGGAGGTCAGACAAGCTGTGTTACAGACAGTGCCTCCTACTCCTTGTAAATGGTGCTTACTACAAGCACTGGTGAACTGCAGCACTAATTCCTGGGAGCTGAAACACTCCTCAGGTTTCCCTGCCAGCCCTGTAGGAAGTGACACAGCTGGAACAGCAGCAGGAATAAAAAGATGGATACATTCTGATTGATAAGCTAGGAAGGAAGAGACCCACTCTGCAAGCAGCTTCTCAAATAAGTCTCATGGGACATGCTCTAATTCTCAGTGCAGTCAATAGGAAACCAGCTCCTGACTTCACAGAGCCACCCTGAGCCCTTGGAGACTTGGAACCAGTTTTTTTCTCCCATCACAGCATTGCCAGTTCTTTATCTGAGTAACATGGAGAGAAAGCCTCCATGCTGAGGCTACATAATCCTCTGCAAATTGACCAAAAGGGAAATGGCCAACAGGTGACTTTCTGAAGTGAGAAACCCATGACTCTCACAGTTACTCTCCCATTTCCATGCCATATGGGTAAGCACACACAAAACGCTTCTGGCAACAGCTGATTACTGGGAAAAAAAGGCTTTGTCACAGCCAGGACAACTTCTACGGACACAGCACACAAGATAAAAAAAACTTACTATTGAAGTTACTACTTCATTATATTCCAACATTGTTCCATTAGTGCAGAATGTTAAATCAAATTCTACCAATTGAATGATACTTCATGGAATGCTTATGGCCTCAGGCAACCTTCACGTGAGCTTTAAATTCTGCTAATTTTTTACAAACCAGTGAAGTATAGAATACAGTGTAATTAGAATGCATTAATTTGATAACTACCAAGATCATCTTTTTAGTGTTTTTTAATTTAAAAAAAAAAAAACAAAGCAAACTTTAATAATTTTCACACTTAAAAGACATAAATCATGCATGGATTTCAGTTCTGTACAAAAGCCTCCCTTGTGTATGTGCTGAGAAATGCAATCAACAGTTGGAAGGTAAATGACATTAATGCTGATTAAAATTAAGGGACATCTAAAAGTGATGCCCTGAATGGCACAGCAAAATTTTCTCCCAGGTTTTCTATCCAAGTTATGCTACTAAAATCAGTGCTGTTCCAGAGCTACACATGGAGCAAGTTGCACGGGTCAGAGCTGTGTTTTAGACAGACTACCACAGACCACCAAGTACAGCTTTGATTGAGTAAATGTCAGAGTGTGTCTTAAATACCCAAGTAACTATAAATTACAATGATTTCAAATCTAAAACTCCCTTGAGATGAACATAAGACATGCAGAGCCATCAACTTAATTTTTAAAAAAATAAATTAATGTTTAAAAAGAGCTGTTAACACAAAAAATAATGGGGACACCACAGCAGTAGAGTATTGGAAGTTATTTCCTACTCATAGGTGGGCTAATCAAAAACATCTAACACTGAATCCTATATCTAAAACTTTATTAAAATCACAGGAGTCAAATTTGCATCTTGCTAAAAGAGGGATTGCCTGAGTGTGGTGGCTTTGGAAATCACACTTGTTCAGCTAATTGGGCTTATTTGCTACCTTTTCCAATAATAAAAACCTGTGCTCTCTGGAAATGCCCAACCTTTTTCAATACGAATTCCCCCAAGAATTAAAAGTTAGCTTGGCATAATAAATACACTACAAAATGGACTGTGGAGCAATTAACCTGAAATTAAGCAAACCTTACATCCATATTCACAAACAGCCACAAGCATGTGCTCGTGCTCAGAGTGCAAACCACCAGAAAGGCACATTTTCCTGGAAAGCCCTTACCTGTGCACTGGATAAAGAGCCAGAGAGCTGCCCAGGGAGTCACCTGTTTTGGGGGGCAGGTGGGTGGTGAGAACAGCTCTCACAGGAATTCCCTGGGATCAGGCAGTGCCGTGGTGCAGACTGAAGTCACCACACCCCTCCCTGGGGCTGCTCCCCCTTCTTTGGCCAGGAATGCTGGCAAATCAACAGGGAAGAAAGATGTTCTGAATCACTACAAGGTGCAGAGGTTTTTTTCCTCTTGCTTTCTTTCTTGCCTTTGCCTCTAGGTTTCATTCAGGCCTCTGAAAGCTGTCCTTGGTTGTATTTTTCCTGAATAAAAATCCCATAGTCAAAATGAACAGCAGTGTCCTACTTTCTTTCCTGCCTGGGTCTTCACTCAATCCTCAGAAAAGACTGGAGCAGAAGGAAAGGGAGGAGATTTTCCAGATCCAGGTAGCAGCAGGTCTTACAATGCCATTCACTCCCACAGCAATTTTTGCAGACCACAACCTAAATATTTTTCTTGCCTTCCTACCTTACCACTGCCTCCAAACAACACTGTTAATCTGTTTTAAGAACCTGCACTTTGCAGACAGCTCATTTAAATATATCATTATTACAGCACTGTGGGTGAAGGGAAGAGTAGTCAGAAGCCCTGGAGACTCACTGTTTGTACGTGTGAGAATGATGCAATTTCTGGATCTAAACAGCAACTCAACAAGGAATTACAGGACCCAAACAACAGTTTACATATTAAGAGACCAGGTACAATAATGATTAATAAAGGGAGACCATTATTGATATCAAAACCTCTAGAAGTAGCAAAATGCTGACAGAGATGTTGACACATTCTATGTTTGCATGGAAATTAAATTGGTAGGAAGGAGGTAGGAACATTAGCATAAATTATCTTTTAGAAGTTCTGTGCCTCCTGCTGTTTAGAACTTGAAATCTTTATTTATCACATCCCATTTCACTGCTAAAGAGATGGCCATCAATTTAGAAAGGCTAGAAAGGATCCTAATGTCAATGGATTTAAGCCCTGTTGCATGGTGATACACAGAACAAAGCCCTACTTCAGAATTATGTGCACATATATGATATTCTCAGTGTATTTGAGTTATAGCAGCAAGTACTGAAGCATCTCTGGAGAGCACACAGTATTGAACAGACTCCTACAAAGTGTCACCACGTGAGGGGTGGAAGAACAGCCCTAAACCTAAATCCTTCCAGGGCCCCACTGCTCCTTTCACTCCCGTGCCCAGCAGCCCAATGCATCTGAACAGCAGCACTGGAAAGAGATGTGTAACTCTGGCTGTGGCTGTGTTTGTGCACAGGCACCTCTGAGCCCTGAAAAGTTACAGAAACAGATGTTTGCTGAATTAGTTTGCAGCCCTTTTTCATAAGCCACCATGTTTATTTCCATTCTCACACTCCCATCAGCCAGAGCAGATCAACAGAGGGTTGGGGGGAAAAATGGAATTTCAGAGGCAGTGGATCCATTAGTCAGACACGGATGCCCAGTCTGGACACTCCAACTCCACACCTTTTTTGGGACATCCAAAATCAGCTTTCAAGAAAACAAGTTTCTGCCTTATCCTGTTCATGTCCCAGCTCCCCACAGGTCAGATCTCTCACACCCCACAGCACCTCTTCTGTTAGTGGAAGCTGCCATTGGACCCAGCAATAATAACACTCAAACTGTGTTCCTTTTTAAAAGTACAAATAAAGAAAGAACTAGAATTTCTGAGTGCTTTCAAGGTTTTTACTCTACCTATGCTGCAGCAATCTAATTTCCAAGTGAGAGAGCTATGGATCATTCACAGAAATCATCTCTGAAGTGCCAGCTGTAACCTCTCCACCACCCATGGACACCAAGTACATGAAAAGCCACAGCTCACAGTTTTGTTTCAAGGTCTTCCAGTCTGGTCAGGGTTAAACAGAGAGAACCCTCAAGCTGACTGCCTCAGAAATAAATCACTGCAGATAATTTACCTATTATTACCATGAGAATCGATCAGCATAAAGAAACAAACAGTGGAGCTTCCACACAGACCACATTTGTACTTGCTGTCCACATGTTGCACCTATTCCTCTGCTCTTTTTCCTCCAACAACCATCAGAATAATTATTCTCAGAGAGCATTAACTACAGCTCAAGCTGCAGGCATAATTTACACTTCCTTGGAGACCCAATTATAGATTATAGGAAACAGCTCTGAAGACAACCTCCCACTCTACAGTTTCATATTTGTATAACTAAACCCCTCATTGTTCCACTTGCCTTTTGGATCTGGCAGCCAAACAACAAAGTGCAAAGGGCTGACTAACTTTAAACCCATCTTTAGTTGACTAAATATGTACAATATGAAGAGTTTCTCTCTTTAGAATAACCTCTCTACCTCCCTCTTTAGAGGTAAAACATGCACTGGGTGTTAAGTGACTCTAATTAAAGCAAAAGGGTGTTCTCCTTCAGAATTAATAAATCATTGCATTGCATCACTTGCCTTAAATCACTGCATCAAAACAAGGGGTTTTGGTGTTCACAGCTGTACCAAGGCAGCTAAACTGCCTCACTATAAACTAAATTGTGGTTTCAAGGACTCTGAATACGTTTTTTTAGTTTTCTGTTTATTTTTTATTATTTAAATACAGGTTGAATACAAGAAAATGCACTGTGTGTTGACACCTGGAGTCTCCTATGCCAAGACTTCTTATTGAAAATGAGCCTAGAGCCAAAGGAGTCCTAGAGCTCAATCCTTTCCCTGAAATAAATCCCCCTGAAGATCTCTGTGACCAAGCCCTTGCTGAGTTTCAGATGTGCCTACCATACAAGCTAAGAAAACTGTTTATTTTCAGAAGGAAATATTAAAATGCAGCAAGTGGACATCTGTCAATAGTTGAAGCCACATTTGCTCTCTTTAAAGTCTGGTTTTCTCTTGGTTTCTTACCCAATCTGTTTGCAGTCCTCTAATACATAAACCTATTATATTTCTTGGCATTAAGTTAACATAACACAAGCATGGACAGCTTTTGACTCATGCACAGAACATGGGTAGAAATTATGCAGCCATTTTCCAGGATTTTTGTTATCCAACTTTGAGAACTACAAAAGGGCAAACAACATTTTTAAAACAAAATTGCAGAAAGTCATAGCTCAAGACACAAGTTAATACAAAAACATAACAAATTAAATCCATCACTTCACAAAGCAACATAGAAAGCCACTACTAATAACATTTTACTTTACAGGTTAGGCTTATTATACAATTTGGTCACAAAAAGTTAAGAATACCAGAGCTTTTATCAGTTAGCAGAAATCTGCAAGGTGTTTCAGGACATCTTTTCTGATCTGCATTGTTCTCAGGGGTCTCAACTGTGATTGAGCAACAATTACCTGTGATTTTTCTATTCTTTAAGGAAAAAAAAACAGCAAACCCTTTAGCTAAGACAGTCTTGCAAAAACATTAACTTCTCACAACAATGCACCTCCACTGGTCCTCATTTGACAACTTTTGGAATTTAAGTGTTGGTGATATTTAAAGCACTAAATCAATTTATTTCATGGAACATCTCACAGAGAGGAAGATTTGCAGATGTGGGGTAATTTATTTTGGCATCCACCTCCAGTTCAGGGAGGAGGGATAAACACAGAAACGTGGATGGTTCTGGTTTTGAATGTATTTAGAACTTCATGAGAAAGAGGCAGACCGAAAGAAGGAAAAGCCAACATTGTTCTCACATCTCTTGAGATGGAAATGTCTCAGATTTCCCAGGCTCCTACCTGTGTGAGTTGCCACTTGTTGTACATTCTCTTTTTCTTACCCAAGCCCTCTTTTTAAAATTATTCTTTCTCATGCAGCAAACAGACTAGAAGCACATAACATGCAGATCTGCAGAGGAGGAGAATGTAAATTCTCTGTTACAGGAAGAGAAGGAATAAAAATAGGAAAGCAACATTGGACTAAAAAAAAAAAAAAATGACCAAAAAAAAAAAAAAAAAAAAAAAAAAAAAAAAAAAAGTAGAAAAGAAAGACTGAGAATCTTGGAGTTCCTTTCATAGAAAAAGCATATGTAGGAGCCAAATTCACAAACATAACTTTCTATTTCCATTTAAATTACTCCAAAGCTCTCAGTTCTCACAGCTATGGATAAATTCTGACGTCTATGCAGTTTTTCCATAGGAGCTCTGGCTGCTACCCCAGGGCTTTCATTCATGAGTCACCTCAAACACACACAGGAATAAAAGTAAATTCCAAACCCCATCAGATGTCAGATGCACTTACCTCCAGCTTCTCAGCAACAAAACAATAAACTAGAAAAGAGCTTTATGTTAGCAGAGTACTACTTGTAGTAAAGCATACAGAAACCTGCACATTCAAATATTGTTTTTGTGACAAACGTCAGAATTACTTCACTTGCAAATACATTCTTCTTTTCCATCCTTACATTTTGCTTGAGGAATTCATAGTGAATAAGGAACACATTTTGCTTATAGGCAATATTTTACATTTACTCAGCTAAAATGGTTTAGCACTTGCACTTACATTTTATCACTGGCACCTGAACATGATCAAACTTAAATGTAACACTGTAAACTGTAATTGTACTGCCCATAACTCAGCAGTCAGTGTTGGTAAGACAGGCAACATTTAACATCATGCCATCAGCAGAGTTCACAAATTTATCCTGCCTGACCTGTGGTGGCTGCAGTTTCAGTCATTGACTTAATTAAGAGACACAGATGTTTTAGTTTTGCTGCTTTCCTTGCTCATAGATTAACTGAGTCTCTGCACCTGGTGTCTCACTTCAGTTACTGGGTCATCATTGTTCATTATTTTTTTTCTCCAGTCTTGCTTTTTCCCACAGAAGTTCCCTATCTACAAAAAAAATGAAGATGTAGCAGAGAAACCTCAGGAATACAGAAATAAACTAGTATTTATTTCATTTTGCTATAGACAAACAATCCCTGATCCATGTGAATTCTTGATCCAGCTTAAAGAAATAGCCAATATTTTAACAACTCATGAGAACCTGTAGCTGCACTTCATCCAAGATCACCAAGTGGTAGAAATTCACTTTTCCACTTGGTAAACAGAAAAAAGGAGGAGAGGAATGGCTGAGATATCAAATGAGGATACATAAAAAGTAATGGAGTGCTTTTTTCAACAGTATTTAATTACAGGGGTCCATCAGACTTTAGGCCTACTATGACTGAGTATAAAATTTTTGAGGAGACATGACTAGAAATGACTGCCTTGCTGTCTTTCTCTCCTTCTCCTCCCTTCGTTATCTTTTTCTGTCTGTACCCTACCCATGAACAGCCTTTTACCCCTGCCTTTTCCTTTAGCTTCTCTGTTTTGCTAGCCTTCCAACAGTGACCTCTAAACCCTGATTCCACTTGTTCTCAAACCTGAACTAGTCCAGTTTATGTCACCTCATCAAATCTGATCACCTCAGAGAAGTGATCATCATTTTCTCTTCCTACATGTTTCTAAAATCTGCTACAGAAGAGATAATAAATTATGCCTCCTGCTCAATTAAAGTTCAAAGCCTAGGAAAATACAACTTATCTATATGACTTTGCTCTTCTTATAAATCAGTAATGATTCTGGAATGCCTCCCCACAGCAGTTAAGGCTCATTCAGTTAAAATTACTATATTCTGTCATCTAGGTTTTATTAAAAAAAAAAAAGTTACACATTTTCTATTAAGATCACAACCGAAAACTATACAAGTAACTTCAGGATTTCAAAAGGCACAGCCAAAAATGCTTCTCATCCTCACTAGTTTACTCAGCTTGCTAGGGTGAGTTAGACACAAGGGTTCAGGTAGAGAGAAACAGGACTCACAACAAGATAAAAGGAAGAATTTCAGTGCACCAGAATACGCATTCTAATAACTATTATTACCTCTGTTAGAAACAAAGAACTGGATGGTTTTTGTGTTGTTATTGGGGAGGCACTGAAGGAGGGGATGAAGGAAGAATAAAACTATGACCACAACAGTACCATAGAAAGGTCCAGCATGCCAAAATGATTGCAAAAAAGTCTGGAAGTTATCTTGTAGTGTTTATTCGCTTATTAAGCTAAGAAAACCAAATATTCATAATGTCAACTTGATATCTGAACCATTCAGCCCATTCTGAAAAATGTTAAAATGTTGCCTGACTGTCATTTCTCTTCAAAACACTGCTCTTGGATGAAAAACATCATGAAGGTGGCTTGTTCCCAACCCACTCTGCTCACACAAATCTTGACTCTCCAAGTTGATCAATTTAAAGTAGTGCTGTAGAAGAATAGGCTTCAAAAAGTACTTCTCAGTCCATCTCTTTTTATAATACTGTATTGCAAAGAGCAGAAGCCAGAGATTTTTAAATGTTACCTTCATAGAGAACCTCACACTCAGTGGGAATACAGCTGTAGCCTTGAATCAAATCGGGAAGGCAGTCCTTACAGAAGGAGTGGAGGCAGGGCAGCATTCTGGGGTCCCTCCTCTGCAGCTCCCACTTGCACACCAAACAATTCCTCAACAGATCCAGGGTCTCCATTCCTGCTGGCTGAAATCTGGCCCCAAAAACACAAAGAGTCAAAAAACGGCTCACGACAAGCCCTGAACTTCACAAAACACTTGATCACTGGAGAGCAACCCGGGATGCAGGATCAAATAAACAACATTTATTTAGCCCCTGTGAAAAAGGAAGTTCCTTGCAGCTGAAAATCACATACCTGCTTTACAGAGGAGAATGTCTTTGCAGATTGTTGTGCAGGAAAGTGTGGTTTAAGGTTTACAAACCATGATCCCACAATCTCTCTAGTATTTGCAACTTCTGTAAAAACTGAACTAATCTGTTCTATTGATCTACTTACAAAGCTAAATTGTCACACGCTGTACATTTCCTGCTAGAAGCACTGAAACTGTGCAATTAAAATGATGAGATTCTCCGACTGCTGTTACAATTTCACTCAAATATTTACAGTTTTCAGGTGAACAAAATAATACCCATACATCCATCATTTCAGCAGTGCATGTGAGAATGCTAGCTTGAAAAATGTACAGCGTCTTCTGACAATCCTCTTTACAGAAAGTGCACTTTGCAGTAATCAAATTTCAGCTATCAAGATGACCACAGATCAGATTATAGATCAAACCTGAGCTTCCCAGTGTTCCTCCCACCAGCCTAAGCTCTCCAGGGTCAACTGAGAGTTTTGCAGTTCATGTTTCATCCTCAGTTCTGATATTGTGAGAGATGTTGATCAGATACAGCCTGCAAAGAGCAACTCCTGCAAGTTGTATCAGAGGAAAAAAAGCAAATAAAGCCTCATTTCCTCAGGAGTCTCTCTTCCAGCTGATCCAGCCTCCTGGGACCCGGGTCCCCTGTACCTGGACATTGCCCTGGCATGGTGGCCCTGCTACCAGCAGCATGTAATTAAAGCTACAATCTCCAGATTTCCCCAGCAAAGAGGAGCAGCAGCTCTAATCTTAGGGCTATTTATTCTCCTGAGGGATTCTGTCTTCTGGTAGATCCAGTGGGAATGGCTAGTAAGCAGCTCTGGGTTTGGGGTTTTATTCTGCAATGCAAAAAATTATTAATGTCTCAGAAATTAACAAACAGTAGGTTTTTTAAGTGCTGTATCCTGAGGTCATCAGTATTTAAAGTATTTTAGAAGAAAAAATGGACCCTATGAGTTTGTTAATTTCTATTTCATACCCAAGACTCATTCTACTAGGTATTCAGCAGCTTGACTGATAAATTACTTAGATAAATTCAAACCTATCACTAAAACTTCAGGTTCTAATTCCAAAACCAGAGGTCCCTTTGGAAATGAGCTGTGCCAGTTGTAGCTGTGGTTTAACTAACATTATTGTATCAGTGCCTATTACACAAGCTCACATTTTGCGGTGTATCTTCACCAACCATCTCTCAGGCAAATGGCACTAGAGCAGCACAGCCTCTCAGCTCACCCCATCTCTGTCGTTTCTTGCAGCTCCTGTTGCTAAGGCGACAAAGTAGCACCTACAAAAACATGTAATTTCTGCAGTAGGAAGTTGAGGTCTTAAACTACCACATTGTTGTCTCAGAGAAACCACAGCCCAGAGCATCCACGCACAGAGAATCAGTGCAAACAAAGCCTGATACTGGGAAATGCACTGTCACCTTCAAAGATAAATCTGGGGCTGGATGGAGCAAAAGCAGGTTACTGTACAATTCAGTTTATGCCTTTTGAACAACATACAAAACTGTGTAGAATTTTTTTGGTAGGAAAGGGAAGAGTGAAAAAATGTTTAAAATTTTGTTCTGAGGCAGGTAGGCAAAGTAGCAGTCAGGCTGATGTATAATAATGACTATAAGAAGGCCCAGAAAGAGAATCCATGGAATTACAGGCCTGACCTTGGTGCTGGGGAAGGTCCTGGTGCAGATCACCTCGAGCACCCTCAAGTGGCACATCAGATCCAGCCAGTGTGGGGTTATGGAAAGGCAGGTCCTGCTTGACCAACCTGATCTCCTCTGACAGGGTGACCCACTCGGGGGATGAGGGAAAGGCTGTAAATGTTATCTCGTCTGCCTGGACTGCAGTAAAGACCTTGGCACTGTTTCCCACAACATTCTCCTGGAGAAATTGGCTGCTCCTGGCCTGGACGGGTGCACTGGTCACTGGGTAAGGAACTGCCTGGGTGGCTGGAGCCAGAGAGAGGTGGTGGATGGAACAACAGCCAGCAGCACATACAAGGAAACAGCAGTCCCAGCAGCCAGTGAGACACAGTTCCCAAACTCCTATTTTGGAACAAACTGTTCATTTATGGCATAGCTTTTTCACAAAAAGCAGTACCACTGGCTAAGATGAACTCTTTTGTAAATGGAATGCACATCAACCTCACCCTAGAAGCCCTCTAAATTTAATTCTTGCCAAACACTAGGTTAGAAGTCGATTAACTAGGATTCTATCACACATACTAGAAGGGAATTTGCAACTATCAGCAATAATTCAAGACTTCAGCAGTGAGCATTAAAAAAATGAGTGTTTATAGGCTTTTGGTCTGACATTTAAGAACCAGCTCACTGGCTTTAGTTATTTGATATTTTTAACTATTAAATCCTGCTTTGGCATGCAGGGTCAAGCCTTGCAGACACCAGAAGTCCTAATTTGATGTTACAATCAAGCAAGGATCATTTTAGGCAGTCATTTTAAACCAAATACATGAGAACCTCACACACAGCAGTTCCAGAGCTGTGCCACTGCTTTGCCAGCTTTAAGGAAGTTTGAGGATAGCTGGCACCATCTCTGTCCCACAGGTGGTAACTGCAGGAATTGTGTACCCAGCCCAGGATTGCAAATGTTAATGACTGGTACACCACTGTCACTTTGCATTTTTTTTGTCCATACTCCTGCTGCTCCATTCCCACAGGCCAGGGCACCACCCCTACAGATTTCCCCTGGATGTCACTTTAGGGTACAAGAATCCCCATCAAAAGCACATCAAGTCCTCTTTTCAGACAGCTGTAGACAGGATCACCAACAGCCGAGCAGCACAAATACAGAACTTAATTCTTCCACCCGGTAAAGACAAAACAGTGAAGTATCTGCACAGGGCAGGTACTGACACTGTAGTCAGGCACATTCAAAATGAAGTGAGAAGCAGTCAAACCACTGATCAAAAATTATGCAGGTAAGATTCATGTGTGAAGTGTCTGGACAAATCAGGAAAGAAAAATCAGAACAAATCAGAACAATAGAGACTTCTGTAAATGAGCTCATCTTATGCATTCTGTTTATTCAAAAAATTTGAATAAAACAAAAACTTTTATGCCACAAGCACACAGGCACCACCAACTTCTTTGATCTTCTCCTCTGCTCGTCTACTGAAGAACTTTGCTTTCACAATGACAGGCTGCTTGGGCAGCTTTCCCTTGCCCAGCACTTTGTAGTAGCCCTAGAGAGATTAAAAAAAAAGCTCAGCGTTTGTAATCAGCTTGCAGGTTCTTACATTTAGGCCTGTTAGCACACAGCAGTTAAAAACAAAACCATGATCACCATGACCTTATCAATTCATGACAAAAAAGGACAATCATGACATGAAGACCATTAATACAACAGCTGCTGAAGTCAGTGCAGGTGAGAAGTGGGGCCTAAGTGGCCAACACAGCTGTTTGATTTGGGAGGCAGAACATCAGCACCTGGCAGAGCAGTGTCCCTGATTCGGTGGCTGGCTGAGACACAGGACATCACAGCCAGTGAATATGGATCAGATGTTTCTGTCCGAGAACTATAGCACACCAAGACAACCAAACATGTGGAGATGTGACTCTAGTCTCGAGGGTGGAGAGCTGACAAGGTGTGAGACTGGTTCCACCACGGTTTTGTTCCTTCAGGAACATTTCAAACAAGCCATCTTTCACCACCTCCCCAAAGGAGGGCGGTGCCTGTCCACAAACACACACCAGTACAAGAGAAAGTTCTTACAAAGGAAAGTGTAACAGCCAAAGCGCTTCTGTAAATACTTATAGCCCAGGAGATCTGTCTCATGAACCTCTGAGCACTGGAGCTTCTCTGCAGTTCAGCATTTCCCCAGTGGCACAGGCAAAGGCCAGTCCCTGATGGGGCAGCAGGAAGGCCAGGGCTGGGTCCCAGCAGGAGCTTACCGAGCGCACGACATCAATGACCGGGGCCAGTCCGGCCTCGTTCTTGGCGTAGTTGAGCCTCGTCTGTTCACTGACCAGTGTCCACAGCTTGTCCAGGTTGACAGTGGGACAGAACTTCTGGTTTCTCTTCAAGTGATAGTGTCTCATGCCTACTTTTCCAAAGTAACCAGGGTGACTGTGGAAGAAACACATTTCACGTCAGATCACATTTTTAATTCATCCTGAACAAGCAGAACTATGAACTAACACTGAAACCAGCATCTTACGTGATCAAAGTAATCAAAACATCACATTACACCTTTCTTTGTTATCAATACAAGCAGGACTTAGCTGTAACAACAATTAGTAACCAAACCAAGGAAAAATTACTTTCCAAGTGTTTCTTCTCCCTTGAACTCACAAGGCAATCCCCCTCACAGCTGAGTCTGTGTTTCCAGGGAAGTCCCACCTCCAGGGGCCCAGGGAGGGCTGCCCCACCTGAGGAGTTCTGGCACTGGTGTCACTAACCCGGTGACTGACTGAGCCAGGAACGGCACCGCCAGTGAATAGAGATTAGTGGCTGCTGTCCGAGGACTCCAGCACACCAGGGCCACAGGCAGGGCCCAGATGTGACTCTACAGTCTCGGGAATCAGAAACCCCCTCACCTTTACAGGATGCAGCTTGGATCTGACACCACATTCTGAATCTACTGTGTGTGCACTGTTAAGCAGGGACCACACTGTATCAGGCAAATTTGGCCAACTTTACCCAACGCTGCACTGCACTCCAAGGTGCCAAGTGAGAAGGCCTTTGATTTTAGGGTAAGTGGGGACACGAGCAGCTATAATGCCACACTTCCCATTAAAGGAAAAAACATGTAGGATTGCAAGAAAATTCACATACAAAAGTTAGCTGCTTCTACTCCAAAAGCATGCATGTTGCTAGTATGTATTTAAAACGTTAGCTTACTATTTATCAAAGTTAATCCTGTGATGGTGCAAACCACCAGCATTACCACGTCCTCCAGGATGCTTCCTGTGTTTGCCTGAGAAGAAAAATTTTGAGCTTATTACATTAATATTACATGTAATACATAAGAGATACTTTCAATACCTAATTAAACTAATTATTCTGTCTTGTGGTGAGACATGGTAGGAATGGACAGAGTTGGAAAAGAGACTGCAGTGCCCTGTCAGTTTAAGATGTCGCATGCCCAGTACTGATCGGCTGAGCACTGCTGAAGTTATAAAGGCAGGGAGTCCAAAACGTGCAAGACTGGATCAAACCATCACCGTGGCAGCTGCCCCCGCACGCTGCGGCCTTCAGTACTGCCCGCCACCTCCCACAGCGCCGGCAAGCCCCTGCACCCACAGCCCCACTTTCCCGGGATCCGGGAGGAGCAGCAGCATCCCCCCAGAGCTGGGGAAGCCCTGGCGGGGCCGCGCCCCTCAGGCGCCCCAGCACTCCCGCGGCCGCCTCTCCACTCACCCACGCGGCCGTGGCCGTGGCTGACGTGTCCTCTCAGCTTCCGGGTCTTCCTTAGCCGGGAAGGCTGCGGGCAAGGGGGAGAGCAGCTGTGAGCGAGGCGGGCAGCGAGCGCCCGAACCCTGCGCCCGCGCCGGGGCCCGCGCAGCCGGGCGCCATGGCGGACCGGCCTCCCCGCACCGCTCCCGCCCGCCGCGGGCTCGGAGCCGCGCCTCCCCACAGCCCTCCGCTACTCCGCAGTCCCGTCCCACCGCAGGAGCGAGGGGCGGCGGCCGCGGGGTCCCGGTCCCGGTCCCGATCCCAATTCCGTCCCGTCCCGTCCCATCCCATCCCGGCCCGCACGCAGCCCCCACCATCTTGTCGGCGTGCGCGAGGGAGAGAAGGAGCGCAGCTCTCGCGAGAGCAGGCAAAGGCGCGGGAGCGGGTGGGCGGGGCCGGGATCTCGCGAGGTTTCGCTGAGGCGGGAGGGGCGAGCGCAGCTCTGAGGGGCCGGGCCAGCGCCTGCCCCGTTCCCAGCCGGGCACAGCTCCCTGCCTTTTCCCGACAGGAAAAGCAGCGTTTTAGGAAAAATTTAGGAAAATTTGCAAGTTTGGTCACTTTATTAAACATCCATTAAAAGCTTGGTTTCTAGGAGTTTTTTTAAATGGATTTTATACTGTTAAGATTTCGAACAAAACCAATTTTAAACAGAGGCCTCAGCGCTGGATGTATTTTTCTTTAGAACTTTCCTGGGGCACGTACAATGTTCCATGCTCAGGAACACCATTAGTTTTATCAACTAATTTAGTAGGGAAAATAAAGCACTCCTGGGTTTTTGTTCACCTGATCCTTTCAAACACAGACCCCCAGATAACACAAGGACTGTTTTACACAGGTGTAGTTTGAGGATCAAAAAGACACTTGCAGATTTCTTGAGACACGATCTCATCTTATCCAGTAGTATCCTCTGCTTCACATTACACAAATGGGAACATCTTGCCGATAATACAATGTTTAAAAGCTTTCTCCTTAATGTTTGAGGCAGGAGATTCAGCAGGAAATACAGCACCACACTCTTGTACATCAGCACTCCCTGGCTTTGTCTTGCCTCTGCAGTAACTCCACAGCACGTCCTGATCAACTTTTATCCATCACTTTCTTAACAGGAATGTGTATTCCCCCCTACATTTACTAGCAGCTGTTGTTCATAAAAAGGCCAGAAGCCACCTGTACAAGTGACATTATTCCTTCCACTCTGAAGAGTTACATCTAGGAATTGTTCTGGAACTCGGGACGTATTACAGAGTAAAGCTAATGGAAGTTATCAGTTGTGGTGACATTTCCCCTGAATCAAAAGCACCTGGTATTTTACAGACATTTCATGTACACTTAAGCTTTTGAGTATTCTCGAGTGTGAGGGAGGTACTTGACAAAGGAAACGACTTCACCTTTTTATTTAGTGAATAGCCCCTCGAATTTGCTCTATGAGGCTGATAGCAAACCAGAACCACTGTCAGGTTAGGAACTGCGCAAGCCTCAAAGCCCTTTAACTACAGAAACAACACTGCAAATGACGAAAACCAGAGTGTGGTGGGTTTCCTTTAAAGGTAAGAGGCTTCAGCTAATTTTCATTACCTGTCAGACTTGCAACATATTGAAGCATGTTATATTTTCTTCTTCAGACTACAGAAAAACTTACAGAACCTCAACAGGAATTCTGTTTCCAGATAAAGGATGAATGTGACACTTGAGCACCACGCACAGCACAAAGCCAACCTGAAAATACCATAGTTCATACATAGGAGCAGTGTCTGTGACACAGTGATAAAATAACTCGCTGCTAACCCATGAAAAAAATGTTTTAACAGATGCTTCTGCTAGGATAAAATTTTTTTTTTAAATGGATATAAAATGCCTCGTCTTAGCCCTGGTGAAAAACACTGACGAAACCCCAAACTGCATGTCACAAAATAGCAAACCTACCAAAAGACAGGTTCATAATAACCACTTTACATTTTAATTACAAATTAATTTAAAAATCACAGGCAAGTTGCTGGGTTTGTATCTGCTCCACATGAGGAAGTTCAGGGGTTGGCAATGAATATAAACAAACAGGTCTATTTACAGAGTTTATTAGGATCCATACATACATACATTAGGAAAGGCTGTACTGTACCTACTCGCTGCAGCTTGCATGTCAGAGAGCTGAGATCTCCCCAGGCTTAGCAGTCTTAGTGCAGAATGGGTTACAAGGAGTTTACTGACCAGAGTTCAAAACAAGTGGAGGTTTCGTAATGTGAACCAAGTACCTTATTATCAAGTTACTTTGTTATTTCTCCTTTAGCATTAATTAGAAGGAAACAAACAGACAAGCACCCATGCCTCAGGGGAGCGGCCCCATGCGTACAACCTCTCCCACGTACCCCAGCTCATTCACCCCGCAGTGTTCAGGCATCAAACATCCCTGGAAGTCAGTGGTTCTGCTGAGACAGTCAGCTGCACATAATCCAGCTACTCGTTTTTGCACCAAGCATAACTCAACTCATACTAAAGAAAGAAACAAGCACCTGTTATTCTCAGGAATATACAAATATTTACCACAGTTTTCTCGCTCATTACAAAATCAGTTACAAAAGCTTACAGCACATTATGTACAGTCTCTACCCAAATACACGGGAGCTGCCGTCAGCTCGCTCCGCTCCCCTCCCTCCCCGCACTCCGGAGCACCGCAGGTCTCTCGCGCGGTGCCATGAACAGTCTCGGGGTTGGTGTTTCAGCAGGAAGGAGCTAGTTCTTCTTGTGAAGGAACTTCATTTTGTTACCTAAAGGAACCACACCGTCAGTCTCTAGCAGACACCGGAAATCAATCAAAAGTGACAGCAAATGGGTCTAACTTGTAATCGCTGTGGGGCAACTCTTGTCCTCAGCACCAGCAGGGACAGCTGACTTACAGAACACCGACTGCTCAGACAACCTTCCTGTTTTATTCCTCGATTATGGTTCCCCCAACAAGTGAAAATGAAAGTGTTAACAAGGATCATAATTAAATCTGGTTTTATCACCTTTATCTACGTTTTCATTGTTTTCCTTTTTGTATTTCTTATCACGCTGAAAGTGCTTGACTTCCTATTTCACCTCGGGTAAGGCTTTTTAAAATTAAAAATAAAAAAAACCCCACCACCACCATGAAAACTAATTTCAGAAATACTTCTAAAGATTTTCCTCACCGAGGCCTCGCAGGAACTTGTTTACTCCACTTTGTTCCGTGTCCGGGAGCTCTTCCAAATACTGTTCCACCCTCTGCTCGAAGAGCCCTGTGGCAGACGGAGACAGGGGCTGCTGTGAGGCGCGCCCGGCTGATCCCGCATCCCCGACTCCCGGCCCCGGCGGCCTCCGCTTCCAGCGACCTTCCGGTGAGCCGGGCAGGATTTTAGGGATGCCTTTCCGCTTTCCCGGCGAGCGCAGGGCGATGGACATTGCCGCGAACCGCGGGACGCGAGCCCAACAGCGAAACGAAACCCGCACCGCTGGGGACACGCCCACCCTTACCTTTTGCCCTGCATTTCCTCAGCTCTCTGTCCTGGATGAAGCCAGCGAACATTTGGGATTCCATGAAAACTTCCAAGAAGCGGCGGATACTCTTGGAGGCCACAGATTTACGGAAAGCCTCCCTTTGGAAGGCACGCTCTCCTTTTTCATTCTGGGTTAGGAACAGGGAATAATGGCCAACTGTCTCCACAAAGAATCGGATAAAAACCTCAGACACTAATCCATTCAGGGTGTTACATTCTGCAAAATAAGGCGGCAATAAGACACCAAAATCAGCTGCTACCAGAGCTGTCAGCATTATCCCCACAGGGCCAGGCCGTGCATCTCCCGGTTCCCTGATGCCGTGCTAACAACTGGCAGGAGCTGCAGCGGCTCCCTGCACACCTGGATGCACCTGGAGAGGGTGACAGCGCCATAACCACGGTACCAGTCTGCAGAATTGGTGTTCCGTGACCAGGAGTCAGCAAGAATTACAAATCCTCAGGAAACAGCTCAGAAAATTAAACATTTGATAGGTGTTTCATCAAAATTATACCTCCTGGTTTCACTCTTGAGCACATTCTCATTAGAAACTTCTGAATGACTCAGCATTAAAATACTTTTCCCCGAGGATAATAAGCCTGTCCCAAAAACTGATCAAAAAGGGTCTGTTGTAGAATTTGGGTTTTCATCATTCCTAAGATGTTAAAACAGTTTTATATATGTAATGCATATAACTAGAAATAAATTTCAAAAACTGAGCAGGGGCCTGTTTCATACCTTTTAACCACAGGCATTTCAATCCACCCTGAGCTGTTCTTATCACTGCTGAAGAGAAATACGAACCTGCAGAGGCAACCCAACCCATCTTGCACTAAAATTCTTTTCTGGTGGTACCTGCTTCTCTCCCCTGAAAATACTGAGTGCCAAGAGCAACTCCAAACTCAGACACACCCCTAAGTCTGGAGAATTATCTGGATTGAGTTAGGGCCAAGTTAACTGCAAACCTCTGTTTGAGCAAAGGTTCAGAGGGCCCCACAGGAGTCCATGTCATTTACAAAGAAATTAAAATGAATCACAGGGTGAGGTATTACTGAAGGTTGATGCCGTCAGTCTCATTCCCTGTGTGCTCAGAGACAACCTTTGATGTCACCAAAGGTGTCTGAGACCTCAAGTCCCATCTTTCTTACTCTCTCATGGAAAGTCACAATTCTACCTACGTTTGTTTACGCAAGTCCCTGTTTCCAAATGAACTTACCATCATCTGAATCGCTGTCTGAATCCTGATTTATCAGTTCATTCTTTCTCTCTAGAGCCTGCTCCAGAGCAGCTTGCAATTTTCTAGGTAATAGTGTGTCTTCGTCGTCCATCTGATAGAGGAAAAAAGAAAATGCTTAAGCCACAATAATTATGCAGGAACTACAGCAAATACTTTCAGAAGGTTTAAAATTCAAATGAAAAATATTTGTATCTGCTACTGTCATGGCTACATAAATAAAATAATGAGAATCTATGTGCAACTAACAAATACTTCTAAACAAAATTTCTTGTTACTCTTAATAAGATTAAAGTCAGGAATGATAATCCAAAGAGCAGGTCAACACAGAAATGTGGAATCAGCTCTTTACATGACAAAGAGTCCAAACAGTTGTGTTTAACTAAATACACATTATGTGAAGCTTTGCTAAGTGTACACACAGCTGCTTTAGTTGGTTTTAGGCAGCTCCTTTGGTCCTTGACAGTTGTTTTTACTGTTTCATAGTGTATCTTGTTTTCTGGGTCTTGCCCCTGTTGCTCTCTTCTTCTTATTTAAAACTTGTTCAGCAGAAGCCAAGTAGACACAGGAGCCTTAGCTCTGCAGCCATTGTTCACCAGCAATATTATCCAGGGAATCGTACACAAAAGTTTCCTCATCCAACCTGCAGATTGTTATTCTTGAAATTATTTAGTGCCATGTGACTGTCAGGAGATGATGATCCCTCATCTGCCTGTTTACAAGGCTCCTACTTTTCCTATCACATTAAACTACTCTCCACCTTTGTGCTCTCACCCAGGAATTTGCTTTGCAATTTTTATCCTTTGCACCTCTAACAGTGTAAGTTTTCTTGGTGATGTTATTATCTTGGGATGTTTTCTTTCCCCTGTGAATACAGTTCTTGATTCTTTCTGACAGTCACAGCCTCAATCCCTTCTGCATACCTGGGACGCTCTTCTTTGCAGGTGGAACAGAAAATGATAATTTTTATTCCCTAATCACTTTCCCTTTGCACACACAATTCCTGCCAAATCCCTCTGATCAAAGAAACCTAATCATACAATAGGAGTAAACAGCTTGCTAGACTGCATGGCAGCTTTCTGAGCTGTACTTTACCTGTCTGATGAATCGATCAGATCCCAGGTTAACCATCAAAGCCTACAGAAAAGAAAACACTGCAGTGAAATATACCTGAAGATACAGAAAACATTCATTTGCTCATTGCCTTTTAATAGCAAAAGATTATCTGCTGAACAAGCCTCAACATGAATCAAATTCCTACTGTGAAACAAGAGGTTGTGTGCTTTATGAAACAACATGAAGGTTTTCTTTATAGCTACATGTCTAATTTAACATAGATACAACATATCTCATACTAGATTAATATATTTTAAAAAATCTAAAAGCAGTTTTTTTCTTAAATGTACACAAGTTATTGCTAATAATTTTTGTTTACATGCAGTTGAAAAGTGTTTCAGAGGGGTTTAAAAAAACCAGTGTGGAGGCAGAAGGGATTCTGAAGGGCAAGAGTGTGAAATATTTATCATAACAAAGCAGCAAAGCTGAGAGACAGAGCTGGGAAGATGTGGAAGAGCAATGTTAGGAAAGCAGAAGGAAAACAGAGATTTACATGGGCCAGAGGCACACAGGGCCTTGGAAGCGAGCACAAGAAAAGAAAATTTCTTAGAAAAATTACAGGAAACTAATAGGAGGAAGAGAAAAGAGTGTGTCCTTGAATATTTTCGCAGTATTTTACTGGAAGAGCTGATGAAGTGCAACTCTCATTTGATTTCCAATATAGTATCAACAAAGTCTTAGACATTAAAACATTGTTAAAGATTTTGTTTCCTGTGTGGGCTATGGCTTCATGCACAGCTTCCATTAGGATTAAGAGGTGCCATAGCAGATGGTTTCCTCTTGTTCCAGAACAAATCAGCATATTTACACCCTACTTACTGGTAACCAGGTAAATATTCACCTGTCTCTGACAGGGTGCCAGGTATGGAAGAGGGGCAGAATAAAAGAGAAGAATAAAGCTACTGCTGCAGCTTTGCCAAGAGGCAGCTGCCCATGAGAATCAGGCAGAGAAGAAACAAAGAGGCAGATTAAAAATTAAACACGTGAGGATTTATGTGCCAGTGGCAGCCCTCTCCTGGGAGAGGCCAGCTTTACCCCAGACAAACAATTGTGGTGCCAGCTCCTACCTCCTCTACGGGCAGGTCCTTGAGTTTGGGCAGAGAGCTGGAGAGCAGTCCCACCAGGAAGGGGGTAGGGCAGCACACGATGTCAATCATGGATGAGGGCAGGACAGGAATGAAGGTGTGCTGCCAGGAGAAGGGGTACAGCAGGGCCACTACGGCATGGGAGCAGCTCGACAGGGTGCTGGGGAGAGAGGAACAACCAGGTTAGCAAAGGCTTTTTTTGGTCCAGAACACCTTCCACCTGCTGAGAAACTCAGCCTGCTGAAACACAAGTGCCCAAGGGGCTGCCTCTCTGTCACTTCTGACTTTGGACAGCCTTGTTCCCCTTCCAGTCCCTACCCTCTCTGTACTGTGCAGTGTGGTAGTTCACAGAAGACTTCACACTAAAGGTAACAAACTAGAATCCATTTATCTAATAGCAGTCAGGAGATTGTTTGATGTAGAAGACAAGATTCAAGGTTCCCAAAAGCTCTCAAAAGCAGCCATTTTGAACAATACTTAAAACCCAAAAGCAACTTCAGATCTTGGCTGTTACAACCACATCAATAATAAAAATGCATAATAGTAATGTTCTTAAGTCAAGCACTAATGCAGGAACAAAGGAAAATGAAAAGTAAAATAAAATTGAAAAAAAAGTCCTCAACAAAAACTCTACCAAATCAGATGTAAAAAGCCCCCAACAATCAATACTTATTCCAAAGGAAAGCTGGTAAAGGCAACACGTTTTTCAAAGATTGTGTATTTTTTTGACAACAGCATATTTTTTTACAATGCATTTTAAAGGGCTTCTTAACCAACTTCAGTGACAAAGGTATCAATCCTGCTCAGCAGAGTACTCTAAAATACAGGTTGCTTTCCCCTAAACTTTAAGGCTTGATATTATCATGGAAAATGTCATGCATATGTTGTCCTTCCATCTACTTAATCTGCCTTTTGCAGTCACATGGTTTCCAAATGTTAAAATTTTAGGAACATCATTACCAAGCAAGTTTTAGTATCAGGGGAATAAAGACAGGCTCTCCATATCACAGCTACAACGTCTGCCTCTCGCAGGCTGAGATGACAGAAATTTGGATCCAACATGACAGAACTAATTTTCTCACATTGCACACTTCTGCTGTGCTTAATGTAGACACAAAGAACTATAAATAATAACAGCAGAGCTGTTACTGCTTTAAAATGCTGGGGAGAGATGCTCATTTATTCTACTGCAAGACTTGGTGGAGACTTTAGGTGGCATCAGACCTCCACCGGAATAATCTTTGTGAGCATTTTTATTTTAGTTGAGGATTGCCCCAAGGCCAGAGGAAAAGTGTCACCTTTTTGTTCCTGTCAGTGATTTACTTTCAAAGTTTGCTGAATGATAAAAGTGAGAGTTAGAGGACAAAGAGAGAAAAAGTTGGGGAAGAACAAATACTTGTGTTTTACTGCAAATAATCTGCTGATTTGTTTTTAATTGACACTTCCTTTAAGATCTGACAATCAATTAAGAAATGCATTTCTCAAATTTGTATTTTTATCTATAACAGGCAATGGTGCTGGCATTGCCTGATATTTTGGTCGCAAGCATCTACCATAACAAGCACAGTGGTGTGTTTTGGAAGAGCTGTGGAACATGGTACGGACTGCCAGCACTTTCTCAAGATCACTTCAATGACTCCCTGGCATTTTCACCTACTACAAATTCAGTAATGTTAGCTGAGCCACTAAAAAAAAAAAGCCATGTTAATCTAAAAGCAGGAAGACAAACATTCTTCTGCTCTTCACTGAGTATTTTTTTCCTTTCTATAAAATGCCCTTTCGTAACATGTTGTTTTACACGCAGCGCTGTGACGTAAATCAGCCCCTGCATCCTCTTGTGCGTGCTATTCCCACGCTAGGGGAGGCTTCAGGCTCCGGCCCAGGACACTGGAATCTCTTCCCGAGCTTTCCCGGGAGCCGGCTGGGGCAGGGCAGAGCCCAGGGAGCAGCCGCGGTGGGGGTCCTGTGGCAGCGCCCGGCTCTGCCCTGCCAGCACCCCAGGACAGTCACCCCACCGCCCTGTCAGCACCTCGGCCTTTGCATTTTAGTGCTCTGCACACAGCTCCTCAAATTCGGCCTCAGAAAATCTTTCCCTGTGGGACATCTCATCCATCCCCCTGAAACAATCCCTCCGAGCTTTCAGCCCCCAGAACCTCCTGCTGCCATCCCCCCTGAACACCTCTCTGCAGGACTTCCACAGCTGTCACCAAACTCCTGCTTGCACAAAGTGCCTGTGTCTCTGTCCTAGCTGGAAAGATTCTTGTTTAGAATGGATACACACCTTCCACTTATGTGAAATTTTACATTCTGTGAGGTAAAATTCAGAGGTGATGGGTGTAAGGGAACCCCCAGCCTAAATCTCTAAAGTATGGTTCAGAACCTTTTAGAGGGATATCATTGATAAGAAGCATGTTAAGTAAAGTAAAAAGAGAAAGGCCTGCCCTGGGAAATGAAGTCTGCTCCAGTTTTTCCTTTCAAAATGTGCAACCCACACATTATCCAACTGTTCTTGTTTATGAGAATCAAGCAGTACGGTCAGATGGTTTATTTTCTTTAAGGTGTGTGAAGCACACAAAGTAAAGCAACAGAATAGTCAAAGTTAGATTTTCAAAATATTTTTGCTGTTAATATTCTAGGGCAGTTCCAGAGAGCTGGTTTGGAGAGTGGGCTTTTGCATTTGGTCTGTGCAGTTCTACAGGAATGCTGCATAATGTTCTAGCTGTTGTTCTACTGGAAAACACTTCTTTATTTACTTGGTTGTCATCTTGTAAAAAATTATTTGGAATTTGCCAAGATTTTGGTTCTCTCTATGCCTTTTATTCACTAGATTAAAAAAACCCTTCAGTGTTCGATCTTCTCCCCATGAAGGTTGTAACACAAGATTATACAAGTATATTGAGACATTTCTTAATGACAAATTTCTCTTGAAGAGATCCTTTATCATGTTACAAGTAAAATATGACATTGCTTCTTTCCCACTCAAAGTTGATTTATGTTCCTCTGGACTATTTTCTTTCCCAAATCATTTTCTCATGATAGCACACAGAACTTTTCCTTGTTTTGTTGCTGGCTGGGGAGATGCAAGCTCAGACTAAGAGCTGAGGCACCAGAATTTCAGACATAGCTGTGACTCAGCTGAATTTTCGAGACTGCTTATGAACACGGTTTAAGTCTACATCAAAAAGCAAATTACTGAGACTTAACAAGAACCTTTTCTGTCCTTTAGATAGGGAAGATGTCTGGTAGCAATTTCTGGGTTGGCCAACGAACAAATAACCCCAAACTTAGGCTCTATCGGTATTTTACCACAGCACAATTAGCATACTCTGAGAAGGACAAGCTGTTGGACAGGGGGTGGACACTGCGATGTTGGTGCTGGCTGTGTTTGTTTCAAGGACTGTGGTTTGTTGGACATGGCAAGTCACCAACTCTCTCAAACTGCTAAAGTCATATTCAGTTACACCTTCTACTCACAATGGAAATATTCCACAAATACCCCTGATAACTCTCTTTTCTCTGTAACAATAGCCAACAGTCATATTCCTTCCCACTTCCCCCTCCACACCTTGAATTTCTCACAGACCCAGGGGAGCCTCACACACTGAGCATCTCCTAAATCCAGGACTAAGCCTCTAGCACAGACAGCCACCCCTTACATGCAGGGCCAAGCCACACAGCAGCTCTGTCACCCCAGGCTGATGCCAGCTCTGTACTGTGCCAGTGTTCTGGGACTGTGCCCTGGACTGGGACCAGCTCTCCAAATCTGGGCTCCCTGCTTCCTCACACTGAGAAACATAGCCAAAAATGTAAATTCACAAAAAAGTGTTTCCTCTGTTTACTTTTCCACAACCCTTTTATGTTCCTTATTTCTCCCTGCTGATTAAATGATGTTGCTCTGTCCACATTTGCTGAAGTCTTTCATCTGCCCTGTTGACACATTCATGCTCCAGCCCACAACCTCTCTGAGACTCCCTGACACACATCCCTTGTCTGCTCAGACAGCTTCCTCCCACCTGAGGTTGGAGCCTGGAGGCTCTGTCCACCCCAGGTGTAATCCCTTGACTCACACAGGCATTACACACCCAGATGTCTCCTTATCACAGGCCATGGCCCTGCTTTGTCTGGGACAGCTCCTACCTTTGGGCCACTGATGAACTGTATAGCAAAAACAGATCCCTGACACCTCCCTCCTACACCTTTCCATGCCTCTCCTGGTCCTGGATTAACTCCAGTCTCTGACAGAGGTCTGTGACAACTCTGCAAGATAAAATAGTCTGAGAGGTTTGCAGAGGACTCTGTAAAGCACTCTGGGGAAAGGCTACAGGCCAAGGACTCAGTCCATCTCCCCTCCAACACATACAGGCTGCAGAGGTCCAAAGGACAAAGTAGAAAACTTGAAAAGCATCAAGTGAAGGGCAAGTGGAAGTAACAACCATGGCACACTAATGCTCTTTGAGTGGAGATGGAGTGCAGGCAGCACTGCTGTTGCTGTGCTGGCAGTAATTTGGAGCAGAACTGTGCTGTGCCAGTTATAGCACACACTACAGCTCTGAAAAAATAAAGGTTTCTCTGGGTGCATAAGAATAAATAAGAGCAGCCTTATTAATCAGGTTGATAAGACTAAGTAATAGCATCAGGGAGAAGATATAAATGAAAACTAAGTGTCAGAAGTGACAGTCTCCAAACTCAGCTGTCTTTAATGAGCTCCTGCAGCATTCCTGCAGGTCAGCTTTTGAAGCGAGCCCTTAAGGATCCCTGGCCCTGGAAAAGCTGGCTGACAATGGGACCACGTTTCTGCTTTCTCCCTGCTCCAAAGTGTGGGTGGTCAGCTCCAGGACTCCCCTAAGCCCCCAGGTCAGTGGTTTGTCCTTCATTCCCAGGGTTCTGTACTGTGAGAATACATTTTTCATTAACCAGATACCACCAACTATTCACCAAAAAGGGAAGAGAGGAATAAAATAAGAATTCAAGAGATCATTTGCTGTAATGATGCAGAACATCTCCAGTCTTCCAGCCAGTATAAAACTAATCAGACACGACAGTGTTTCTTCCTATACAAAATTATTGCCGTTTCTCTGTTATCACTTCTAGGATGTTTAAAAGGGAAAAAAAATCTTCAGTTCCTGTCTTTTGACTCAAATCAAAGAAATTGCATGGTTTTGCAGCCTTTTGAACAAGAACTACCCCATAAGGCCTGCAGTTCCTGATGGCTTTGGGATACCTCCCTATTTGTAGGATTGCTTGCATTTGTAAGGCACTATTTTCACATGATCTGGATTCAAAAATTGACTTGTTTTCCCTGACATTTTTGAGCTTGTGTGTCTGCCTCTGGATAACCATTTAGTTTTCCAATTTAAAGCAAAGTTATATAGAATCAAAGTAATTCAAGTAGGAAGAAGCCTCAGGAGATCAACTGATCCAATGCCCCCTTGCTTGACATCAGATGGGTTTGTTTCCAAAACCAAATGAATATTATACTTTATTTTGTTATCTTAAACATCTTTGCACCTTTTTGTGAAAGGCTGGCATCCTTTGGCAAGGACTTGAAGGCTGGCAGGAGAGAGTGCCCTCCCTGTGTGTCAAGGACTCCTGCCAGTGATGTCTAAACTCACTCTGATTTGGCTGTGTTAGAAGCCATCTTAAAATAATATTTTTTGTGCATACTAAAAAGAAACTCATTTAGCTGCTAATTTTTCAAACTAAATGGTTAGCACTAAGCAGGACCTCCTTTTGTAGCCCTGGGCTACACTGAAAAATGAAGGCTCCTCTGAGAGACAGAGATCACCTTCTTCCTGCAGGGAAGCCAAGGGAAGGGAAGAGAAAAAAAACGAAAGGAAGGAGGGGAAGAGGCTGAATTAAATGCAAAGAGGTAAAATAAAGATCTGTGAGGCAGAACTGGGAGGGACAAAATGAGCCTGATGAGCAAGTGAAAAGGAAACTGAGGGCACAGAGCCCAGGATGTAAAATTAAGGGACAAGACAGGGACTGGCTGGGATGAACAATGCAAGGACCAGGGAACACCATTTAATTCGAACACGACTAAAGCTCTGTCACACACATGCACACAAATTAGATGAAACTTGTTCCTCCCTGTTGCTATGGGCAGATGGAAGGACGTGAGGCTGTCTGATGCCAATTGCCCCTCCTCTGTCAGTACCAGAGATGCTGCAGCTGCAGGAGGGAAGATCCCACATCAGGACAGCTGAAGGTGACAGAAGCTCAAAACCCACTGGTGACACAGATGGAAATCAAATATAAACAGTGCTCTACACTTCAGCCACTGCTGCTAAGCAGACAAACACAAACCCACAGGTTTGTCAGGAATAATTCTGAAACTGAAAAGCTTCCTCCACAACAAATACATTTACCTGTACCTGAGAAGAAAAATACTGTGACCAAAACAAACACCAGAATTTGGGATTAACATATTGTTGTTTGACCCAAATTAATCCAGCAAATGATCTGGGCACTAATAAAATAATTATTTTCAATGATTACAGAGCAGCAGGAGTTACAATCAGTTCATGCCTTGCCTCACCAATTAAAGCATGAGGGGACAGGCAAATTACTGTTCTAGGCTTGGATTCAACATAGTATTTCAGGACAAGTTTCAGCCTTAACTCACTTTCATTGTGCTGAAATACTTTGCTGAAATGAAGCCTCAAAGACCTTTATTTTCCCACTTCTCTTTTACTCAGGCCAGCCCACAAGACATGATAGCACCTTCTGAACCACAAGCTCCCTGACTGCTGTGGGAGAGGCTGCTGCAAAGGCAGCTTCTCATCAGCAAGGCATGTTGAAGTTTTGGAAATTTGAATAATTTTTTACTTTTCTAGTAGCCCTTCAGGGGTTGGGTAAACTACAGAGATTCCTTCAAGCCTTTCTAAGGTGGTTTGGAACTAGACACTGTAATTTTTGAAGCTAATAAATATTGTAGTTTCACTTTAGTGTATTATTAATTGATTTTTTAAAATTTTAAGAATACCATCTATTTAAAAAGTCAAATAATTAGATTTTAACATCCTGGATTGAGAAGTCCCTGTGGCAGAATCCTTCTGTAAAGGATCCAATTCTGTGTAGGGGTACACAGGGAGGAGGACTCCTCTGCTGCTGCCAAGCGCTTCTCCTCACCCGACTTTCAGGTGAAAATCAAAATAGTGGGTTCATATTACATGGAATATTGCATGAGTTTAGGCTTTAAAAGCCAGAGTAACATTTTGCATTGTGATTTACTTTATACAGCAAGCACTTAATAAGAGGTGAACTGAGAGTTGCCACCTGAGGTCTTTAGTAATTGGCCTAAGGTATGTAGCTAATACTGTATCTTTGATCAGTACCTGATATCCTTCTTTTCAGGAAACACAGACAAATCTGAACATGCATATTTTAGGTCACTTTTTCTCTTGATGTCACAGGAGATCTACCAATGGAAGGCTCTGCTCCTAATGTTTGAATAAAATTAGGAATTCTCCAGTGTAAATGTGATGATGGATGGGAACGTGTACAATTCACGTGAGGATCACAGTGAGCCAGGTCCATCTGGCCCATCCGAAATTCAGCAGCCAGTTCTGAACATTTCACAACTTAATCACCTTACACACTGCAGCAGATATTGCTACAGTCAATCTCTGGCACTGGGCAAAGAGCTCCCTAAAGCACAAACAACAGATCTCCCCTGCTTGTTATGGGCTGCAACATCTATTACCCAGACTTAATACACTGACATGTACTACCAGCAGTGAGGTAACAATTCAGTGCAGGAGCAGGTGAAAATCCCTCACTCTGCTCAGGAGCTTGACAAAGCAAGACTGTTACTCAACAAGTGAACAGTTCCCAGGGTGGGGGATTGCTCTGCCAACCCTGCAGCAGTGCCATTGCACCCTGTGCCCTCAGCCTCCGGGTGCCTCCACTCCTCCCGAGCCAGGCTCCCCCGACCTGGACAGCAGCAGCCTGATGCAGAAGTGAGAACCAAACTGTGCTTTTGCCAGGGGTGAGGGGCAGAGTCCAACCACAGTGGCTCCCCTGATTTGAATGCTGACACGTTTGCTGCAAGTGACCTTTGTGATATCTCATGGAATGCAAACAAGTGATAATACTGGCAGGGAGAGGGGGGTACTGAGACTGAGGAGGAAATGCATATTTTCCACATCACATCAGCCCAATTATCAGTTATTGTCCTTTGCAAAATCTTTTAACTATGCTTACAGCTCAAAGAGTGAAGCTGCTTAACCCTCACACCACTCAAATGGCAGTTTTGGCTCATGAAAAGGAGCTAAGCCCAAACCCAAGCCTTCTTTTACAAGTAACAAGCCACACTTCAGGTTTTATCTGGTGCTTTCTAGAGGGCAGCAGGAGAACAGCCAAGCTTGTAAAACTCTCCTAAAGGAATCCCAGTACATCCTCACCTGCCTGGCAAAAGCAGTGCTGCAGTTCCTTATCAGTGGGATACCAGTGACACAATCAATTTTGGGACAGGCTCTAGTGACTACTGAAGGTGAGTTATGGAGAGCACAGGCAGAAATTCCTTTGTGCTACTGATGATTCCTGGTAGGAGGTTTTTTATGATGAACCAAAGGTTACAACCCTGTTTCTGGAATTGTCTTCCCTGACTTTGATTCACACTTTACCTCGCTGCAATGTCAACAAGCACAGTTCATGGAGCAGACTTGCCCAACATTTTGTGTCATCATCTGTGTTTCTTTTCTGGTCCCTCCTTCTCATATTTGACAGAAAACTGAGTGGGCAACATCTTCATCCATAAACTCTTCTCTGGCCACATCCCCTTCAGCTGAAGTGTGCAACATCCTCTCCTGGTTTGTGCTGTTTTACCCTACCAGCAGGGATCCATCATTGACACTGATTGAACATGTTCTCACAGCTAAACAGAGTTGGACACCATGAAAGATGATGTGCCCTTAGAGATTCCTATTTTAAAGCCAATGGACTTTTCATCCCCATGAAGTAATTCAGATTTTCAATGTTTGATAATTAAACAACTCATTAGGAAATATTATCAAAGAAGATGTAAGTGCAGGTTCATTCTGACTATACAGGAGGCTTTCTTTTGGTTTTCATCCAAATTTTGCAGAAACCTCCAAAAGTTACCATAACTTGCCACATTTTACTTCAGTAAGAACTGCATTTTCAGAACCCAGCCCCCACTTTTTGGGAACACCCGAGTGACAGACAGTGTGAGGTCCCAAAGATAACCTGCAAAGCACAACCCTGGCTCATGCAAAGATCAAGGCTGCATCCCAAGAAGCTGAGAGCTGCAGAGAAGAAAACACTTTCAGGAGAGCTCGCTCTCTCTCAGAGAGTAGCTTTGAAGTACTTAATTTAAAAGAAAGCAGAGAACAGTTGATTAAAGGGGAATGTGGTGTTAACAAAGACATTATTTTTTGCTCCTGTAATACTTGTGTGTAAGCCCCTGGAGAAAGAGACATGCAAAGTGCCCTACAGAACAAGGACTTGCCTTTTCAAGAAAATGGGATTTGGCGGAAAAAGTCATTGTTTTGACACATCAGCTACCTGCCCAAGCTTTGTCAGGTGGTTGCAAGAAAAAACAAAGCAGACATTTCCAAGTGTAAAGTTATCCTTTCTACCCACAGAGTTATCCAATCCCTTTCCTGCAGGACAATTTGTTAGCACAAATACGTAACAAATGTGGTCTCAGCCCAGGTGCTCCAAAGGAGTATTAATTCCTTGTTCTTTCCACACTGGGAGCTTTGCTCCCACCTGTCCTTGCTCCCACTTGGGGTTTAAGATTCCCAGGCCACTGCTCCACTATTAACAGCAGGATAGCTGTCAAGCAGGATGAAGTATTTTTCTAGGTAGTAACCAACGAGGAGAAGAACAATCTCTCCCTAATCCTTCTCATTTAAAAGCTGAAAAGAGGGAATTTAAATCCTCTTGCAAGGAGCAAGAAGTCAAGTTGGGAAGATGTTGCAATTTACCACCATATTGTGCCAATAAGCAATCCAGAAGGGAGTTACCAAGCAACAAGGTCATCTTCTTATCCCATTTCCTTTCATGGGGAAGGGAGAGAGATTCTTTTTTGCACAAATTGAAAGTCGAAAAATGATGTTTTCCCACTGTAGAGCATTGGCCAAAGTCTGGAGTGACATAAATAAATACCACTGGAAAGTAGGGAAGGAGGGAAGGAAGAAAAGGAAAATTATACAAGCTCTACCCTTCTTGGAATGTGGCTTATTAAAAATGCCATTGGAGTTTACTGCATATTAAAAATGTCATTATTAGGTTGTTTTCTCTGGAACTGTGGAATATTAAACAAGCCAGAGACTTTGAATGTTCATTTTGTCTCCTGGGCTGTCCCTTTTCCTTGACACACATTTTCCTACTGTCCATGTACAGCTCTTCTGTTGGCATCAGCCATCACACAATCTAAGTGCTGGAGAAAGAGATCCAAGTGGCACAAAATGGAAGTACCTCTTGAGAAGAGGGAATAAAGTGCAAAATTTCTCTCAAGAACCTTGGGGGACAGCTCTTCTAGGCCCCTCAACAGGGGCTGGTCTGGCTCTCACTGGAGGAAACAGAAACTCTCCAGTTACATACATGAGAAATGGATGTTTTTGCTGTAGAATAAATTCTGTCTACTAGGCATGATTGCACATTGGATAACTGTACAAGGGTTCATTCCTTCCACTGCAGAAATTAGTGAGAGAAATTCTCTAGCTTATCTTCAGCATATCAGACTAGACAAGCACAATAATCCTGACAGTATTACGAAAGCATTTCAAGTTCTTTGAATAAAAACACCAGAAGAAAAATGTCAGCCATCCATACTTCTCCTGGGTTTAGACAGAAGATCTGTGAGCTATTACACATTCCACAGGTGCAGTAGTTTGCATCTCCAAGCATCTCCTTCAGTTCACAGTTGATAATTAAAAAACTACCAAGACCCTGTAGCTTGTGCTCAGAAGTGGTACAGACTAGTCAGAGACCGGCAGCAGTAAATTCTCCCTCACAATCTGTTTTCTGGCATGCATTTGTTGTCAAATTTCTCTCACCTTTCTTTTAGTGGAGGTTTTTGTGACAGGGGAAAGTGGAGGAAATCTTTATTGCTGGCCAAAGCTCACATCTGTTTACCACGCACACTTCTCTCTGTGCTCATAATGTGGTTTTACCTTTTAAACTGCAGGTTGGCAGACTTTACAAGTGTTACAAGGTGACAGCTACTGGAAAGAAGCATTCCCAGGCAGCTGGTGAAGCTGTTCAGACCTGTCATGGCCATGATTAGTTTGTAAGAATTTAACCCTGCTTTTGTTAATAAAAAAGGAAGAATAAGGAAATAGAGAACGAGCTTGCACTTTAGTAATCTGCCTCAGAGTTTAGCCACTTTTGCTTTTCCACTTGACCTTGCTACTGGACTGAGGAGCAATGATTTACTACTAAAACATTGCCACTTATCTCTTATTTAAATTTGTATATTTTAACTTGAGCTACACGATTTTGGCTGCTAGGTTAAAGGGTGTTTTTAGGGATGCACCAAGAAATGGGGACCAGGTACCTCTCAACTCTTGCTGCCAGTTTCTAGCGTGGCCCCAAAACAACACATTCAAAACATGTTCACTCCCTGAACATCCTGGGCATAGCACAGACAGCCCTGAGCTGTGTCTGTGCGTGAGAATAAGGAAATGCTGCTGTGTGTTCTGAAAGCCTTTGCCCTTGAATACAAATACACTCTGCTCCCCTTTTGCTCCAGAGTTAACGGAGACATGCTTGTGGGATGACTTCCCCACTATTTACATATTTATGCTCTGTCCTGTATTAGTCAGTGTTTCTGTCTCCAGCCTGTAACCTTTGGTCAGTTCTGGGATCTGCCTGGACTTTCTACAGTTGTGCTGGAAGACAGATTCCTCCTGCAGCTCAAAATACTGTGGGGAGGGGTAGAGGCAGGGTTTTTCCCTGAGGCCCATGCTCCGGCTTCACTGAGAAGTAGCTGAACTATCTCCTATGAAAACAGAATTCACAACAATGAAAAGTTGGTTTGTCTTTTTCAAGAGCAGGGGCTCTATAGAAGCCTTTCACAGCCCCAAAAGTTTTCAAAAGGCCACTGAGAGGAATACTGGAGGATTTGGACCCATAGCAAAAAGAAGCCTCATCCAAACACTCCCACTGACTGTGGCTGACATTGGACTGGACCCATATGTGAAATGTAAGCAAAATATCCTGAGTCCTTCACAATATAGTGGATTACAACAAGAGTGGTTTTTATTTATAAAAAATGGGGTTACAACAAAAGGGCATTGCTATGTCCAGGACCTTCCTTTACCCTTCTCCAAATATTTGGGGAAAAGACATAGAGACTGTTCTCACACACATGGATACATCACCTGCTCAGCAAACACATCCACAAATTTGTTTCCCTAGCACAAAACTAAAATAAGCAGAGAAATATTCTCCTTCCAATGTTTGCTTTCTATTTATTTTCTGTTGCTACCTTTGTGCCTGCAGCAAAATCAATGTTCCTGAGCCCCAGGACCCAGTGGTTTTGCATCTGCTGCCTTTCAAACTCCAGAGTATGGCACTAGGACAGCTCTCCCTATGCAGCTGGCAGGCACAGGACTGTTCCAGAGTTGGGGTGAACAGGTAGAAGACTGGGAACATAAACAGGGGCTCACAGTTGGACAGGGATTACAACTGGCATGGGACATACCACCTCAGCTGTGTTTTCAGCAGATTTTTAAGGAATTGGAGCCTTAAGGTGCCTCCTTAAGAGTTGTGGTATTATTATAATTATTATAATTATTATTATCATTATTATTATTATTCCAAGTTTCTTTACCACTATTTTTATTTCTCTATTGTCTCCTTGACTGTTCACAGAAAGCAAAATTCTGAAAGGTCACTGGCAGATTCACATTCATTTTTGAAGGTGAGCAAATAGCTGCAGGGATTTATCCACCCAATTTCAAGCTGGAAAAATATATAATCAACTTTTTGGGGAAAAAATACCCAAAGCTAACTGCACATATCTAATCAGGGCAATCTCACAGTGCTGTCATTCACAACTTCACTGTTGCTTCCTCACTACTTGGGAGGATCACTCTCTGTGTTGACAAACAACCTCCTCCTGCAAAGATTAAGGACTTTAAATTTTGGCACATTCTAGGCACTATAAGAACCATAAATATCAACTTATTGAATGAATCTCACTTCATTAGACATGACTTTCCCAGATTTGTATAATGTGTGAAATCATTTATTGCTGGGAGACCCATTACACAGGCAGCCACAAAAGCCCATTGCATTTATTGTTTGAAGCCTAAACCTCATCTATTTCAAAGCTAGTTTTTGGGTACATACAGAACTCAAACCATTGTAAAATCATTTTCATTTCCTGCTCTCATTCTTTAGGCACAGACTGGACCTGTAAGATATTTCACTTCTCTTTTTTTTTTTCCCCCACATTACTGGTAAACTCCATTTTCAGCCAGGATGCCCATAAACAAAGCTCATGTCAGACAATGCAAAGGTTCCAAGAAGACAGTTACTAGCTCAAAGCCAGAGTGTTTCACTTTAGACTTCATCCCCATTTAAACCATGAAAATCTCAGTAAGTATTGAATTTAAATCCACTGTCACTTTCTCCAGGCCCTTGTCAAAGGACTCATTATTAGTTTCTGGTTTACAGTACCTCCTAGATCCCCATGCTGAGAGGGACCACACTGCATGAAGCAGAGCTGCTGCACACACAGAGCAGGAAGTGGTTTCCATCCCAGAGTGTTTGGGATCCCAGACAGACCAGAAAAAAGATAAGGAAGAGGTGCTGTTTCCAGCATGTGATACTCAGCAGGTCAGAGGGTTCAGAAGGAAAGCTCAGGATCCACAAGTCTGAATCCAGAACCTTATCTACCACATAGGATTTTGTCATCCTCTTATCAAATGAAACCAAGTGTATACATACAATAAAGGGTACATGTGGATATAGTAAAGCATATGAACAGAAGCCATTCTGTAAGAAATAAGAAAGGTTCTGTCCCTTTTTACAGGAGCAACCACAAAAACTCCCAACCCTCTCAGATCCATCTGAATCCTCTCTTTTCTCCTGTGTAATGGCCCCTATCACACAGAAAGATCTCACTGGAGAACAGTTTCTGCAGGAGAGCACAGTGCTGGGATATGTGTTTACCAAAAGGGATCTTTATAATTTCTGGTTCCTGTTGGTCCTGGTGCCCTATTTCTGTGTGCCAAAGGGTGAGCAGCATGCTGTCTGTAAGCAGAGCTCTCTTACTCCCTGCTCCAAGGCCTGTGGGGCGAGGCAGCTATCAAGAGAAAGGTAATTACACAAGGCAAGCCTGAACTTCCAGCCAGGACTGCAATGTGTGTAAAACTCTGGCTGCCTGAAGAAGTCCTGGGCTACCACAAGCCCTCAGTATCAGCAACAAAACTGTTTTCCATGCCAAGCTACCTTGAGCCTGTCAAAATAGGTTTAACTGCTGGTTTTTCTCTGCACAGTGCCCAGAGCACTGGACAGGCCAGCTGTCCCAGGGAAATGCTCCAGGGAATGGCTGCTGTCTGTCTCATCCCTCATGGCTGAGGATCTCTCCCACAGCAAGCTGCCCCTGCAGGACTGTGCCTATGGTCCACAGAACACTACAGAGGAACAGCTGGGAATTCCAGAGCAGCAGTTGGCAGCAGCACAGCAGAGCCCCCACTTTTGCTGTACCACCTCTGTGAGTTTCCACTCAGATCACTTGCCATTGGAAGGAATCTTCCAATGATTCCAAGATCTGTGTCTGTCTGAATCACAGTCAGACTTGTGGATGCTGAAAGAATGGTAAAACAGAAATAGACAGAATCAGGTAAGTAAATATGCTATAGGAAAAGTCAGAAGGAATGCACCAACAATATTTCTAAAGCTACCTGCCTCAATATTCATGGTGTGATTCATGTATCTACTGAAGTACTGCAGAAACCCTGGACTAGCTACACAATTGTCATCATGGGTTTATATGAAATTAAGTCATCCCAAATGGTCAGACAAACAAGGCTTTGACAAGAGAAGGGATGAAATAAAATGTTCCTGTTGTTCTAGACACAAAACAGACTGATAAGGAAGTAACTTTATAACCTGAGAAGGGTCTGCAGCTTTAAGAAATTCTCCCCTAAAGGTTGTAAAGCTTTTACTATGCAAAGTATTTTTGCTATTATATACACTGGCGGCCACTAAGTGCAGCTATTATTTCTGGCAGTCATTCAGAGGAGGTCGGGACTGATAAAGTGTTTAACAGAGTTTGTTTGGGTAGATCCATCTGTGTTTTTAACCTCCCATACAGTCTCTGGTGTCCTTTTAAAAGATGCTGGATGTTCCCAAGTCTAATAAATGACAGGCTTTATTTTTACTTGCCATTTTTTATTATGTATCATGCCACAGAAAATAATGTCTTCTTTACATTACCCACACTTTTCTGTATGGATTACAGAAGCACCTAAAAAATGGGATGTTTCTTTGCTGTAGGGCAGGGGTGCAGCTTACACAGAGCTCCCATTTCCTTGGGAAAGGCCACGTGGAGTTGTGGCCCGTCGATCTCTCTCCTTACACCTTGGCCTGAGTTCATGCTTCAGAGGAACAAAGAGGGGAGATTGCAACCAAAGGGCAGGGAAGCAAAAGGTGTGTTTAAAGGTTGTAGCAAGGAGCCAAGATGGAGCTTCCAAAAGGAGATGTTTTCAGGTCACGTGTGAGCACCAGGAAAAATATCCTAAATAGTTGGGAAGGACTGTGATAGGAGTTTAATGCTCCCACTGGATGGGTTTGGTAGGGCAGGAATTGAAACATAGCCCCAAGAGAAAGACTCAGTATTGCACGGAGCAAACCAGGGGAGCTCTCAGCACCCCACTTCCCTGCCTGCCTGCACTGCATGAGCACAAAGTGAAAAGCACCTCACCGACAACTTCTGCTATTCATTATGAGCACTCTGTGTCCAAAACCTGAAAAGAAACATTGCTGGCTCTACATTGTTTCCAAATGCTGTGCAAACATTTGCTGACTGTGAAGAAGGTGAGAATTTGTATCGCCATTTTACAGATGGGAAAGTACAACAGAACATCCACGGCTGTAAAAAGACATTTAAATCCTCCACTGAGAAGATCCTCACATCTGAAAACCGCTCTGTACATATCCTACAGCCTTTTGCACCCAGAGACAGCACAGTCCCGCCCGTGTGCTCCAGGTGCCTGCACCACTTGCCTGAGCTTGTCTGCCACAAAGATGACGCGGCGCTCCAGCAGGAGGGAGGCGAAGATGCGGATGATCTGCCGCACGCTGAGGCACTTGAAGAGGCACTCAAAGTCCACGTGTTCCAGGCGGGAGTCCATGGGCCTCCGCAGCTCGATGACCTGCACACACACCCAACAAACAGCAGTCAGCATCGCTGGGCCAGGCTGGCAGCGCCGAGGTGCCCGGAAGCCCAGCGCGGCCCTCCGGCACTGCCCCGTGCTTGCCTGCTGAGGGGACACGGAACGAACCCCAGCCCCGCGGGCAAACTGAGGCTGCAGGCACAGCGCTCCAGAAAAACAGTGTATGGCACAATTCCTGCCATGCCGTTCTTCCCAGAATGCAGCTGTCATCTCCAAGGGAAGCATAATTCTCCCTTCCAAACATTCTGTCAGAGATGTAAAGCTTGGCTGAGTCAAGAGTATGAAGCAAGTCACAATCAAACACTGGAGCTGGATGCTTACAGAGTTAAAATAGCCATAAAGACAAGTAAATTGGGTTCTAACAACTAGATAGGAGTCTGGGACTCATCTCAAAGGCCAGGAAGACTTTAAACCCAATTTACTTCATTTCCACTCTTCTGTGATGTGTAACTCACTAGATAACGTTTAAAACCTTTCTCTTTTCATATATAGATACGTACATTTATATATATACTTAACTGGGGAGTCAGGACAAGGTCTTAGATGGTGAGTTGTGACATCCCTTTACAGTCTAATTTTCATACTTCATCCATGACCTCAGGCCCTCTCCTTCCTTTTCTCAAATGCATTTTCCTTGATTCCTTTATTATATCTTCCTTTTACTCTGCAATTGACATGTTCAGATGTGGAACTTGAAGGCAGAGGACAGAAAAAAGAAGAGGGGAAAAATAACGTGAAGAAGAGAGTAACAGAAGAGGAAAAATATGAAGTACAAGACAGCAAATTGAGGACTATTGAGGAATTTGAGGAAACAAAAAGGGAAAGGGAAAATGTTGGCCAACTTGAAGCTGTGTTGAAATCTCTGGAGATAAATCAACAGGAACATATATGCATTTCCTTCTTGCCATATGTCCAAAAATCACCATCACTTTATTGCTTTAGGCTACTCTTACATTTTCATGCACATGACATCACATTTCACAAGCAGACTGGATCAGCTTTTAGCTGGAGTGACCCTTACAAAAGTCCTCAGACTGTTTTAAGGATATGCTCGTGATCACCGGATACAGTAAACAAAACAAGTTCACACCAGTTTAGTTGTAACATTGTGATCAGTAACACACAACTGTAAAAAGAAAGCCACTCTTAGAGCAGTATCAGTGCACAGATTTGATTTTTTAAGCCTGAGATACATGAACATTATGACATATAAACACCCATCACTCAGCTGCTGCCCCAAAGAGCAGTGAGAAACAAATAGCGGAGTGACTGTACCAGGAATGGCTCCTTAGAAATGCTACCTAACTCTTCCTCACAGTCAGCAAAGGTGCCCACTTCCACTCCTTAGCACTGGGATTGCAAGCTCAAATCAAGCATATGTGCCAAATCCTGAGGAGCTGATTCTACTGCAAACCTGCCAACAGGAAAATCTTGCTGCAGGGTAGGATGCAATGCAAGTTATGGCAGCTTTTACAAATACCAGGGATGTTTTCTGCTGCCTGGCAAAGCCTGCTGCTTCAGTCTGCTCATCACAAAGAAATAGACTGTCTGCTTCCCAATTAATCATCATCTTTGTTTAGGCAAGAGGAGCCACAATGAAAGGATGAGATTCTGTTCCTAATTAAGCCAGTGCATTCCATTTAAATAACGAGTTTGTGCTAGCACAACAGAGAGCAGAGCTCAGCCAGAAGAGAGTTGTTTGTTTGTTGGAATTATCTCAATGTTTTCTCTGGGAGAGTTCAGAAGCTTGAGCAGAGGATAGAGAAGTTGCAGATCCATGGCTTCCTGATACATTCACACAAAAAAAGCATTGTCAGATCTTTCCCCTGTTATGCCAATCACCCTTTCAGATGCTGTTTCTCCAGAAGAAATGCAGGTGACTTTAAAACACCTTGCAAGTTCACTTATACAAAGAACATTTTACATTTCATACCAGCTTATTCTATACATTACAGGCCCACTCCATTGAATCCAGTGGCATTACATTTAGAAAAAATATGACTCAGTGCAAAAATAACAAAAGCACTGCAAAATTAACCCTAAGGAGTGTTAAATAGCCCTCAAGGCGAGTTTTTTCTCTCTGCTTTCACTAACTGGGACAAATTCTATTCCTATCTTCAGAAAAGTACCCCCTCTATATCCTTGCCCATCTGAGTGGAGCTACTGTATTCTTACATAGGGGCATGCAGAGAACAGAATTTGATGTGGTGAATGGCTGGCCAGCCTCAAGCAGTAAAAGCCTTTTAATCAATACTGCCATTTTCCAGTAAGGCATATGTTATTTAAAGCTAGGCTTCTAGCTACTTGAGTCAGGAATAAAAAGAAATGGCATCTATTATATGTGCACACACACACACAGAAGTTTTACATGACATGCTTTTCTTTGAGGGCCAATTTAAAGGTATTTATTACCAAAAAGAGCCATTTAAATGCTGCTGGTCACTCCTACCAAGGCCAGGACCAGCAGTAACAAGGTTTGAAATAACAAGCAGCTGCTGAACTGCTCAAGTACAGACAGCATGGGAAACTCACACTTGCCTGTTATCACTGTGATAAAGCCCAGCAATGCTGCAGTCTCTGAACTGCACTAGGCCAGGCATACTGGGACATTTGTGATGTGTGTTTTTCTTAAATGCAACTTATTAATAAACATACAATAACAAATACATAATCATAAATTGGATTATAATCATCAATGGGAACTAGCATTAGCATATCCACAGTGGTGCAGCTCCTGCTCTGCTCATTTTGAGGGTGTGCCACCCCACATCCCTGCAGGATCTGCTTGTCTCCTGTTTTTCTTTTGCTGTTTTGATACTGGAGTGGTAAAGGGAAAGGCTTTGACTTGTAATGTTTGCAGTTGCTTTTTACCTCGTTTCCAGCTCCAGGCAGGAAGGTTTTGACTTTGATTGTCTTTCCAGGTGCAGGAAAAGGAGATTCCATCAGACTTCTCATAAATGGATAAACAAGGGCAGCAGATATTCCTCTTCTCCTTTCAACCTCATCCAGGATCTGGTCCATTAGTAAGACACAAGTGAGAGAGACAGAGCATCTCAGCATCACATAGACTTTTGAAACATCCTTTGACCCACATGTGCTTAAACACATCTAAGTTTATATCTCCTCTGCCATGTATTTCTTCATTACAATCAATCCATGTTTTCTGGTTACAAAATGAAGCCTGTTTATGAATATAATTAACACAGAGGCAAGAAAGAATTAACAAAAACAGGAAAAGAGGAAGAAGACTCAACATGACTAAAGGGATCTATATATTGTTGGGATTATGCCTGAACAACAGCGTGAGCTGAAGGAGAGAAAGATGAAGACAAATCCCACAATCACAGCACAGCTCAGCACCACAGCTCAGTGGTACATCTTGAAATTTGTATCAAGGAAAAACTTTCTTCTGCACTGGGCATCTCTTCCATTTCAACTGAGAGGGCAGGAAAAAGCCAGAGTAGCAAAGAAAGCAATGCTGTCACTGTGACAGTAGGACACAGCTCCTGAAAGGGTCCCAGCAGTGGCTGTCAGGTCAGTCTGTGCTGAGCTGGAGACCACGAGCAGCCCCTGAAGCACACCCAGCTGCTCACACTGGTGTCTGCATTAAGGTCATTTTCTCTCGATGAAATAGGCAATTTGGTCTTGAAATAAGCAGATGGAACTTCTTAAAGATAGAGAAGACTATTGTTTTCTTCTCTCTTTGGTCACATGGGGCAACACAAATTAGATCACAGCTAAGTTTTCCCACATTAGACAGAGCATATAGATGATAAAGCTAAAAAAGACAGAAAGCAAGGTTCAAAGCAGTTAGTGGTTTGACCTGAAATGGTGATCTTTTAACCACCACTCCAGAGCAAAAGGCCATTACAAGAGTTAATGGGCCTGAGCCAGGCATTTTCTCTTGTTTCTCTTGGAAATGATTTTCACTGAAGCAGAACATTAAAAGACACTGAAGCCCAAGCTGGTGACCTGTAAGGATAGCTGGTGACACCAAATGCCAGCAGAGGCATTCACTGGTGCATAGTCTCCCTTCCTCCCTGTGACATAGTGAAGGCCTAGCTAAAGCAAAGCTGCCCCTGTGTACATAACTTGCATTCCAGTCCATGGAAGTGGCAGACAACCATAAATGAGGACACGAATTTCACTCTTGATGTAATTTGCAGCACAGCAATCCTCAGCAAACAAAACCAGCTGCCCAAAAGGGAAGCAGCAATGAAGCAAGGCAGTGCCCCAGGTCCCTTGGTGCTCCTGCACACTGCCAGCACTCAGTTGTGTTCCTGCAGCCACTATTTGATGCTTTTTGTTGCTGGAGTTGGGGTCATGTGTGTGTCATATGCCTGCCCCAAGGACCTTCACAATGCAAATAAAAGGAGCATTTAAACCAAATAAAAGTATAACAGAGATCCCAGGAGATAAAATGTTCAGAAACATCTGTTGAAACCATGACCAAATGAACTGGCTGGAAGTTAAGATATCTGTGGTTCTCAAGTCTGTCTCAGCAGTAGGTATTACAACAGTGAGTGAGCATGAAAGGCTTTATGGAAGACAAAATTAATGCAAGTTATCAGATATAGCACAATAAACATTTTAAACCAGAGGAATCTTTTTGCTTTTGTGATAAATAATATCAAAGATTTAATATCCCGTGGTCTTTCATCATTCAGTGTTAGGTAGAGACAGCTATTGATTGTATTGAGGGCCAGTTGTCTGACCTTACACCTCAGCTGCAGTGATACTTGGTTGTAAGGAAGATACTTTTTTTTTTGCCTTCTCCTACGTTTTCCTTTGAAAAATAGAGTACTATCAAAATTAGATAAAAATGTAATAACAAACAAAGAGCCTCAAGATATCTGTCCACACCACCAGTGTGGTGAGCTGGGTGATCCTCCCAGAACAATGCATTCCATTTCACTCACAGATATCTGTATTTAGATACATATTATGTCTAAGAGACACTGTTATAAACCCTTGATTTCAGAGCTTTATGAAAGATGTCAGAAGCAGAACTGTAATTAACTATTTGGTCTAGAAAAGCTTGAAACCTGCTTTAAAGATAACCTTCTGTATGAATATTAGATCATATGAACAATATAAATGCTATGATTTTTCTTAACATCAATGATTTACATGTTCTTTTCCACTTTATTCCTATGAAAATTAACAAGTAAAATCTGTGAAAGTTCTGTGAGATTTCCCATATCTGAAGGGAAAACCTCTGTCAAATTAAAACAATCAATTAAAATTGGGCCAATTAAAAGATCATCTGTGCTTTAGCCAAGACTCCTAGAGTGAAAAAAAGAATTGTCAGTAGTGTTAAGTGTATAGAATTCACATATCAAATAATCTTCTTTCTCAACCTCATCATTCCACAGGCTGTTAGAGTAAAACTGGTACTGGCCCATCATCCAAACTATGGATGCCAAGAATTACAGCTCAGCACAGAACGGCTGTAGAAAACAATGGAAAAAACTTCAGTCAGCCAGATCACACAGACACCCAGATGTTTTCTGAATCAATTTCTGCCTCAGTCACAGAAGTAATAAGACATTCTTTGATGAACCAAATAATAGGGATGGAATATCCAAAACAGCAACTGTAAAATTGTTATGTCCCATCAAAGGAAGGAATTCTTCCAGTCTGGTTCGTCACTGTAGATGTGTCTCAGTAAACAATCAAATTAAAAAGAAATATTAAAAAATATCTCCTTACCTTGGAAAATAAGTCAAAGCACCCCAGGCGGCTGATGACACAGTAAACTTCAGGTAGGCGTGGGCCTTTTCCATTGGGCTGATAACAGCAAACAGAAGATGGGAATTACATATTAATGTGGAGCCATGAGGAAATGCACTTCTCTCTCTGACCACACAGTTGGCCATCATGTGATACCTCTCGCTATCTGCTTCTCCAACACATAGCTGCTCTTGGAAAAGCATCATACTTCTTCCATAAGACAGGAAACTGGAAAGTGCAGAGGGAGCTTATCCTCTTTGGAAAACACAGAGTGTTGGAGCTGTATCCCAACATCACTCCAGCTTGCAGCCATAAAAGCACATGGAACCAGGGCTCTAACTCATGCCTCTGCTATCTCTGTCCCCTGGTCCTGCTGCAGCACGAGCAGTGGGGCCACCTTGGGGCTGTGTGCTGCAAGAGAAGTGCAATGCTAAGGCAGGCCATGATGGCTTTAGTTCCCCACTCCCTCACTCCATGGTGTTCAAAGAGAGCTCAACCTACAGAAAGCAAGTTCACAACCTAAATAAATGCAGGCTGCAGGAGTAAATCATTAACTTCCTCAGGCCAACTCATGATAAACATGAAATTCATGACTTAAACAATAGCAAGGATGAATCAGTAATACACATCCCTCTTACCCCTCTCCAAAAGGAACTGCAAACACCATCCTCTATAACCATCCTGTAAAAGATTTGTCCTGGAGAAGCACTGGGTACTTCCTCAGCATACTGGACTCTGCTACCCTGTGGGTTCCACTTATCTTTGTCTCTTCATTAGACTCTACTGGTACAGTGATCAACTTCCCCGTGGAGTGTTTGAAATTCACATGCCACAGAGATGACAATCACAAGAAACAGAGGGGTAGCTGTGCTTTTTAAATCTGCATATTGGACTCTAGACTTGGACAGTCAGCAGGTGCCTGCCTGTTATAATGAAGACCACAAAAAAAATACCAAAGCTAAGTGAATACAGATGAGTCTATTTCTGGATCCAAACCTGCTCACTACACGTCACGTCTCTGAAAAAGCAGAGCCCTTTTTTGTCCATATTAGGTATAAAATCCCTTCTAAAGGCACTGAGTGATTATATCAAGCATGTGGGATTTTGGTTAAAATCATTGTGTCAAATCTGCAGGAATGCCGAAGCCATGCCAGGAGTCTTGGACAGCTCCCAACCAAGAGCTGTCTCACTGAGTGCCAGTAAAAACATCACATTCCTGGGTCATCTTTGAGACCAGAAACAATAACTGCTTAGCACTTACTCCAAGTTTCTCCTTTATGAAATATCATTGCTTTCAAATGTCTTAAAGGCTACATGTCTGTGGGAGCTGGGATTCTTCCCTCCCTGCACTCACTTTGAAGGACATCCCTTTCTGTTATTTCAGAGACCTGCAAACACCATAGCCTCACAGATGCTCACACAGCAGCTGTAAGAGCAGCAAGCAAAAGCCTCAGGCAGAGCCATTCTGAGGGGCAGAACTTCATAATTTTATAACACTGGCAACCCTTCACATAACTTCCCCTCTCAGCCACCACATCATTACACCTCACAGATAGATCAAAAACACCCACTGTGCTTTAGTTTGCTTCTTTCCCAGGAAAGAACATCCTATGGGACATGACATTGCTGCCTGGACTCCTCTCTTCACCAGGGGAGACTCAGGCCCTAGGTCTGCCCATCAGTACCAATGTAACCTCCTCTCTGCCCCAAAGGGAGCTCTCCCAAGCTGCAGGCTGTGCTCTCAATGTAGCTATACAGTCTTGGAGTCATGTCCTCCATCCAAGGCTCCCTCTTGCACACAAATAGGTCCAGCTCAGGAATGCAAAATGCTAAAGCAGCCCAGCTGAGAGGCACCTGAGTAACTCTGCCTTGGTGCACTGCACTGCTCCTGAAAGAAGAGAGATGGAGGGGATGATGTGTTAGGTTTGATTTGCTTTCAGTTTGTTTTTGTGGAACCCAGGATATTTTCAGCCTTAGTCCAGTATATCAAAATGAAAATGCTAATGAGTTTTGCTGATAACAAGACAGCTTCCCAAAATGATGAACATAAACTGAAAAGAACTTGGCTGAGATAGAGAAGCCGAGCTCTGCATCTGGGCTGGTCCACATGTGGCTCAGGACAACCTTTTTCATAGTGAGTTTAATCTGAATTTTCCTGATTAAAGTCCATTCCAATATCTTTGGCAGGAGAAACAAGAGGCTTTTGCTCCAAAACTAAGCCTGCCTTTTTTCTCTTTCAAATCCCATGTGCTTGGATTCTATGGAGCCTTCAGAGATCTCCTCCCAGTCTGCCCTAGCACTGAGCTGTGTGAAGGAAGTGGCCTTTGCAAAGCACAGCCACTAGCCAACATATCCAGAAACAGAGATTTTCCTTAGTGGTGCCAGGAATCAGAACAATTAAAACACTGGGAGGCTAAAATGAATAGTCAGTCACAAGTCAGTTTCTGTGGAGGCTCTTGATTCCTTGTTAGGGCCAATACAAATTCTGACCATGAGAAAACTGTGGGTGTTGTAAATCCAAAAGCTCTTCTTAAAGACTTCTTGTTATGTGAAACATGAATTGTGGGTACCAGAGCACCCACTGTGCACAGGGCTGTCAAAGTGCTTGGGGAAGGATGGAAGAGAGCAAGGAGAAGAAAATGTTTTCCTATGAGCTTTTTGCAGCTCCATAAACAGTCTGCATCCCACAAAAGTTGCTCTCAAAGTGTAATGAATTCCCTTCTCCCGCCACCAGCAAATGCAGGATGTCAGGTTAGTCCCACCTAACAACTGCTTTCCATTTTTTCAGGTACAAACTTCACATTCAGGCATCTGCTCCTCTATGGATGGACTCCTCCATGGGGCTGGCTTGTCTTAGCCTAGAAAAGTGGTGGAGGACCAAATTTTATGTGAGAGGGAAGCTTTCAATACTGGGAAGAAATGTTTTAAAAGGTGCCCAAATCATCTCTGCTGCTGACATGTGCACTCACTAGAAAAGCTGTTGCAGGATTGCCTTGGAGGTATCAAGATGTAACTGGAAAACTTCATGCTATCTATGGAAATTCAGATTGTCTGCTCTGGGACAATAGGTTACATTCCATTCTAATCCTGTTCCAAAATGAAACAAAACAATATAAATACATTTAAAGGGGATACTGTACAGGATTTGTAGAACAAACAAAACATAATTGTCACTGTATCCCTTGAGGTAGTTTTGGCACACAGACCCCAGAAAAGGTCTGGAAGAATCTGAGATCTGAAGGCAAAAAAGTGGAACAGTTTGTTCATATCACAACACGCCGAAGGAGAGCAAGGCTGACAAAACACAATTGTTTCCTGAATGCAGGAATCTGCACACCAGACCCTGCAGAAGAGCAGCCAGCCATCCTCCCAGGATCAGGCTGCCTGGCCCAGCCAGCCAGGGAGCTTTTGCCAATGAGGCTGCCAAATGCACCAGAAGGTGTGAGACAGCTCTTGCTGGGTATTACAAGAGCATCCCTCACCAGGACAGCTGGGGAACATTTTCTAAGGATTTAGCCTCACAGCAGTTGGCTTGGATTGAGTGGAGCAGTTTATAAGAATTTTAGGGGGCTTTCATGGTTCTGTGTTACAGCCTTTCTCTTACATAATGTCTGCTAAAAACTGCATGTAGTTCTCAAATTATGGCTATTGCATTTGACAGAACTTGCAGGTCAGGAATGGGACTAATTGAAGGAAATGCTGTGCCCTCCTGGACATCAGAGCCACCCTGGCATAAGTTTCCAAAACCTGCTCAGGAAATTGGACCCCCAAACACAAAAATCTGCTCCTGGTACATAAAGAATGCCTGCAGGATTAACCTGCTTCTTGCTGCCTGTACAAAATCTGTATTTTCTGTAAAGAGATATAAAACACTGAGGCACACACCAGTGAGGCTGTCCCACCTCGCACCAACATTTGCAGGAGATATGAAATTGCTGCACTTTGTGAACACAGCCAAACTCCTATGGAAAAAGGACTTCAGGTAACCACCCAAATTCCATCATTTCTCCCAGCAGGACAGAAGGAGGTTGCAGCACCCAAATAAAAGATCTCTGCTACTTTTGCCCTTTCTACAGGTAGAGGAAATGCCAAGATGTTTCCCTACAGCTTCCAAAATCCCCTCTCTTTCTAAGCCCCAGTTTTGCTCTCAGAAGGGCATGGCAGGATTTGCCCCAGAAAGGGCAAAGCTGGTGAAGTGCACTGGCATCACTCCTTCCTTCCCTCAGCTGAGTAGGCTCTACCAGTGGGATGAGACATGTCAGCTTCTTTATGCCAGGGTTTGGAACTCAGATTAAGCAACCTGAATTAAGTGATCACCCAAGGTGGCAGTAGCAGATCTGCTGTATAACTGGCTTTATAATTATTAGATAGATTTAGCAAGGCACTACCTATTTTCCCTTATTCTTTTTGCTATTTGATTGATTTTTGCCTTAGCCAATGGAGGAGCTGTCTCAAAACACCATTACATAAAAGTGTGCACTATTGATTTAATTCTGTTCCTGGTATTTCCTAATATACTCAGCCATCTTTTGCACCAGCTGAAAGTCAGTGTTCTATTTTTATGTTGTCCTTAATGTAGGGTGAATTTAACTGAGCTTTAAATGAGTAAAAAAAAGCCTATGTTAATATTTCATTGAAAAACTGATTCAACATTCCTGTGTATAAATCTCTTTCATTGTCACTGGTTATTTCAGTCTTAGCATGGTCCAGGACCAACCATTTGGCATTTCACAAATGCAAGCTCTGTGCATGATTACAAATTTACTGACATCTTCAGAAAGATAAAAGTCTTAAACCACCTTTACCTGGTAGAATGAAAACATTCCACAACTTCATTCTAACCAACGTTTTCTGAGGTTTGTTATTTTTTTCCTAAATGTACCTTATTATCCTGAAAAGTCATTAAAAAAATTGAATTGTACTGCTGCCCTACATCTTGTTGTGCTTATTTACACCAGCAAGGATGACTTCTAGGTGCTTTCCTTGTTCATCCCTCAACTACCCCCTGACCTGCCCTAGATTTACTGCAACACAAGCCTTCAGTGACATTTCCTGCCCACACATAAACCTTGTTGTGGCCCACTCTGACAGATTGTTTTATACAGAGTGAGCCCCTGTGATGCTACCTATGGCAAACACCGCCCCCAGGACTGATAAACAAGTTCTCTGTTATGTTAGTGTAATGAAACTCCTTCCAAATAGAGGAACCACACACAGCAATACCGCCCAGACACAGCATCTGCAGTCTGCACGCCAAGGGCTCTGCCACAGACAGAGAGCAGGGGAAGAGCAAGCTCAGGCATAAGCAGCAGTGCAGGATGGAGGGCGCTGTTCCAGTGACAGGGAGCTGCTCTGCTGGAAGCTACTGAAGGCAAGTGTTCCCTACCTGAAAAGGGGAGAAATCATGCCAGAAAGGGAAGGGAGGGGAAAGTGCCATGTGCCTTACTCTTAGAGAGGGGAGACCTATTTACAAACTGCTGTAGACATTCATTTGGCACAGAGTCAGCCAGACTCCTGCAGCTTCTAATACCCTTATAAGCTCCCCAACCCAGAGTAGGCAACAGTCCTGAGAACACGACAGGAGCTGTGGCTCCCCACCCATTCACTCACAAACAGCTCCAAACCTATCCAAGAGGTGCAAGGCCAGTGCAGGGATAACCAACTGCTTTCTGCTTTTCTGGATGGACACCAGAATCCCTGTTTGCACTGTGCTCCACCTCCCTTAACACACTCTGCAAGCTTCTGTGCAGATTCCTCCCCTGTCATACACACACACTGCCATGCTCTCAGTTTATCAAGTGCCTAGGGATTTTCCACATGATGAGATAACACAGTCTGTAGGCTGCCCACCTGACCTGTTGACCATGTCTGGTCATGAGGACTGAAAATTGTGTGAAAAACCAGAGTTCCCACTGCTGGCACCAGCCTATTGCATGGTCCTGAGCTGCAAACTGATGACACAGTGCTGGCAGAGCCCTTTGAGGTGTAAGCAGCTGCCCAAGAGATAAACACCAATCACAAATGTTTAGAAATACCAGCTCTGCCATTGTTTCCAGTGTTGTAGTATTTCTGATTGTGCTTGAAAGTACATAACATAAAAAATTTATGAAGTAAGTGCTCACACAAGAAACTTTCCACATCCTCAGAAACTTGCTACAAGCCTTGGGATCTATCTGATTGACACGGCCATTACAAATTCTTATTTTACTTGATCCCCTTACATTTCCAATTTTCAGAATGATAAAACCCTGCTCCCTTTAAAAACCATGAGAGACACCCTCTACAGTCCAGAATGTAGTTTTGAGATCCTGTTGAAGAGAATTCTGCCCTTTGAGGTGAAGGTGATGTTCTTACCAAGAGCCTCCTGCAGTACCCGAACCGCCGGCTGCCGTCCTCCCCAGTCAGCATGAAAGAGAAGGTCTCACTAGAAGAAAGTGAATTGCCCAGAGCTTGTGTCAGAACTACAGCATGGCTACAAGGTAGATCACTTAGGAGGGGAGCATCTCTCACTGCCTCATCCAATGAGAGATGCTACCCACTGGAGGGACTTCATCACTAGGACATACTCTGGAAAAATTCTGTCAGCAGTATGGTTAAGGACAACGCAGCTGTCCAATCAGAAGAGATGGGTGCTGAGTGTCAGTGACTGCAGAAGAAACATGAGAATCAGATTTTGAGGGCATTATTCCAGTGCTCCTTCACCTTTAGTTTGATCCTGTCTTTGGACTGAGCTTTGTTCTTAAAGGGAGAACCTTAGATATTCTCTGAGAGTAGAGAAATCATTTTCTAATCCAGAAGCAATACAGGTTTCCAAAATCCAGCTCATTTTATGTCTCTGTCTAGGAGAAACACCATTTGGGACAGAGCAGTAAACCAACAGTTTAAGGGTGTAATTACAGCACAGGTAAAGGGATGGGTCTCTGAATTTGTGTCTGGGCTGTGAAACATTGCTGACTGCTTTTCAAGTTTTAAATGGCATTATATAAAACACTTCTTTGTGCTGAAATCCCAGGGTTTGTATAGTTACAGCTCACTCTGGGGAGACCTTATTGTGGCCTTTCAATACTCAAAAGGGGCTTCTAAGAAATATGGGAATAGACTTTTTAATAGGGTCTGTAGCAAAAGAACAAGGCGTAATGGTTTCAAACTTAAACTGGATAGATTCAGACTAGATAAAAGGAAGAAATGTTTTACAATGAGGGTGGTAAAACACTGGGACATGTTGTCCAGAGAGGTGGTGGATGCCCCATCCCTGGAAGCATTCAAGGTCAAGCTGGACAGGGCTCTGAGCAACCTAATCTAGTTGAAGATGTCCCTGCTCATGGCAGAAAGGTTGGACTAGATGACCTTTAAAGCTCCCTTTCAACCCAAATCATTCCACAATTCCATCCCTTCTGCCTATCCTGTTACTACACCTTTGGATCAACAAGTTCTGACATATCAGTGCAGGGGGGAAAAAATTATACATTTTTTTGAGGTCACTTTGAATGAAAAAGGAAGTGCAAGCCTGGTTCTCCTTCCCTTGCCCTTCTCCTGCAGTCATTCATCTCCAATGGAAGGAAGAGAGGGTTCCTCTGCTGGGACAGAGCACAGCTGCAAGAAGGTTCTCAGATAGCAACATTTTGAGCCAAATGAAGAGGTGTCCTGCACTGTTAGACAAGCACTCTGAGGTGAATGACATGGGCAGGAGGTGGGCAGGACCCCCTCCTTTTTAAGATTTATTTTATATACTTCCATTTATGCTTTTGAATGTAGCACTTAGAGAAACCTTCAAGCCTCTTCCCCTCAGCCACACAGGCCTGTGAGGCAGACGAAATAGGGAAGAAAAAGAACACAGAGCTTCAAAAGAAAGAAAAATTAAATACAGCTGCTTGATCACAAAGTGGCCAAGACTCAAACTGCTGCTTCCTTAATTGGGCATCAGCAAGGCTGTGGCTGTTTCAGTGCACTCCAGCATCACTCCATTGTGCAGAAGAGCTCTGGAGCACTCACCTGCTGTACTCAGAGACAGGGAGCCAGTCCTTGGCATCAGGGAAGCAGAACTGTGGGATAGCCTTGAGGCGCTCCTCCGCTTCCCGCATCTGCTTGGTTGGTCTCTCCAGCTGCCGGGAGAAAAGAGAGGTTCTGTCAGTCCCTGGAGTGTCCCTTCCCAGCTCTGCTCAGGGACAGGGTCACTGAGGAGCTCTGAGAGCCAGGGCCCATCAGATTGGCCTGTATTTGTGCTTGGCAGAGGGAGGCATGACTCCAGGACAAGATTATAGGGGCTTGTACAAAAGAAATAATCACTGCTGGGGTTTTACCTTTTTTTAAATTGTCTGAAACTCCCTTGTTGCACAATGGCCACTTAAAACACAGCCCTAACCCAAATACCTTTCTACTCAAGAGCACAAGAGAAATGCCAGAGATCAGCAAAAGTCTTTCCATTGGCTTCAGTGAGTTTTGGAACAAATCCTAATATAGCCAAACCGAGTTAAAAGTGAAATATTTAGAAACTGAATTTAAACACAGTCTTTAAAGCATTCACCATCAGGCCAAATTCTCCAGCTCTGGAAAAGATAAATTTGAAAACAGGGAAAGCTTTCAGTTACCTTCTCTATGCCCTTTGCTTTGTAACAGATTGCTTTGGTGCAATTCTGAAAGCTCCACTTAAAAACTGGATTTCTATTCATTTTTCCATTTATTCACCTTACTGATGTTAGAATGAACTGTACACAGGAAATTTTCTTTTACCTTGGGAAACTGGTATGTCACTTCTGGGAGGTAAGTGTTTTTAGAGGGCTTCTTTTTCAGGGACACTACCACAAAATACTCAAATAACTCCCGCTCCTGCCACTCAATCAGCTCCAGTTCCAGGGTTCGATAACTTGGAGCTCTCTTCAGCATTGACTGGATGTGTACAAGGCGCTGGGTATGAGCTGGCAATGAAAAAGAAAAAAAGGAATAAAAAAAGAGATAGATCATTACCTGAGACTGCAACGTGTTTGTGTAAGCCACAACCATTCACAAAGGACTTTCAGTTTGCCAGACTATTATTCCAAGCATGTTCTCCTTTCAAAAGCAAACCTTCTCGTTAGCAAACCTTCTGCAGTCTCCTTCACTAATTGCTCCCATAAATCAAAACTCTCTCCAAGTACTGAAGTGATGCAACACTCAGTCACTGGAATAATTTGCAGTTCATAATTGTTACCTTGCCAAAGGTCTGGCTTTTCTTCATATACAGAACTGGATTATAAACCCTAATGTGTGTCTGCAAATGCACTGGGGCCTCCAGGGTGACACATCTGAGGCCTGGGTTACCCTGGTGAAAAACAGTTCTGTGCCCTGTCCCTACACAGCACAGCTTTTTGCCACAAACCATGGAAGGCAAGCCATGGAATAATCTCCAGGGAAGGGGGAGAAGGAGGAAAGGAAAGATGTGCCAATTGCCTCCTGTGGGTTGCCTTGTTAGTCCCAATTCAATTGGGGGACAATCTTAGATTCATGGTCACTCATCAAGGCAAAGATGTGCCTTGATCCAGTGACTTGTTGCTTGATATCTATGGACTACTGGTCATTATCATTACCAGTTCTGGTACACCAAAAAAAAACCAAGACCAGCTCAGTAATAGCAGCTTCCTGCATGCTCTTCCCCAGCTCCTCACACAGGGATCTCTGGGCAAAGGCAAAGGAACTGTTAGCAGCACACCTCAGACCCTCAAGGCCCTACTCACTGCCACTGCTCAGGGCTTCCAGAAGGCTGACTGGCACCTGAGGCAGGGAAATAAGGTGTCACAAGCGCTAAGGGAAAGGCCTTGATGACCAGCCCTCATACATCTGGTCCAAGAGAAAAATTAAAAATTATTTTGATAAAGCACTTGGGTCTGGTGTGACTGCACAACTAAGGAAGCCAAATCCCCACAAATAACCTGCCTGCTCCTGCCTTGAGGCAGCCCCACACTGCAGGGCAATGCTTCAGGTGAAACCAAAGAGCCCACCCCACTAGATGGGGACCAAATGAATCCTGTCGTGCTACACATGACAAGGGGGTCTTTGGCTCAGGATGCCCTGAGAGCATCAGTGTAAACACAAAGTCACTCAGGAGCACCTGGTTAGAGAGACATCAGGATGAAGATCCTGTGTTCTACAACAATGGGGGAAAAGCCTCCCAGCTTCCAGGGTGATGAGAATATCCTGCCAGTAACAAGGGAGGGGCCAGGCCCTGTCTATCTTCTTTCACGGCCTTTGAGAACAAGCAACCCCTCTATTTTCTTACACAAAGAGAAACAGAACTGCAAGGGCTTTTGGGTTGGTACAGGTAGAAAAAGGAGCAAGGAGTCATTTTCCACACATCACTGTAAAATGTTGCATACAGCCTCTTTTGGGTGGTCTTACCACCACCTATCTGGCACACATCTATTTCCCTAAGACAATGTTTTCCAGAAAGTTGTGCTGCATGTGCAGTATGCAGGTGGCATCTGCAGTGCATAGACATGGATGATTGCCCCTTATAACAGCTCCACACCCTTGTCTTTTTTACCCCTCACCTACTAACATAATGGGTTTTTAGCAATGAAATCTGTTGCTGCTGTCTTCAACTTTTTTTATAGGTCTCTTTCTGTATCAGGACTTAGGAAAAGGAGAGACTAATTTACTGGCCTGGCTCAGGCAGAGTTTGTGCAGGTGCTGATAAAGGAATTTCTACAATTTGGAGACTGCAGACTTATAAAAGAGTCTAAGAACCACAACGCTGGATCAGACCCAGATTCTTGCCTCCAACTGCAGCAAGGAGTAAACACTGAAAGCAGCAAATGAATAAGAAAGAAGCATCTTTATCCAATCTCATCCCTCTAAGCCTGCACCCAGTAGTCAGTCTGGAATAGATCAGCATCTCTGAGGTGGCTGACAAAGCCAATCCATCAAAGATTCTGTTCTTCATTATATGACACAGTTGCCAAATCCTTGTTAGATCTTCACAGCTCATTTTGTCCTTGCTTTCCACGTTCATGATCATGTGTTGGAACTTTGGGAGCTGTGCAGTAATGGAGTTAAGAAACTAGAGAGAATACAGGCCATGGACAGGAAAAATGTGCAGTATCAGGAGAACATACATTGATAAGGTCTGTGACAGGGTCTGGCTAGAAGTCACTGAAGGCTGATCCCTTACCTTTAAATCTGTCATCTGAGTCACTCTCACTCTCGCTGTTCTCATCTGCAGAGGACAGAGAGGCATCAGTTAATGCAAAACCAGAGCAAACAAACTCAGTTCACTGTGCTGTGACTGGGAAAAATCCTATCTGACATCTCTGAGCCTTGTGATCCACACATGCACTTCTCTTCAGTCTTAAAATATCTTGAAATAAACAGTTTGAATGACTCCTTAGATTGTGTTTTCCTTGGATTCAGTTTCAATATTGCTTGAGAGTAAGAACTTCATTTTGATGAAAGGGCAAAATTCATTCTCCATTACAGCAACTGTTTGCACTGAATCCCCATCTATGCTGAGCTGCAGAAGTGCCATTTGGAAAATCAGTCTTAACCCTTTCACTTCTTGTTTTCAGGTTTTAATTTTTTTAATTTTTTTTTTTTAAAGAAGTTATGCAGCACTTGAGAAGTCAGTGGCCTTATGAGCTTTATCTGTCTGGGCAACATTCCCAATCACCAGAATTCACCAAACTGAATTAGAGTTAACAGGCAAAAGTAACCTCATGACGAGATGTGCTACTGAGGGGTTCTTGTATTAAAGCCCTATTGTTCTCTTACTATAAACAGGGCCTGAATTTCCTTTTCAGCCCCTGTTTTTCCAGAAGCAGTCCTGAAGCATAGTGTGAGTTACACACTGTGAGTGCCAAGAAAAAGCATGCAAGAACTCCAGGGTCAAAACTGTGAAATTTGGACAAAAGTTACAGAAAATGTGGGCTAAAGAAGAAGCTGGGTAAATCTAGCTGACATGGGATTAATAGGATACACAATACTGAGAATCTCGTTTATTTTTAGTTCATCCCCATTTTCTCCTCTTGCAGAGAGAAAATTATCATTCTTCACAGAAAAAAGCTCTAAACTAAGGGGAGTCCAGGATAGATGTGGAGGAAAGAAAGAAACTGATTAATCCTGTAGCATCCAAATGGATTCACTGAACCATGACACTTGTACCATACCTCGTAGGGACGCTGTCTCAATATTGGACATAGAAAGTTTCTTCAGTCGTTTTTTCCCTCTTTTTGCATTGTAGATGGAATTGATTCTTTGGACAAGCTGCAAAATAAGAAAATGAGGAATCAGTAAGAATAAACATTTTCCTGCCAGGAGACTTTTAATTAACCTATCCAAGCAAAACATGGATGATAGACCTGCTAATGCAGATAACAACTGTCTGCCCCAAAAATATCTGAGATAACTTGTGTTTATTGTCTTCAGCAAGGGGCTGGGATTATTAAGAATTCAACAATAAACAGAATATTATAGCATTGGGAGAGTCACAAATACATAGCAATTAATCTTTAGGATGTTTTATGAGTCAGGAATAGTATATTTCATTCCATAACCGATTTATTCACACAGTTTATAATACAGTTTGCAAAAGCTGTTTCCCCTCAGCTTCCAGAGAGAAATAAACTGAGTGAAAGGATGCATTTTGCTATAGACACAGCAGAAGGGCAATAAGAGAACATAGACTGGAACAAAACCGTTTTAGTTTTTCCTTCTAATAACTACCTCAATTTAAAAAAATTATATTCTCCAGGAATGTGTGATCCTGAAAGCTAAAGTAATAAGAAAATAGAAATTATCATAATATTTGCAATAAAATTGTGAACATTCATATGCTGAAATCATAATTTCACATAAGGAGAATGTCCATTCAATTTAAAAAAAAAGTTGTGTACAAAACTAATAGCCAAACTTTCCAAGATTTACTCAAAATCAGGTAGTAAGCCACTCTGTAAATACCCCTATCATTTCCTCTAGAGATGTATGCCAATTTGTGAAGCATAACAATATATTACAAGAAAGTAAAAATACAGTAAATATTAAGGACATAAGATTAATTTCCTCCTTAAACAGAATTTCCAACAAACTGACAGAAATATAAAAATCTCCCTCTACTCACAGTATTTATAGCCATGGACTTTCAAATATGCTCTCTAACAAGAACAGGAAAGAGTTGAATACACAGTAAAAATCAACTTTGTTCAGAAGCCAAAATGAAGCATATTGGCAGTTCTCCCCCTCTGTGTTGCTATTGTATTCTTGGGTTTTTTGGTTGTTGTCTTGTGGCTTGGGGTTTTTTGTACAATCCATTTTGGATCAAAAAATTCCTTGAAAAATGAAAAATTAAGTTTTACTTCAAATCCATCAAGACAGCATGGTTATCAGGATGGGATAGGTTGTGAGTAAGTGAAGGGAAACTTACTAGGCCAATTAGTTATTTTCCTGGAAAAAAATCATGGGGAAATAAAGCACTTCAGATGTTGCTGCGTGTTATAAATAATAATTGCTTGGCCATCACCCATTCAAAATCCTAAAGTCATATACACAGCAGTGCTTTGGTCCACAGAGCTCAAAGAAGAGTGTGGAAAACAGAACTGCCTTAAAATCAATCCTGTGCAAAGATGGCCAGATGAGATGTTTGCACCTCTGGAAGTTACCACTTCAAGGGAAGGGAATTCTGAGCTAAACGTTCCTGTAGGGTACAAAAAGAGCTTTCAGTGATGGCTAAAGGCTGGCTAGAAATGCACAAGGAAGGCCTCGCAGACAGGTGACCTCTCCTCAGCACACGCCTGACGATGCTGCCAGTACCTTTGGGATCCTCCTGGCGCGCCGTGTGGACAGCAGCTCACTGGCCGTGCTCAGACTGTCCTCGTTGAGGCTGGAGGGGGACGAGGGGATGCCCAGCTGTGCCAGCAGCAGCATGTCATCGTGGCTGTGCCTCTTGGGCAGTCGTGGCAGGCGCTGGCTCTTCCTCTCTGACCAGTTCCCGACGCGCAGGGAGTGGCTGCTGGCCTTCGAGGGCAGCTGCAGGGACAAGAACGGGAGCGTCTGAGGTCATGGTGAAGGGACAGTGGTTGACCTGGAAGACTTTAAAGTTCAAAGAAAGCAACGCCACTTCTGACTCTGCTGCAGTTCCATGCACCCACATCCCATCAACTCTATGAGCCCTAAAATCTTAACCTGAGGGCTTGAGTGACAGCAAAGCATTGACCCAACGGGCCTGGTCCATCCCTTTGACTTGCAAGAATGAAAATAAAGAGCAATGACACAATTCAGTGAAATATTAATTCAGTGCAATAGTAATAACTAAACCAAAAAATTCATGCTTTTTTATCCAAGAAAAAATTAAGTAGAAAAATCAAGCTTGTTCTATTTTCATGGTGTTAAGGAATTTTAAGACCTGCCAATGTGCAGTTACAACTCTGATTTGCATTCTCAAAGAATTCCCTTTAAAACACAAAACTCTTATCACTACAGGGCAAAGGGAAAGTCTCACTGAAGGATTAAGCACCAAGTAACACATGTCTTTAAAAAACTGGGGATCTTTGGGAGCAGACCTTGGAACAGCTCTGCCCAGCTACCGGTCTCTGCCTTCTCCTCCCAAACACACACACGCTGTAAAGAAGTTACACCAGCATGTCCACTAAAAAGTACTATTGTGCCAAGCATCATTGGCATTTACTAATATTCTATCAGCTCTATTACAAGCTATAAACATGCAGCAATAAATGACCCATTTATTGGCTGACTGACTGCAGTGCCATCCTACCTGGGATTAAGCACTGGGGTTTCTGTGGAGAGGGGTTGAACCACAAATACAGTGTCATCATAAAACATTCCTTTCATATCTTATGACTTCAAAAACTGAAAATAATCAACGGGAAAATAAAAGACACTGGGATTCAAAATGACCACAACATCAGTGTTTCTGAGGTCTCTGCTTACCACAGGTCAGCACACCAGGAAAACTGGCAGCAGTCTGTACTTTATTGAAAGAAATTCTTTTTGGAGATGATTGTTGGAAGCTTACTGACATTCTGATCTCTTCTATCTTGTTTATTATCATCCATGACTGAAAAGTCATGTTGCTATCCCAGCTGTGTTGCTATGATGGAAAAACTGGGTGATAAATGGTTGCCAAAGCTACCATTCTTCAGGAAATTCAGACTTTTCTATTTCTGGAGAATTACCCAGGCCCAAAGCTGACCCACTCATAGTGTCTCTTCATTTTAAATATCAGCACAATGACAGTGCAATATTTAAAGTTCAGGACTGATTCCCATCAGGGCACTCCCAGCAGCATTTCAAAAAGAGCTGCCAGAATAAAGACAGCCCTGTTGCAAAGAGCACCAGAGTTCTTATTTACTGAACAACTTTACAGAAGCCATTTAAATCTGTAAATTCTTCGGTCACTCTCTGTTAAACAGAGAACACTGGCCAGTATTTTCCTATGGACCTGTGTGGTTCCCAGCCTAATGACACATCCTCAGGGATCCTGTGGATGCTACACTACTCCTGTTAACACACACACAGCCACTAATAGTTGTTATGCATCATGTCCCACTATGAGGTTTTCCTCATGACTGCAGTGCCTGTTTCTCCGTACTCTGCCTGATTACTACTTTCCACTTGTTCCTTTTCCAGCAGCTTTGTGGAGATCACTCCTGTTTTACAAAAGATGTGCTAGGAGCACACTAAGAATCCTGGTGATGCTTCTTTTGTCTCTTGGATTGTGATGTATGCATGCACACAAATTAAGTGAAAGAAAATGCATTTTTCTCTAGGTCTCTTTACACGACAAAAATGTAAATTGCTGTGACCTTTTGTTCAACTGCAAATTTTCTGTTCATTCAGTGCACAGTGAAGTTCCTTTAAAGGGTGCTTTGAATCTCAAAATGAAGAATGTGATGAGATTTATATTTTTCCTTATGAACACAATGATCCCATAAACAACAAAACAACCAGGCTTGCTCTGGAAAATCCACCACAAAAAGGTAAGTCTGCAGAGTTCCTCACCTTTCTTTTTATGCTATAAACACAGTTTATACAGCCTTGTTAACTGCAGACACTCAGGTTTTTCTGGCTGTTTTATTATTCATGTATTTATTCAGGGTTTTTACCTGGCATTCTCCGTTTTACAGTAAAACATGCCACACTACGAACTTCCCATCAGCAGAGCCACACCAGGCCCGTGTCTACCAACACAGGGACAAAACCAGCAGCTGACCTCTCCCGTCCTGTCCCTGCCTGGCAGCAGAGGCAAGAGTTAACTTAGGTCCAGACTCAACTCAAAAACAAGCAGCGAAGGATTCCGGTTGGGACTGAGAGGCCGGGGCAGCACAGAGCGCTCAGGGGCGCGGAGCCGCAGCTGCCAGGAGCGCTCTGAGCACGGACCGGGGGCTCAGCCCGCGCTGTGTGCCCTCAGCCGCCCGCGCTCCGCTCTTCTCCCCTGCCTCGCTGGGTAAGCAGCCAGCTCGAAACTCGCTCCGAGCACAGCCAGCCCGCTGCCTTTACCTGCGGAGGTGCTGTGTATTTCCTGCTCTGCGGCGTCCACATCCTGTGCAGGGAATCTAGGGAGTTCTCGGACAGCTGATGGGATTTTCGCCCCGCGTGACGGCCTTTCAGCTCCACATCCTCGTACGGGTTTTCCTTGGATGACTCGCCTGCACGTTTGGGTTTGGGATTTTTTGTTTTTTTTAAGGAAAGAAAAACAGACAGGAATGTAAAATTAGAAAAAAAAATTAAAATATCATGTGAACCAAGTGAAAGGCTTTTAGAAAAGCTCCTCAGCTTTCAGCATGACTCATCCCTCTAGCTGCAGCTGGAATTATTTGGAGGAGAACTTGGCTATGAGGTCGACAAGTTTCTTTGGATTTTTTAACTGTCCCGTCCCCCCCTTTTTTTTTTTTAAGTCAAATGTGTAGATTTCACAAGACGTGCTTCTGAGCATCCGCAGCTGTGGAAAATTTATTGATATATAAAAGCTAAGGCACTTAACTTTTTAAAAGTGTATCAGTAGATTTTATAAATCTGTAACAGCCACTCACAGGGTGAAATGAAGACCAATAAATAACTGTGCTCAACACGCCACCGTTACAATAAGACAATTCTTGTTTGATGCAACCTTCATTTTTCTCTTCTCCTGAGAGAAGGCAAAGAAAGAATAAACACTCCAGCCCAGCAGTGCCAAGAGACAAGACTGAAAATGCAAAAGGAAAACAATTTCTGCCCCAATCATACTGGGTCCTGAAAGTGTTCTTTAAAACATCCTGTCTTCAAATTAGGCAGATATTAATTTCAAGTTATATAGTGACATTCCTGTCTCCCACAAGGAAACTCATCCTGCTAGTAATATATCAAAGCTTGACCAATTAATCACTAAATATAACTTAAATAAGGAATACCTTAAAAAGGAAACCCCAGTCTTTGAATATTTACCATTTGAAAACCAGAACCAAAATTTACGTCCAGATTTAAGTGAGAACCAATACCCACCATCTTCTCAAAACTCCCTAACCTAGCAGACCTCTCACTAAACCAAGTAGCATTAAGATGAATGAGTGCCATCAATAAAATTAACATTTTGTATCCGTTTCTTTCAGACAGTTGATAACCGACAACTGATTGAGAACTTCAGGTTTTTCAAACACAGAGTCATTCCAGTTTCCCAACCATCTTGAACAGAAAATCATCTCTTTAAAAAGAGATCTACTCAAATTCAAGACTTGAATTTACAGAAACATCCAGGAAGTTAAAAAATTTTAAACCAACTTGCTTTTGGTTTTATACCTAAAGATGCCTTTAAAACCCATGGGTTTAGTACTATATATATATTGCAATACAAGTTATTTAATATAAGAAATTCAGTTGAGAATGGAGGACAGAAACCGGTAGCATGGTTCATTATTCCCACTGTAGCACAATATATTCACAGCATTTGAGGAGATGGCAACTGAGGCATGAGGTGTTTTCAGTGAGAGCAAGGCCTGTGTTAACACTCTGTGTGACTACCAGCTACGATGTTCTAGGCAGACTATTAAATTTCCCTATTGTACAAAAGAAAACAGAAGCATTTTGTGCTTTCTACTTTATTGTTGAGCCTAGAAGCATGAGACTGCTTAATTCATCAATTACAGCCCCAAGAACTTTTGCTGAGTAAGTTCACATATTCACAGCACAAATAAAAATACAGTTTTGCTTCAGTAGTGCATCATACTAAGATTTCTAGTCAAACATAAGCACAAGAGTGAATGTTTTAGCTTTGCTCTAATTAGAAGCCTGAATCACTGCTGCTCTTGAAGAATGTTTGACTTGGCAATCACAGCTTATTATTTCATACAGAGGGAATCTGATTCTAGAGGCTACACTATCACTGCTGCCAATCCTCATGCCACATGGAAAGAACACATTCAGGTGCATGGGGTACATGAAAAAAAGCCCTTGTGATGAATGCAATGAACAGGATAAAACTTAAGCAACAAATAGTCCTGAAAAAAAAAATATAAAGACATGGAGGACCATGGAATTGATTGATTCCTCCTGTGGAAAATAAAAATAGATATCACACCCTAATTCTGTTACTTGTAGACTCTACAGCCCTAGAAATTATAATCACAGCAATGTTAAAGAGGGAAATTTGCAAAATGCTGTTACTTGTTCACAGCTGATTGGGCTCTAGTAGCATAATAAAATTTCTTGTAAGCCCAAGTCAAGTATAGATCAAGCAAGCATTTTGGAATGGATTAATAGATTTCCAAATACCTGGCTACATGAGACAGGGCTCAAACATGGGCTTCCTTGTGAAAACAAATGTTACTGCATTAGTCTACAGAATATCCAAACTCCTGAGAAGAAACAAGCTCATCAGTGAAAAAACCCCGTTTTTTACAATGTACAGCATTTATAAATGTTAGGAGGATTCTCTTTCCAAAACACAATGTAAAACAGAATTGCTTGAACCCAGTTAAACCCAACATAAATAATGTTGACCTGACATATTAAGTACAGAAATGGGCCCAGAGAAGTCTTGGATGAGGGAAGAGGGAGGAGCAAGGAACCATGAGCAGGGGCTGTTTTTCTGAGTCAGAGTCTCTACCAAGAGAAAGCTTGGGCCAAATTCTTCTTCAGTGTAATGTGAAGGTCAGACGAGACATCACAGGGATTTTAACCCTTTCCCCTTCAGCTGTGAGACCTTCTGCAGATGACTGGTTTGCTGTTCAAGAACTCTTGTGTCTATTCTTCCTCTCATTTGCTTAAAAAACCAAATTATTTCAGGGTCTAGGGGTTTTTTCACTTTGAAATAATGCCTTGAGATCAAATACACCTCACCACTTTTTTTTTTTTGCCTTTTGCTTTTTTTAAGAAGAACCTCCTTCCATACCAAATGTCTGATAATGAAATAGTCAGATCAATCAGAAACCACCTGGTTTTGCTGATATGAGTTTTGAATGAAATGTTTGGTTCAAGCTGTGAGCTCGAAGAGACAGACAAATAAACCATCTCCTCAGCAATTTTCAACCACCATTTCTTAGTGTCAGTTCTCCCTGGTAGACACACAGAAGACCACATATGCAAAAAGAGGCAGGCCAGACTGGTTTCCGCACAAGTGTCAAGAAACCAAAGATGTCAAATAAACTAAAAATGCCCTGAACTGCCTTAAAGCAGCATTTAACTGCATCAGACTGCACAGTGGCTCCCTTCCATGTGAGTGCTGGTGTCCACTGGGAAGTGGTGGACACCAGCAGGTGCATGTCCCACATGGGAGTGAGGTCCTTGGGGAGACCTGTGCTGGTGGTTGCTACTGCTGCAGCACAAAAGGGAGGAAAGTTTCCATATCTCTGGGCTGGCTCAGAGGTTTACAGCTTTCTCCTCAGCAGCACCACTTCTCCAGTCCCGAGTCTCAGGCAAGGAATGTTTGCAAGCTGCAGTGCTTGGATTTGCTGCAAAAGGAAAACATATTTACAATGAAAGAGCAAGGAAATGTCCTTGTTCCTGCCATATGGATGTCTCTATTGGAAGCCAAAAGGAGAAACATGATGCAGTATAGAGGCCAGGCTTGTCTTAATGAGGCTGATCCAACAGCCACACAAGGCAACAGCAGATTATCACTGACTTCAAAGGAAGCTGAATCATACCCCCAGAATGCATATGATCACAAACAGCAAGTCTTTGACAAATACTGTCTCTAATCATCATCCCTACTCCCAGATCAGTTCCCTCTATGAGCATTTTCTTCCAAGTTTCCCATTTTTTCAAATTCTACGTACCAAAGTGCTGAGTTAACACAGGGCATTTATCTACACGACATTTATCTTCAGAAGATCTCACAGACAATTTAATGAATGGTCCATCAGGGAAAGAAAAGAAAAACAACCAAAAAAAAAATAATTAAATAACCACTGTTATTTAGAAAAGTCCTGAGGAATGCAGTGCCTTGAGCTTAAGCATCGATGAGTTTCCTCCAGGGGCTGCAGTTCCTCACTCCGTGCTGCGGTGCAAGGCAGCCCCAGCGAGTCCTGGGGCAGCACACAATGTTCCTCTGCTCAGCCTCTCACACGTGGCAAATGGGAAGCAGAGGCAGACTCAGCAAGCCTGTCTCATGCTGAGAAAGGAGTGAAAAGTAAGGCTGAGAGGGGAAAAAAAAGAAGCAGGCAGACGCCTCTCTATAAATGGCAGAAAGCAGGGAAATGCATCATTTCTTTTGAGACGGGAGAAACAATTATCAGAGGAATTAAGTGATTCACAGAGTGCTGATTGTAACTCCAGCCTTTTGCACTGGCATGAAGAGAGAAGAATGGAACAGCAGGTATAGAGTAAAGAAAAGGGCTCCTAAACTCATTTCAACTTGGATGCCTAAATTGGGAACCAACATTTGCAGAGAATATACTGAATCCACAGGGTGATGATGAGTGCCCAAGCTAAGAGGCTGTTGCCTTTCCTCCTGGCTGCTTAGAAAGCTCAGGGGCTTGAGGTGCATGGCCAGGACAGTTATCACTTCACAAACGAGGTGCACATGCACTGGTCATTCATTTCAGTCATAAAATTACACCAATGTAGTTCCACACCACCAGTGCTGGAGGAAAACCGGGCCACTAGGATGTTCATGAGCATGTTCAGATCAAATGGATGAAAACCAGTAAATCTCCACACTCCCATAAAGTATCCAAGCTTAGATCTTTGATACATAGATGATCTCTTTCAATGTCAGAGATGCTGCAACTGTGCATGTCAGCTGGGGAATTTACCCCAGGAATCTGCAGAAAGAGGAACTATTTCAATCTCAAATTACAGCTAACACACATTTACAGCTGCTTTGAAAAGCTGTTGCTGAACAGCACCAAGTTACAGCCCATTACTTGTTTACAGTCCTCTCATCCGGTATATCTGCTCAGTACCATGAGCTCAGAAAATTAGTAGAGCATCTGCAACAAGCAGAGTGGCAATTCTAAAATGCAATCAACCATTTGGGCCCTGGTCCATAGAGTTTGTAGGCAACAACCTGTGCTTTCTGAACTTCTCCAGTCCTGCTTTGCCTTGCAATAAGCAGGAGAAATACTGCAGATACCTTCAGCTCCCTGCCATCTCTGCAGGGATGGCAAGAGTGAAGCATAAGACAAAAGAATTAGCATAGCTGATAAATGAGCAATGAACAAGAAATTCACCCCCCAAAATCACCCATTTACTGCTCAGTCCAAAATCATGTGCATGAAAATATCTGAAGAGCAACTGTTAGCACAGTACAGCAGCAGCTTGCAGAACTGCCTGCACTTCAGAGGTTTCACCCTGCTGACTTTAACACAGTCCCTGAATTTAAAGAAGAAGTTGGAAGAGCAGTCTCAGGGGTTTTTTTCACTGTTTTACTAACCTGCAGCATTGACTAGAAGACCAGGCAGTAAAGCTGATAGAGACTGTCATGAGAAGCTGTAGTGGATGGTAAAGTGATGAGACAGAGTCCACAGAGAGAAACTGAGCTCTAAATAGGGCGCAAGATGGTTATTAAAAATAACTGGAATCCATGTATCCAAATGTAACAACAAAGCAGCTGATTGTCAATAGGATCAGCTGAAGTATTTGGCTTTTCTTTTACAGACCCATATGAACACTGACTTAATGTGCTCTGGCTGCCATTACCCTACAGTGTCTATTATTAAATTTACCATTATTACACTTTCCAAAATCTCATATTCATTTTAGGCTGTCACAAGCAGACTGTGGGTGCAGAATAAGACAGGAATATATTATTCTGTGATTGCTGCCCGTACCATCATTTTGCATCAATTCTAGCTCCAGAGACCTGCTGGTGTCTGACTGAAAACCCAAAATGTCTTCAGAGAAGCAGCTAGCACAGCACTGCTGGCAGAGTTGCAATCTCTCCAAGTTGCCTCAGCTTCACAGCAGCCCAGCAATTCCAGTTTCTCCCTGATTTGTCATGGGATGATAATATGACAGACTAAAATGTGCTACAAAAGTATCACAGGCGATAATGTGGCATGTGAGGATGGGATTCTACTTGAAAGATCAGCTTGCTCTCTTTCTAACCTTTTCCCACATTTACTGGAAGAACTTTGCAAATGTTCTAATTTGAAAGCAATGTCAGGCTGGAACATTTTCCAACTTGACCTCAGTCATCATTGCTGCAGCTCTGATCACACACAGTGAAGGGTTCGCCAGAAGAACTCAATCATCTCATTTTGGTATGTGACATGCACTGTGTCAAATTTACACAAGAAATCAAACCAAATTACTAGTTTAGGAGAGATGAGTTAGGGGTAAAGGGAGTGACTTGTCCTGTTTTAATGCAGAGATAAACAAGAAGCTGATTATCCCAAACTGAAGCAACACTCAAACTGACAGAGAAAAACAGCCAAGCAATTCTGCCTGACTCCACTGTTTCACTTATCAGTCACCTTTGATGTCAACTGTAACATTATATAATTCAATTATAGTATACCCTCCTACAGAAGCAGTGGTTAAGTTGTCCTCTTAAGGTGCAAAAAATAACTGTCAATAGAAGTTTCCAGCTGCTGAAAGGGCTCAAAATCTCCTAAACATGACAGTGAACAGGCCCAGAGAGCAGAAGGGTGCATCAGAAACACTCCCCAAAAGAGCCAGCTGCCCCTGGAGCAGTGAATTGCAGGACACTCCCAACAGGAACCCACCAGCAAGATCCCATTCAGGAATTCATCCTGGTTTTAGAGATTCCACAGCAGTGTTTCTGAGGCATTGCCTTACTGTCTAGCCTGCTTCAGCTCCAGCTGCCAAAGCAGACATGGAGTCCTGAGATGTTCAATTCAATATTCTCAATCTACCAGGCAACACACGGGGCCCAGTTGAGCAATGGGTTTCCTGCACATCTGTAATGGCCTCTTGGAGATAATCTCCACCTGTTCTGCTGTGTACAGCACTCTGGAGAGTTACAGAGTAAGAAGGCTTGTCTTGTCAGAGGTTTCTTCCACTACATTTAATTTCTAAATGCAGTGTTATTTCTTTCACCTAGTTTTACCAGATTTTCTCGAGTCAAACTTAATAGTATGCCCTTAACCTTCATTTCACTTTATGCATTAACTTTTTTGATGATGATAACAAGTGCTTTGTCCTAGATGTCAGGTCAACAATGCTCGAGAGACACAAGACCTTAAATAGCAATATTCCAACCTCTCAGCTGCATTTACAGGAGCAGACTGGAAAACTGGAACCGTATGGTCCATATGACAGGAAATACTGTTGTGCACAAACACAGCAGAAGCAACAATCTGAGCCATCTCTTCATACTGTGATAGTTTTTTGAATTCACACAAAGCCAAGCGTGGTTTCCCCAACCGGATTCAGAAAGCCACATCAATTTTGGTCTGATTAAAGGCTCATTCAAAACCACAAGAAGAAAACAATGTTCAGTTTACTATGACTGCCACATTTCTGTGAGTGCTAGTACAGAAGATGAATGAAGTCCACATGGTTCTTTGCACATGGAATACAGCTCTGATTTATATTAGGAATGTGCACCCCTTTATACAATGGCTGCTTGATTAATGCAGAATGGATCATTACATTTCAATCCAATACATCCTGAACTTGTCCATGAACAATGCAGGTATTTCTTCTATAAAAGTCTACAGAAATATTATAAAATTGAACAAAGTGTTTGGTTCATGATGTCACTGGATTTCAAAGAACAATCATTTTTGGTTTCAATATACCTTAAAACTTTTTTCATTTTGAAGTCAGCTCTCAAAGTAAGATAAACTACACACAGCAGTTCATTGCTGCCCTTGTCATTAAAGAAGGAACAGTACAAGGGCACCAGGAGGAAGACAAAGCTTTGGTGTGCATATGCCTCACATGAAGAGGCCATGTGGTAACCAAAAAACCAATTGCTCCAGTCCTGGCAATTACATCCTTAGAAGCTGTTTAGCCTGGGAAAGGCTGGGGGATTACCCAACTGCTGTCTGCCACTGCCCAGAAAGGCAAATGGAAAAGGAAGCATCAGGCACTTCTTGGAGGTGAAAGGATGAAGGACAACAGTCATGAACAGCAATAAGGAGAATTCAGACTGGATGGAAAGAAAAATTTGTTCCTAGTAACATCAAGAAAACATTTTTCAGAGTGGAGGATAAGCAGTGGAGAAGGCTGCACAAGGAGGCAGTGAAGCCATCCTCCCATGGTATTTTGAAAACTCAACCAGATTTATCCCTGTGGAACCTCATCTAATGTTGAAATTAGCCCTGCTTTGAGCAGAGGCTGGACCAGCTGGCTCCAAAGTTCCTTCCAACCTGAATTTTTTATGATTCTGTCCCACACTAGAATGCTAAGAGCATTGCTCAAGATTCACATATTTGTTTTCTTGTACTTTAACACTTCCTTACATTACAAATACTAATTCTAAGGGATGGGGGGACATGACACTTTATTAAGTTTATTACTACAGCAACAGTGTTCTAACTGCCTACAAGTTTTAGGGAGGCAAGGAGATTAAACAAGGTATAGGAAACAAGAGACCCACCAGCACCTCTAGGGCAACTGTTTGCAAGAGAAACTCAGAGCACAGTGACAGAGCCCTTTATAGCTTTGAAGCAGATGTAGATCTATAAAATAAACTCACTCTTGCAGACACCTGGTTTGCATGAGCACAAAAGTGCTACTTGGAGACTGGGGTCTAGCACCACTGGTATAAATTATGCAGATGTGATACACAAAACTACGATAGTTTCTTTAAAGCTGGAGATCAAACTACTTTGGCTTGTCTTTAATCATGCCTGACAGTTTATAAGAATTATGCTGATTTGGTATTCCCCCTGCACTGCTTGTATTAAATGAAGTGCTTGGAAAGAGGTTGTTAAAAAGCAGAACAAAACAATGAAGTTCTGTGTTTGTCCACAGATCTGAAATTTTGCATTCTCTTCCCACTCACCTGCCAAAATGCCCAAGTCTGCAACAAATTGTTTTACAGTACCCAGTTGAGTTGGAAGAGCCCACTATGATTTTGTTTTACTGAACCCAAGATTTCTTCGCATTTGAAGAAAGCTTCTTACCAGTCCTGCACAATTTATTTTTATATTTAACAAACCAGACAAAGGAAAGACTCATTACCACCTAAAATCTGGTGGTACACTGACAAGTCCTGAGCAAAGATGGGCACTGTAATTAACACATAATATATTTTCAAGTGTGAATAGCATGGTGGTCTGTAATAGAAAAGGCTGAGGATCATATAAGGATGCTTTACACAGAAAAAGACTTTTCAGTATCTACAAAAGTTTTCATTTTAACTAACAGATGCAGAGCAGGAGCTGAAAACTTCTGTTCTGAAAGCTTTTTTTTTTTTTTTAATGGCATAGAGGAATTGTACAGCTGAGAATGGAAAGAATAAATTCCTGCTTTCACTGAGGCTAACAAGCCAGAGACAGAATTTGGGTCTGACAAAGACCCCCAGGCTCCAATTTGTGCCCACTATTCTTTGCTATATCAACTGATATGACCAAGAATAGTATTGTTCTATTGTCTTTGTTTGCCACTCAAACATTTATAAATACTATCAGACTAAACAAGCCCAGCTTGTCAGTGTCTCTTCAGAGGATGTGTGCTCTAGGGTCTCAGACTATCTTGGTAGCCCTCCAGCTTTCAGTATATAAAGATTCATTGTCCAAAGTAAAATGAGGTCTCCTTTGTATCTGTTGTGATAATATAACACTGAAAGAGTTAAAAACAATGCAGATATTCATCACTTGTGTGGAAAATCTGTGCTCTGAAGGGGTGCCCAATTTTTGGTAATTATAACAACTTTTTTTGATGTTAAAAGAATGTATGCATAGGCCATACATTTCCTTCTAAGACCAAAAGAAACATGTTTTTCTTATGAAGCTTAATGAAAACAGTGTTTTTTTGTTGTGCATTCCCAATGGTGTATAGCTAAAGGAAATTAATTCCTCTTTAACCAGGAACTGGGACTTGGAGGAGACCAGGAACAGTGCTGCAAACAACAGCTTTGGGGCAGTCCACACTGGAGTCCTGAAAAGCTCAGGCTAACCACACAAGGCCTCTGAGGTTAATTTTGCTATTGGATAGTTCTGTAAACACTGTCTCGAGTTCTGTTCTTTACATTTTTACACCACTCAAGGCTTCAAGCCAAGGCCTTGATAAAAAGAATGATTTGGTTCTTGAAAAGCATTGGCAAAAAGCTGACCAAAGAGTCTGTTTCCAATACTACCTAGTGAAGGCTGAAAGAATCAAGACTTCCTGCATGCAGCCTGAGAGCTACAATTGCACTGAAGGATCAAATCCATTTAGCCTCCATTTATTCTCTCTCTACTGACAGCACTGAATGTTTCAGCACAGGGCATGTGCTCAGCAATACATGGCCTGCCCACAGCCACTCAACATCCTGCTGAGAGCCTGTGTTCTGCAGCAGCTTCTTACCTACAATGTCTTCATAGGCATTTTCTTCTAAAGTGCTCTTGGATCCAAATTTGTGCTGGCTCTCAGTTCCATTTTCAGTCGGGGAGGGAGGGTACAGGGATTGCAGGCTTGAGGCATCCTCAAACTCTAAGGATTTTCTAAAGTTTGAAACAATAATAAATAGTAACAAGAATGAAAAATTATTCAAACATTTAGATGAGCTTTTGCACATTAATAAATATATATAAAATGAACCATAATTTAAAAAAAACTCACGTCATGCTTTAAAGTCTAGCTTTTAGCAGACCCCAAGTCCTGTGCTCATAACAGTGTCTAATACAGCCATCTCTAAAACAGACTTTTATGAACTTGAAAGTATTGTTATCCCCATTATGCAGACAGAAAGAAAATACCAATAAATATGTTATATTTTTCCAAGTTCACAGGGTAAGTTAGCAGCACAGTCCTCAGGTTAGAAATTACTTTGCTCTTTCCAGAGGCCCCAGAAACATGTGGCCCTCTCTCCTAAAGAAAGACACAGTCCCTGAAAAGCATTCCTGCACTGGTTGCTCTGGGAGATGTAGCCCTTAGTGTGACACCACTCACATGTCTTGAACCTTCAGATATGTTCCTGCACGGAGCTCAGTGTACAAATGCCAAGGGCAGACTCGTGTGGAAGTTGTCCATTTCCCTTGCACACCCCGTGCCAAGCACTGGCAGCAAAGGAGAAAGCACTGAGGAAATGAGTGCTCTCTGGGGTGTGTGAGCAGCTTGGGCTGATGGCTCAGGGTGCTGAAGGTTTGGCCTTCCCAGCAGGAAGGTGAGGACCAGCTGGGGCAGATGAAAACACACCATTTGTCTCCCACCAGGGGTGATTTACCAGCTCCCACCCAGACCTGCCTCAGTGCTGCTGAGCAGTTCTAGAGAGGGAAGAGCCCGAATTCTCCCCACTCTCCAGTTCACCCAGCACTTGTTCTCCGGGGCAGTACCTACACTCAGGCTGGGAGGCCCATGATTTGCAGTGGCAGCAGTACAGGAGCTGGCATTCATTGGATTGATTTACAGATGAGGATGAAACAGTGAGAAAAATGGGCTCAGGTCAGAGCATAAATCCCATGGTGCTGCAAGGCTTACAGGGAGTCTGCTGTAAATTGCCTGTGAATTGGCTTAAGCATCCCTACAGATAACACGGTGACTATCACACAGAACACTGCATTTGAAAAGAGTATTTCCTGTTTGTCTGCTGGAGCAGGCTTATGTAAAGGGATCAGTCTTAGGAGGCTCCTCTCTCTGCCTTCTCTAATCTTCAGAATATCCAGGTCCAAGTTATTCACATCAGGATTGTGGCAGAAACAACAGAAACAATCTGTTCATGTCAGATCCAGACACCTGCTGCTCCAAAGCTACTCACAGTTACAAAGTATGCTGACACACTGAAGACATAGCTGTGTATGAAATGAGACTTTCTAAAGGAGTTAAATATCCAGCTCCTATAGATTTCAATGCACTACTATGATGTGGTGACACTGGATAGGATGCCAGGAGTGGCTTTGAGGACTGACACTCAGCTATGGTCCATGTGTTCCAAGCCTATCCTGTGACACTCCTCTCCTATACTTAGTGTGTGCCAGAGGATTTCCAGCAGCTCATACCATGTTAAAGCTACTGTGAGCACCAGATCCTCTGAATACAGACTGGCTCTCTGCTAGCAGGCAAACATGAGAGACTTCCTCCAGATTACTAGAATGTTGAATTAGCCACCAAAAATAAAATCAGTGCTTTCAACCAAAGTATTGGGAAAATAAATACCCTCAGTCCATTCTCATGACATTCCAGTGAGTGCAAACCACATGTACGTTCAGTCTGAAACACACAGCTACAAGCTGCAGGCTCAATGAATTATGTCTGTTCTCAAAAAGAGGACAGTTTAGGCACTGAAATTTCAGTAATTACTAACAACCAAATACTGTCATTCTTAGATTACTTGTACTGTCTTAAGTTCTTTGTAAATCTTGGAGTTCTCCTTTCTGTAACCGAAGAAAGAACAGTAGCAAAGACAATAAATTTAAATTTTTTTTTTTAAAGAATTCCCACCCAGCATTGGAGTCAGCCAGCAAACCTGAGATTTTTGGGAGGCTGATGTGAAATTATCTAGATCATGATTAACAAGAGGTTTGATCAGAAAAATCATTAAAAGACAGTAGGTAAAGCTGTTACAAATGAATGGATACCTACCCAGTAAAATCTCAAACTGATTTGGAAGAATCATCAGATACATATGACGACCCTGTAAATCCTACAATTTATATTCTACAAGCTAAATTGATAAGCAATGCTCTTTGGAAGGCTTGTTTCCCCTAGCCCTAACCCAGGCCTGAAGCTCCTTTGCTGAACTGTGCTGTTGTCTAACTCTGCTGTGACAGGAGACTGAACCTGCAGAAAAGCAGGTACAAGCAGAATTATACTTCTTTTGGAAAGGAGCTTCAAAACTTCGTCTCAAAGCTCCATTGTGATAAAATATTGTGGTTCTTAGATGACTTGCTCATTTTCCAATAAAGGCTATCATTTACATCAGAACATTTAAAACTTATCATTTATCTTCTGCACATTGCAAATGCTGTGCTGAACAAACTGAGGGCAGCTTTACTTCACAAATTCTTATTAAAAACTAGATTTACTTCCTCTGAGATTATTGCCAGGACTCAAAGATAAGCACCACTAATCAGAGCTTGACTTTCCACATCCCCCCACGCCTTTCTGGGGGAAACAACATGCCTCAGAAACAGCTGTTTGATCTTTCAGAAGCAGGTGTCTTCTGAGAAAAAAGGACAGAATCTGAGGGTTCCTCTTCTCCTCTTCCTGCCCCAGTATAATTCCGGTCAGATTGTGCTGACAAACTTTTAATAATTGAGCCAATATCAAGCAGCAGAATCTGAAGGGATAGAGTGCATCTGAGATGCTGTTTAGCCGTTCTTTGCAAATCTCATCATTAAATATCAAGGGAGGGTGTGTATCATACACATGCACAGATAGGTGAACTCATTAAAAATGCTGCAATTTGAATTATGTTTGAAAATGTTGCTTAGCAACAACTATGCCCACGATTTTCTAAGCAATGAATAAAATTAGTACCGTGTCTAAAACTCAAAAGAAATCATGTGATTAAAACAAGCCAAGCTCCACAAATTGCTGGCGAAATGTAGACATACACTCTCCCCATCATTAACTCAGGAAAGACATAAAGGACTTTCTGAGATAAAACAGTTTTCTCAGCATTAATCCTCTACAGCTGTTGATAATAATTTAGGATAATATTCCTAAGCACTGAATTAAACAAAATCACCTACATTGCATAAAACTAACACAACTGATATAGTAATGAGCTTTGGAAATAGAAAACCTCTGCAGGTACATTTTACAGGAAGAAAAGATTGTGAGGGATCAGCTATGGTCCCACTACCAGGCAATAATGAAATTATGGTCCATTAAAAATCACAAATAAGGACATTTGTGCCAGAATGAACTAGATAATGTTTAGCACACCTAACCTAGAGCCTTTTTTGGGGATCGAGGAATACAGATTTTAGAATTCCAAAACTGAAGGATTCAAATGTATTGCACCAGTGCATTCCATCAGCGCAGACCAGCAGAAAAAACATTTGCCTTGTATGCAATTCCTAGATTTTCTTATGTCAAACGCACTGAATTAGAGGGGGAATTTAAAATATTGTTGCTATAAAAATACAGCACATTTATTTATTTGGAGAATTGAACGCATTTCCTTGACCTTTACCTATTCTGGGATTTTCTGTGAAAGCGCGACTCTTTCTTCTGCCTTCTGGTCACGGGGGGCGCAGGAGTGGACGGGAGGGGCGGAGGAGCAGCGGGCGGGGGGGATGGAGGTAGGCCATTGCTGGGTTTGCTTTTGTGGGATTTGTCTGCCTCGTACTCAAAGGTGCGTTTGGGCTTGGGGACGGGATTCACGGCGCTGTGAGCCGGGCTTTCCAGGAGCTTTTTGGGGCCGGTTGAGTTCACAGTAACGCCCTGTTTTGTTTTACTGCTTTTCTCAGCCTCAGGAAGTGTTTCTGGTTCACTCCCCAAAATAACACTCCCTCCTTTGCTATCGCTCGGGGTTTCACTCAGTCCCTCCACAGCACTCAGAGTCCCAGACTTTTTCCTCCCTTTGTCAACACTGTAGCAGCTACTTGGTAACTGGGGGAGGCCTCTGCCCGACTGCTCCTTCAGTGCCTGCTCGATCTTCTGGATTCTGTTGAGCACGGCAGAGGACTCTTTCCTCACGTGGCTCTTTAGGAAAGTGGTGGAAGGAGGTTCGCTCCTGCCTGGTCTCTTTTCAAACCGATGGCAGGAATCCCTGTCCAGCAGTTCCTCCTCCTCTGTTTCTGGGTAAGAGCACTCGGAGAATGTTCGGCTCATTCTTCTGAGCCCTTTGAAATCAAATGTCTTGTCGCTGCAGGGAGAGGTCAGCACACTGGGGCAGCTCTCACTGCCCGACCTCTCCCCAGCATCCCTCTTGTCCACACACACACTCGTCCTGGGGGACAGCTCCCGCCGGCATTCCCATTCTGTGATCTTCTGCCTGATGTCCAGCGCCTGCGAGCGGACGCTCACCCTGCTGATGGACAGAGTTCTCAATTTGGAGGCAGTGCCCAAGGACAGAGTGCTCCGGGTGAGCGGGTGGCTCCCTATCGCTTCCCCATCTTGAGCCTCGTTTGGAGTCTCCTTTTGGTCAGCCTTGAACACAGAGAGCCTTTTATCCAAAGCACCCACGCTGATGGCTTTGAGGGGGTGGCTCGGGGAGTCGGTGTCCGACGGGCTGGTGGAGGTGCTTCGCAGCGTAGGCGTGCGGCTGTTCCAGTCCTTGAGGCACAGCCTGGAGCTGGAGACTCTGGAGAGCCCAGTAGGACGGGAAGAGTCCTCGCTGTCACTGAGGGGGTAGGCAGGGCTCCTCCGCGGGGACAGCAGGGGCAGTGGGGTGGCTGACTGGCACCTGGTTAACAGAAAGAAATAAAAAATCAGGACCTTGGGGAAACTGGAGGTTTTTGCCAACTTTCTTCCAGCTGCAGGTCTCCACACTGCGAGACAAAGCATCATTAAGACACCAGTGACCATTCAGCAACAGAGTCGGGGGTGGCAGGTGGCAATATTTAACTGGTGTCAGTGATGGGCCATGAGCAGGACACTTGGCACATCCAAACCAAAATCAAGTTTTCTCGCCTCTGTTTGACACCCAGCTTTTCCAATTTCATGAACTTAAAGCCAGATGAGATTATGATAGGAAACCACTGCCTTGAAAGCATCTACCACCTGCAGAAGAGTAGACCTGGTTGGGCTGATGCTGCAGCAAACAGATAAAATTCCCCTTATCAAGCAGAAGTAATTTCTTATCAAAAGAATATTACACACTGAGAAAACACATTAATCTGCCCACACTGTGTTGAAGAATATAACCTACATAGAAAGATCTCAGTGTTACCCTGGAAAAAAACCCTTGGAACAAATTCTAGTCACGGTTTGCAAAATCAGCTATTGTTACTGGGGTTTTGTACATTGTTGCAAGGACTTTTAAGAACAAAAAGACACAAGGAAAGTAAATAACGCATTAATCATTTGGCTCATCAGTGATGAGCCAGCAGTAAGGAAACTAAGCCAAAACCGTGTCAAAAAGGGGGTTTGCCGCCCTGCCAAAATCCATACATACAAATCATGGCAGCAATAATCACAACTCCTTTAACATTGACTCCTTTCTGTTCCAAACAATACAGTAAAAAGAGGAAAGACCCAAAAGTAATGCCTTGCATAAGCAATCAAGTTTATGCTGTGTGAAGACTCTGGACACCAAGCTGTTTTTTATCAACTGTCCTGTACACAGGCAAGATCCAAATGAAAGAACTGCTTGACCAAAAGGAATCAAAGGAGAAAATGTCTGCCCTATAGCAAAGGGAGAAGAGATTCAGAAGATCTCTGCTGCTATATTGTTTTCTTCCCAATAGCCAGCCAATACCTACAGCAGAAGTGCCAATTTCTGTGCATTAATCAAAAAAAGGCAGAGCACTGAGATGATTTCTGAAAAATTTACTTTGACACAGGAAATATTTTCTTTTCCTTCAAATGCAACCCCAAACCAAATTATCAAATTTCATCCCAGTTTCCTACAGTGAATTATTCACAATCAAAGCTTGAAAATGGCACAAAAGAGAAAAGTTCTGGTCTGAAAAAGACAATAATCAAATTATCACAAAAGGGAACTGATCTCTTTTTTCAGAGGCCCGAGACAAGCAGGTCTATTTGTCACAGAAGTTCCACTGCTTGGTGACTTTTATTTCTTTATTGCTTTGAAAGATAAACATGCCTGTAGGAAAAGAGATCTCATGTCAAAGATGATGGCAAATACTCCTACAACAACTGCCTAAAGCAGTTATTCCAGGAGAGAAAGGATGCATGCCAGAATATGCTCTTTGCATCCTAGAAGCTGAATTTCCTGCCATTCTATACAGCTGCAGACAGGTGTCTTAAGAGATCTCAGAAGATCAAAAGCAGGCGACAGATGATGAGTGGTTTTGGCTGGCTGTTGCAGAACAGTTTGTAGTGGATTACCTGGAATTACCTTGGCCAACATACCCTTATGGTGCCTGAAGATGAAACAAAAATCAGCCTCCTCAGGCTCAGTGGGGCACCCTGATCCTTCATTATTTCAGCTGGTCTCATCTCAGTCTCTTCAAGTTAATACCACAAAGTCACATTTTTATATTATTCTTAACACTGCCTTAGCTCAGATTTGAGATCATGTTCTCCTAATTCTTTCATGTCGTGCAGACCTGTCCCAGAGCTGCACTGACATTTCTCCCAAAGAAACAGGCATCACCCAGTGGACGTGTATTTCACATCTAAGGACTATAGCCTCCACTACAGCCTCAGGAGCTGCATGTTGGTTAAATCCACTGTCAGGGTTCAGCTACAGGATAGGGACAGAAGAGACCCTGTGGAATGCTTTAGCATGTTACAGCTTACTTACTGGAGTCTGATCTGTACTGGCAATAGCAGAAATAAAATAAAAAATTACAGGGGTAAGGTCAGTAAAATGGGACAGTAGAGGTGAAGGAAGTGCTGACAATCAGAGAATCATACAATCCTCTCTCTGCACCATAGAAAATACCATGGGCACAGTCCTTTATCTCCTTACAGTCTAAGAAGTATCTTTTCAGCAATTTCCACCATCAGGAAAAGGTTTGATGATTCATCAGGGAAGGAGGAAAAGGGGAAAATTATGGTTTGCATAACATGAAGTAGTTGCAAAACATTTCTTCCTAAGAGGTATGAGCCATTATTTTAAACCCCAGGTTCCCAGTAAAGTACCTGCAATTAATCCCCAAATTCAGTTATAAAACTCCCACTCGCTTCCACTGTACAAGACTGGGGCTGCAGAGCCACAGGCCTCCTGGAGAAGTTTGCTCTAAAGGACTTGGGTTACCTCAGTGAAGAAATAGATTCTGTTTTACACTGCATTACACTTTAAATTTGAGTAATCAAGACAGAATCAATCCTCTTGAATATATATTCAAGAGGAACAAAGCTTTGTCCTGATGGTTTCAGCATGCACTCTCTAAAGGATGCTGGTAAGTAACAGAATGAAAGAAAAGAACAAGTCCAAAAGTAGATAATAAAATGGTTCTTTCCCAAGAAACCTACTTCCATTAGAAGAATATTCTCTTGAAGGCACAATAGTTCCACAGACTTTAAAACCAATATTACTGGACAGAGAAAATAATTAAACTTGCAACCTTCCAATAAAAGATTGTAAAGCAGAATGCTTTTATTGAAGTTTTCTACATACAGAATGATACAGTGCAGCACCTTACAACACATATCATTACATAAACTTTCTAAATATCCCATATAAACAGCATAAATAGTGATTATGGAATCAAGTTTAGCTTTCTTAACAAGTTCCCTTAACCAACACCTCCATTCTGGGCAAGGATATTTCTTTGAGGATATCAGCATTTCACAAAAGACACTGTTACAAGTTTAATTCCCTAAGGAAATTCTTCCAACACGCAGCCTTAGGTGTGCAGTTCCCAAACCCCTGGCAAGTCAGCTGTGCACTGCAGCCTCAAGGGCTGCCAAGCAGCCCACAATGTCCTCTAAACAAGTCACAGACCCTGGAGCCACCTTTCTGCTGGGGCTCATTGCTGCTCACCGACGAGGGCAGACAGAATTCAAGAGATGCTTTCCAGCTCTCAAGACCATGCTCAGCTTTGCTCTTGTGATTTGTTCCTTGAGGAATCAGTAGTTACCCACAGTAGGAGGAAACTGATAATATCAGTCATGCTCTGTAGGATTTTGAACCATAGATACAACTGATCTTCACATTCTGATTCAGTCTCTTGTCTCCAGTTTCTCTTTTTCTCACTCAAATGCAGAAAAAACCTGTAATTTACAAAAACTGTAATTCTTGAGGGCTGCTCTCAAATATTCATATATTCTGTTGTTTTCTCTAGTGAAGGCTTCTCCTTTCAGCAGGTCCAGTGAGCACATGTGGATAACAGTGGAGCTGTATCTCAGCTGCATCAAGAAGAGAAGAGAAGCACCAGCTTCAAGATAATTTGCAACCTACTCATCACAAGGCAAAAGATGCAAAAACTGAGTTCTTGCTTTTTAGCAAGTGTGACTTGTACTAAAAATCTGTGGGGATGGATAAGGGCTGGTTCTCAGTGCCAAAAGTGCCTGAGTTCTCACCCTCTATTTGACCCAAAAGCCAAAAAGTCTCCAGTTTTGGGAAAGACACCAATCTTCCTGCAAAATGTGGGTGCTAACATGTTTCTTAGTAGAAGAGGAAGAATTTAATTCCTGGAAACCACGCTGAAAGTGAGTAATACAAAATTAGTATTAAAACCAGGGGGCCTGGCCTTCTGATTCAGTTGAGTAGAAGCACAGCTCCTTCCTGCTTCCAATGCCAAACATCAGTTCCAGAAAACAGGAGAAATGGGTGCAGGGAATTCCCACAACTTCATAAGCAGCTGTCAACAAAAATAGGCAGCCAGAAAGAAGGGTGGCTCAAGAGCTGGTTTTGTATCTTTTGGAAATCAGAGTATGAGTGGATAATCACAATGTGCATTTATTGACGCGTTTGCATCCCAGATCCACACATTTCATATACACTAAGAAAAATTGCAGATTGCATTTCAGGCTTTAACAGTGACTGGAGGGTGCTTAAGTGACTGGCCTTGAAAGAGTTACAGGACTCCCAACTTTCACTGCCCTGCTCTGACCTCTGAGCTAAGCAGCTCAGACTCTGCAGCTTTCCTGGAGTGTCAGGAGTGACCCCACAGATCATCCTGTCCTGAGGAACAGCAAGCTGGAAGAAGCCACTCAGCAATTTTTCAGTTTTGCAAATCTCATCTGCTCTTCTTAAACTAACACATACAGAATAGTAAGACAGATTTTGGCTCTCTGATCCAGGGAATTTCCCACTTCAACATGCTCATGCATGGGAGCCCATTTACTGAAAAAAAGAACAAGGAACATGCTGACAAAAAGGTACTGGGTTTTCCAGGCTCCTGTTGAGGAGATCCATCATTTCCCAGTGACACTGATGTTGGCTGAGCTCATGCAAAGACTCCCAGCACTGGTTTTACTCCTCAGGACTTTCTCTCCACTTTTGTTAGGAAAAACATTTCTTTCTTAGTGTTTTATTTAGAGGGAATTTTTATCTATTAATTCTGCTCAGGGCCTTTTCATCAGGACAACCTAACCTGTTTCAGGGTAACAATAACATCAGAATCAGCTGTGACCATAGGAGTGTGAGTTTGGGAATGAGTAGATTTGGCCTGCCACACAACACTAGAGACTTCTTGTTGCTCTAGCCAATATCTAAGAACTGGAACAAAAGCAACAGAAGCTTCTCCTTGCAAGGGCAGCAAAACTCATGTTTAATAGACACACTAAGGCTGCCCTGATAGGTAAATGAGGATGTAACTTTGAAATTATCTGGAAATTTTTAAGAGAGAATGCTAAGAAATGTTCAGCTACCAACCGCCAGCCACTCTGAGTGCAAATACTGGAGTCCATCCTTCCCAGAACAAGGCAAGCTGAGAGGGAAGCACACCCTGCTCACCTGCTAACTGGAACCATTCACCATTCCATGCACATTTTCATGTACTGCTGCTGAGAACAGATGTAATGCCTCACTATTATATTCATTTGTATCAAACTTCCACTTGATTTGAAAAAGCAGGCAGAGGAGAAAAGATATGTACACACCAAGAGAAGCTCAAATTAGAACTGGTGTTTATGTCCCATTCCTTGTGTGACCTGGACAGAGCAAGCATTTTGCAGAGGTTCAGTACCCACAGCTCCTTGTAATGAGTACAGTTTCACACCCCACACCCCCCCACTGGGCAGTGTTGCCAGGAAATCACAGAGCAAACAAACAGAGCACATAAACTCTTCTGCCTTTGTCAGACATTCTTGGGAAAGCTCCCAGTACAAATCAATACTTTTACACAAACAAAAACTGAACACAGCACTGCAGTACAGCAATCTCCCAGGCCTCTTCAGGTGCAAAAAGGCAGAGTAATTCAAAGCAGACCAAAAAACCTTAAGGACTCTGATAGAAGCAATGATGAGGGACTTGTCTCTGAAAATTCCCTCTTCCTCTCTCTATACAAGAGCTAGTAATAAATTTCCTCTGTGCTTTCCTTCAAAAGACAGTGAGAAGTGTACTTTTAGCTGTCAAACAGCAGCAGTCAGTGGTGTGGTTGCATTTTAAGATGAGTTATGGAACAAGTCACTTCACAGAGCAGCATGGATTCAGCACTGTTTTCTTGTGACAATGTGCCATTTCCTTTCCTTTCCTCACCCAGCTATGTCCTCACCAGAGGGGACAGACAGGCAGTGGCAGTGACTGCTGCAAAGACTCAGCCAGGCATTGCTGTAAGCAGGGGACAAATGCAGGGAGTCAGGCTGGTCTAACTGGCTCAGCATGAGGGTAAAGTGTACAACCACCACCAGAATAGGTGGTCTGAAATGGCTTTGCTGCTTAGTTGAGGTGGCCCCCAAGGATCCCATGTATTGATGATCCTTTGAGTTCTGATTTTTTCTTTTCAAATATAAATGAGCATCTAGGCTTGGACAACTGCCTTGTATACTGCATCGAAGAATATAAATTTAATCTTTCCATGTATTAATTGTTCCAGGAGCAGAAAAGGACTTCAAAACCACTGTTATTGTTACTCCTTGTAACTAGGGACTATGGGAAATTAAGATCAGACAAAAGGAACCTCCTGTACTACTGAATTTAAATTCACTCTCATTTGGCAGTAAACCTTTCTATCATAATATATTCTGCACTCTCGTAGCACGCAGCATTTTAATTTTCTACATAACTCAAGTGGATAATTACAGATTGTATTTAATTATCTTAAATCTAAATAAGAGTTTATGGCAAATAAAGGAGGTGAACTTTTCACACTCGAGTGCTGGGCACACACCAGTAAGATGATTTTTCAGCTGATTCAACTTGGTGATGGAACAAGTGGTGCAACTTGTCATATCTTGCCTCCTTCTTGGAAAGTGATGTAAGTGGTAGCGCAACAAACCCTCTTGCACCAGACCCTTTATGATTTTTGGGCTCTCACCAGGAGTCTGGCTAAAAATCCCCAAAAAATCTGCATTCCAGATAACATCCCCCTCTTATTGTTGACTTTGGGATTGTGACAAAAACAAGACAAAAACTTGTACTTTGTAAACTGAACAGTGAGTCTGCATGATAAGATTGTTTGAAATAGGCTCACTCTCATGAACATGTGCTGGGATGGAAAAGTCCCAGCATTAAGAGGCAATAAAATCAAAGTGGACAACAAATCATAAAATGTTTAAAGAAAGAACAAAAATAGAAACACCAATTATTTTCCTGTTTGTACTTTTGAATTTTCCTCCCCAAGGAATTGTGATACTTTCCATTTAAATAAAAACCATATCAGAACTAGCTACAGAATGGTAGGACTGAAACAGAAAAAAAAAGAAAGATCAAGCTCCATGTGCAGTTTTTAAAAGCTCCAGTGTCTGTGTTCCCAAGAAGTACTGAGTCAATGATAACAATTGCGGGGTGGATTTGCAGGGGTGCTGTGGTGAATTCCTGTGTTTAACACCCCCCACCAGAGCTCTGGGCCTTTGCAGCTGGTTCATGAAGAGAAGCACACACAACCACAGCTGACTGCAACTCAACTGTGTTTTTATGGCTCAGAAGCAAAAAGGTCTGATTTACGCCAGGGAAACGCAGGAGTCATTCTGCCAAAGTAAATTACATGAAGTGGCAACTATGCTCTACCACTGTACAAAAAATAGGGCAAAGAAATCAAAGTTGATGAATCAGATCCTAAATACTTGAATAAGCCTAGATCCATAAAGCCAAGACAGTAAGACAAATCTGACCATGAGGAATGACTGTAAAATAGAATGCCATCAATCAACAAGCACTAGGTGTCTTTGCCAAGTGAGGGGGAAGAAGATAACAGGAAATTGTGAAATTATCTTGACTCAGAGGGTTAGATTCCCTGCTACTCCAGATTTATGGCAGTCTTCTGCTCTGTTACAAGGCAAGGGCAGAACGGTCTTTAAACAATTCCTCGTTTAAGCCTTTTTCACCTCCTCTGTTCAGACACAAAAAACAACACAAGGCAAAGAATACCAAGGAGCCTGGGCTGTACTTTCCATCACAGGGATCAGAAGTTGACTGTGAAAAGAATCAAAAAGCAAGAACAGAAGTATCAGAGTGAGCCATTCTCTCTTTTCCACCAAAGTACACGGCACTGGTTTCATGGGACCATCTCTCATTTTCTCCTCAAAAAATATGATTCACAGTTGAAAAGGGGAAGCCTTCCTTAGAGTTACTCTTTTCCCATAACACATTCTGAATAATAATTTATGCAATAGATATTTCCACTGTTACAGCTCCACTATTGTTATTGTTCTGGAATTGGCTCAGTATGTTTTAGTCTCATCTGATTTCTTAAGATCTTGGGTGTTTTGCTGGAGAGGGAGTGGCAACACAGCAAGGGATGGCATTTTCTTAAACCAGGCAGAAAACACAAACCTTCATTTGTCTATTTAAGAACTGCCAGTCCTTGAAACTTGTTCTTTAGCAGCATGTCTGAACATGCTGACTGTTCAAAATCAAAGAACATAGACTCTCTCAACTTTGCTTTTTCAAAGCACAGGTGATTTTTCAACATGCTTGCTCATCTGTCCTGGAATATCAAAGCAACAAACTCTGTGAGACTAATCCTGATAAAGCTCTCCAAGTTTTCTATGCTCATACACACAATTTGGGAAGCATTAAAAATTATTTTTATAAATTGTAATGCTTAGTTTTTAAGATATCTGAGGGCATTCTGAGCTTGGCAACCTCCAAATCTGAAATTCAGGTATGGAAAGTTGTGGTAAAATAGGCTCATCCCTCTTCTGCCCTGACAAGTCAGAAAACCTAAAAGGTCACTGTATATTTTACTGAAATACTCAATACCCACAGAGAAAATAACTGAACAGGAAGTCCAAAAGTCCTAAATCCTGGCTGCACACTAATCCAGAATACAGACAAGTCTGCTTTCCCTGCTTCACATATAAATCAACTTCTAGGTAATGCAAAACCTCCTCAAATACACTCAAGTATAACTATTTAACAGGACAGAAAAAGAATAAGAATTCAGGATTCCATGCTATCTTTAACAAATTTTCTTCATCTCATCCACTCAGAGGAGTTTGTTTCAGAAGACATATAAAATATTTTATTTGCCTTTCCTACCAGTATCCACATTTTTCTTCCAGTCCCTCCAGCTTAGCTGTGGTCCCCCTATGTGCTGCCAGTGTCCAGTGAGATCTTTCTGTAGAGGTTTCTTTTGTCCAGTTTTGCAGATTAGTTTATTTAACACAGTGAGAAAGCATCCTAGAAGAGCAGGTTTTAAAGCACAATGCCACCATCCATCTGTCTGCTATGAAATGGGCATTCTTAATTTCTGTCTTCATTTCAGCTACCAGTATCACAGTCCATCAAGTCTGAGGCCTGTGATATCTGGAGAAAACACAGTGTGTCACACAGGATAATAGTAAAGTGATTGAAAAGATCTGAGAATGTCTATGCTGCTTCTGGAGTTACTGAACTGCAGAGGAAATAAAATGAAAAGCAAAACAAAATAAAGTAAAATTTAAAATGCCAGCAGAATAGAATCTCCTGCACTGTCTCTGTGAATCCAGAGTAACCTCAACATCACCCTGCCTAAACACAGCCTATCAGACCCAGCCTGTCTCACTGCCATGCACTTGGAGCTCATGCACTGGGAAGGAAGGTCACAAGTCATATGGACCATCTGAGGCAGAGGAAAAGAAGAACTAATTCTGATTTCAAACCCTGCCCAAAGAGTGCTCAGGCCTCTGAGGGGCTGAGTCATCTCTGACCAGCAGCTGGGTGCCATCCTGGTGGCAAGACAACTGAAGCAACTCGGCTCAACTTCCTGCAACCTCCTCCTCCATAAGCAAAAGCTGAGGCTTTGGCATAAAACCAGCACACTCCACACTAGGAAAACTTATCTGTTCCCTGAAGGACATTTTTGGTACATATTTCTGTAATACGGATAAAGCAGTCTGACAGCTTTTTGTTTGTTACTGCATTACTCTTAGAATGATACAGAAATGTGCCCTTGTTCTTCATCTTTAACTTCATTTTATAAGTTTTGCCCTCTCTCTTTTGTCCCTTAGAAGAGTGGATTTCCACCTGCTTCAATCACCAAAGATCTGTGTCTCAAACCTGGACTATTTTTACAACTTCATAAATGGTACTACTGTCTTCTGTGAATTTTCCAGTCACTTAGTTATGCAATAGCACCTCGAAAGTTGTCTGTCTCTCACACATACACTCACATTCATTGCACCCTTTGAGGATAGGCAAAACAGTTTTCCTACCAAAACTTACACTTTTTTCTTCTTTTTTAAGAAGTAGCCCAACATTCATAACAGACTCTGGGCAGGAGCAGTAGAAATATCTCCCACACATATACAATCTCTCTTTCATGTAAACAATTGAAAGAAAGAAATCAATGCAGGATTTTTTTTTGGCACCTGAAAAAGCAGAACGGAGAGAGCAGTTGATAAGTAAAAGATGACTCATGGACATGCCAAAGCAAGGAAGAGAGAAGGAAACCTGTTAATTGAAAATACAACATGTCTCATCTTTGGAGGTTGCATCCTGTATCTGAAGGAAGAAAGACTTCAAAGTTTATACCCCTGGCATCTCTTATCATAATTTTCTTCAGTGGCTCTGACCTTATGGAATGCAAAATACATTCCAGCTATGATGACAAACATGACCCTTGGTACACTCTCCAGTGTGCATAGGTGTGGCTGGATGCCAGGTGCCCACCAAAGCTACTCTGTCACTCCCCCTCCTGAGCTGGACAGGGGACAGAAAATATAACAAAAAGCTCATAGGTTGAGATAAGGACAGGAAGATATTCCTACCAATTACCATCACACCACTGGGAGGAGGAAGAGTTAATTATCAAGCAAATCTGAGTAGCATCATGAGGCATGAACCCAAATCTTAAAAGCACCTTTCCCCAACCCCTCCCCATTCTTTCTGAGCCAAACTTGACTCTCAATTTTCTCTACCTCTTTTCCCACAGCAGCTCAGAGCTATGGCGAATGGGGGCTGTGGTCGGTTCATCACACGGAGTTTCTGCTGCTCCTTCATCCTCAGAGAGAGGACTCTTCACACTCTTCCCCTGCTCTGGAATGGGATCACTGCCACTGGAGACAGTTATTACACTCTTCTCTTGCACTGGAATGGGGTCACTCTCACTGGAGATAGTTATTACATACTGTCTCTGCACTGGAATGGGGTCATTCCCACTGGAGACAGCCACACTCTTCCCTTGTTCCGGCATGGAGTCTCTCCCACTGGAGATACTCACACTCTCCCCCTGCACTGGAATGGGATCATTCCCACTGGAGACACTTATTACACTCTTCTCTTGCTCTGGAATGGGATCACTCCCATTGGAGACATTCACTCTTTTCCCCTGCACTGGAATGGGGTTACTCCCACTGGAGACAGGCACACTCTTCCCCTGCTCCCGCATGGGATCACTCCCACTGGAAAAAGTCATTCTCTTCCCCTGCTCTGGAATGCGGTCTCTCCCACTGGAGACAGGCACACTTTTCCCCTGCTCCAGAATGGCATTGCTCCTACTGGAGACAGGCACACTCTTCCCCCTCTCTGCCATGGGGCTTCTCCCATGGGAGAGAGTTACAGTCTTCCTTCGCTCTGGAATGTGGTGTCTCCCACGGGAGACAGTTCTCCAAAAACTTCTCCAAGGGGGGTCCTTCCCATGGCTGCAGCTCTTCATTAACTGCTCCAGGTGGGTCCCTTCCACAGGGTGCAGTCCTTCAGGAATGGGCTGTTCCAGTGTGGGTCCACCCCAAGATCACAGGTCCTGCCAGTAACCCTGCTCCAGCGCGGGCTCCTCTTTCCACAGATCCACAGGTCCTGCCAGGAGCCTGCTCCAGCACGGGCTTCCCATGGAGTCACAGCCTCCTTCAGGCATCCACCTCCTCTGGCATGGGCTCCTCCACAGGCTGCAGGGGGATCTCTGCATCCCCGTGAGCCTCCATGGGCTGCAGGGGTACAGCTGCCTCACCATGGGCTGCACCACGGGCTGCAGCTCCAATGCCTGGAACACCTCCTCCTCCTCCTGTTCCACTGACCTTGGTGCTTGCAGGGCTGTTCCTTTCACATATTCTCACTCCTCTCCTCTTTGGCTGCAATTGCTCCTGCACAGTAACTTTTTTTCCTTCTTAAATACGTCATCACAGCAGCGCTGCCATCGCCACTGATGGGCTCAGCCTTGGCCCATACAATGGCTTTGTACAGATTAAGAAATTATATACTTGATTTGAATTTATGAGGGATTCCTTTTTTCATTCGCTTCCTTTAAAAAATCTATTAACCAGTGTTTGATTTTCTTCTGGCTTATGTTAGCACAAATCCACTGTTGCTGAAGAAACGTTGCTAAAGATCCAAACTGATGCAAAAGTTAGTGCGGGAAGATTTAAGGCATTGATCTGGTACAAATGCACACTTGTGAAAAACAAAGTTTCAGTTTAAATAACGTTTGCACTGAAAATTAAATTAAGTTACTACATCTGACTGGTTACAGTGTGCTTCACTCTACTTTTAGCTAAACAAGCCAGGAAAATGAGGAAATGTGTTGGGCATACCCACAAGGGAGCGTCATATGAAAAAATTGGCCAGTCAAAAGTTGTTGGGATTTTTCCTTAGTTTAACAGAGCTTTGAAAAACTCTTTGATCTATTTATTCCCCAATCTGTTGGCATATACACATAAACTGAAAAAGAAAAAAAAAAAAAAAAAAAAAAAAAAAAAAAAAAAAAAAAAAAAAAAGGTGGGGGGGAAGGCAAAAGAAAAAAGCCAAGCTGTGACTTGCAGTGCTTGTTGCTATCATACTTATTTACCTAAGAGTCCAGACAAGGCCAAATTTAACTTGACTGAGGGCTGCATCTGGCCCTAATTCAGTTTCACTGCATATTAACAAATGTGCAATCAGCCAGTGCTGGAGCACTGTGCACACCAATATTCGAAACATGATCCAAAGGAAACTTTCCAGAAGATTCAGACATTGGCTTCCCTCTGCCTCTTGCTGCCCATAACTGTCAGCACAGGAGCAGAGTTAGGTCAGGGAAAGGCACTCCCCATGACTTTGTTCACCATGATCAAGGGTAACTTAAACGTGTCCATTACTCATCCAGCTGAAATGAGCCTCCCAGACCAGACTTCAGCACCACACCTACAAGAGCTGTGGGATCTCAAGCCTAAATTTGGAATCAGGATAATATCTGGGGGATTTATATGTCCTTTATAAACATTTTATTCTCACAAGACCTTGGCTTCTTATAAAACCGTGGATTTAGTTTTACACTAGGTTCTATAAGGAGATGGCCAATATATATTAACATTTCACTTCAATTTTTTACTGCTTATGAGAGAATTTGTACATAATATAACCCTAAGAATGAAAATGTTTTGTAGCCACTGATATGCACCTGAAATGCTGCACAGTAAACTGCATATTTTACTTGATTTAAGGCAACTAAAGTTTAACTTAGAGCAACTAAAAGCAAGAAGAAATTTCTCTTGTCACACATCCTTTCCTTCCAGGACAAAACTAAGCTTCGTGTCCCTACAGGAAGCTATATAGGTAGCACCAGGCAAAGCATCCAGAAAATGAAAATGCTATGGTGCAAGTGAGGAAATACCAACATCTGTGTATACAGCAGCAAGAAAAACCAACAGGCAGCACTTATAAGCTCATCAGCTCTGAAAATACTTCCTCCCTACAGACTACAACACAAACAACAAACTCCTTCCAGTAACCTATGGGGTCTCAGATAATGACTATTTGAAGCAGAAAATTGAATTCCAGATTCTGACCCTAGGTTACTCCCTCAGAACCTCACAGAGTTTGACCTGTAATACTGATTTTTTTCCTGAAAAGTACAAACCTGTGACTTACGGTCTTTATTCAATGGGAAAAGAGATGAAAGCTGTCTCATAGCCCAGAAAGCACATTAAAAAAAAAAAAAAAAAAAAAGCCACAAAAACCCAAAACCTGAAATCAGGCATCAAAACCAACACAGCACATAAAAGTGTGCCAGCAGCACCTCATTTAATGCTGGGTGTTCATCTCAGCAGTTAGAAAAGTACAGTCATTGTAAGGTATATCCAGACTAGGTGTAAACAACTATGGTCTCTCTCTAATGAACAAACACTCTCTATACAATAAAAATAAATTCATCTTAGCATGGGTGTGAATTCTGCTATGAAAACTTAAAAATCAACTTTAAGAATTAAAGTTGAAAAAATGGAATTTCATCAAATAGATAAGAAACAGGTATTTAGCCTTAGAGAGACGAGGTTCTGCCTAGAGCAGGAGGTAGAGGGAGGAAGGGAAAAGAAGGACTGTAAAAATGAGTTTTAGTCTCACTTGTCCTACACCAGAACTGCAGAATCTGGAAATTAAAGCTACTCCTACAGCTACCTTCAGTAAGCAGAGGCTGCTGTTGAGTTCCTGCCTGTCAGTAGACAGTTCATCTCCTGCAAAACTGGTTACAGGAAAGGACACTAAGGAATTCAGTGCTATTGCACTTCATGCTCTTCCCTTCTGCTGTATTTCGTTTCCTCCTCTCATGCCTCTGCCAAGCACACCACTGCCCACCACTGCAATCGCTTCAGCCTACCCAGACTTACTCAGAAGCTCTTCCCTTCTGGAAAGATGCAGAATGGAGATGTAGGAATTCTCAGTCCCGTGTGCTTTGCCGTAGCCTCTGTGCTCCTGAACGCTGCCTGCTTCACTTGTCAAGCAGCAAATGACACACTGAGAGGGTTTGTCAAACCTCTGTCCCTTTGTGTGCTTAAGGGGAGGAAACTGCCATTAATGTTTAACAAAACAGGAGCAAAGCCTTTCTCTGCAATCTCACGTGTTGGCTTTGAAGGGACCAGTGTGTGGGAAATCTAGCAAGCCACAAGTTTGCTCCTGGTAGCCCACAAAAAAACCTGAGTTTTGATTTTAAAGTTACAGGAATCAACAGTTTACAGTTCATTCCTGAAGCTCTGAACTGAGGCCATCCAGCTGCCTGATGCTAAAGAAACCATAGAAGCTGTGTCAGGCACCAAACCACACACACACAGACAGACACAGCAAGCCTGCTAGGCTCAGCCCCTATCTTGAAGCCCACATGGGTGACCACTGTTTGACAGGAAAGGGAGAGGTTAAAAATCCACATTCAAATGCTTTCAGGTCTCTGCCAACAAATGGCCACAGGCTATCTGCCATCTCCCCTTTGCCTGTGTTGACATAAAGTGGCTTCCCAACTCAGCAGCAAAGCAAGGGGGCAGAGGTCTCATGTGAGAGCAGTCTCACTATTGGGCATTTGTTCAGTTCTCTTTTGGCCCCAGCTGCCTCCCGGGGTGAGTGTCCTGCTGCACAATAAAACAGATGAGTCAGCTGGAGACATCCACGCTGTGACAGCAGGAGGATTAACCAACACCACCCACACCTGAGTGTCACCAGCACTGCCCCCTGTCAGGCACAGAAGTCCCCTGTACCAGCAGCCCACCTGCCTGCCAGCATTAGGCTAAAAAGGACCACGTGAGCTTTTTGCTGGCAGAATCTGAACCATAAAGCATTTCTGTGCTACTGCCACTGCAATGAATTCTGTTTTCACAGTGCAAATAGTTATGTTGTTACCTGGAAAAAGCTTACTTCTGGGAAATTGTAATGCATGATGGGCTTATCCTAGGAATTCAAAATTTTAAATAGCATTTCCATCTATTAGCTGGTGTTAATTGTTTGTCAAACGTGTACTTGCTGTACAGCCACAGTATTGTGGATGACCTGTGCTGAAGAAGCCACCTTGCTTTACTGAGCTAACATTTTCTTTCTATAGCTAAGGACAGAAGAAAAGAAATTAACACTTTGTATTTACTTCAGCAATTTCCTACAGTTCCCTCACAATAAAATAGTAACACATATTGGCATTAAAGCTAATAATTCACATGATAAACAAAAAATATCTCCTTTATAAAAATAGGGCTTTAACAAATTGCTTTGGAAGCAACCTATGGACACTCTGGGCAAAATTTCCATACCTGGATAATGACAAGCTTGCAAGGTATTTAGGCTCATAAAAAAAGCAGTCAGGCTGTCACAAGGACTGACATTCACATTGACTACAGTAGAATTTTACGGATTTACTCAGTAAATCAATTCTTAAAGTGCTATTTAGTTATTAGGAACATCATATCTGTTACAATTGTTATATTTAGTTGTGTTTTCAGCACTGAATCCCATCCTACCAGATGCTGCACAATGCTGCCTATTGCTCCACAGCTCCAGGATTCCCTGGTGCCAAGGGAATGTGACACATTCCATTGTGGCACACTGCCAGTTCTATACACAGGACCTGGCCAGAATGGAAATAACTTCAGAGTGCATGATGGGAATTGTGACAAAAGCTTTGAAAAACTCTCCAAGGAGCTATGGGCATTTTTGCAGGTATATATTGTAATAATATGGGTGCTACCTGTGCATTTCCATTAGCCCCCATTTTCCTGCTTGCAGAAAAAAGCTTCCAGTTGATTTTGCTTCCAAAGGCCATTTGCTGTCAATGTTAGTTCCTCAAGTGTGAATGCAAGGGTGATGCTCAGTGTGGAGACTGAACCAAGCACTGAGCTAATTCCCAGCTTCATCACACAATATTGCCTGGTGAATAATGACTGTTGTTTAGAGGATGAAGTCTGTGAGGATGCTATGTCTGTGCTTCTTGCTTTATTTTCCCAGGCAAATGCTTTTTTGGGTTTTTTTTCTGGTCAGGGAAGAAACTTATTATCTAGTTTAATACGTTCAGATCTTCCTATCAAACTAAATGTTTACAAATTCTGCTATGTCTTCTTTTAATGTTCTGTTCTGCCCAAGTGGAAAATATCTTTTTGGGATAACCAAACTGTGCAGGAAACTGGTAAGACAACACAGACCCTTTTGTTTCTAAGCCACTGATTCAAATCCAGACTGATTAGGACACAGAACAGAAATTGTTCTTCTGCACTGGTGGCTTTTCAACAGCTCAAGTGTCAAGAGATGAGTATCTCAGACAGCTCCTAAATGGGCAGATATTCACAGAACATGGAATATCATTAGCAATGCTCATCACTTGCATCCTTCTTGGTCTTTTCAGTGAGACTGTCAGCATCTCCCTAGTCTGAAAAAGGCAATATTTTCATTCAAGAAAAATTGAAATATTGGCATTATGATGTAAAAATGTTATGCACATGACTACTAGGCAATATTCCCTGAGGACTTCAGTCTCAGGTCTTATCACCACCCAAAAAACAAATTCACATAAGACTTGTGCTCTAATTCTCTGATACTGCACTGGTGGGAACTCCTCTGAGTGTTTTAACAGGTGTCTTGCTCATTGCTTCTATGCACTACATTTCAGTGCAGTAAAAGCTCTAGAAAATAATCAGAAACATTTCCATAATCAAGCTCTTGTAACCTTTTTCTATAAAAATATCTAACTTTAGTTCAGTTCATAGTACCCCTGAGTACATTAATGTAAATATAGTTATTAAACAAAAAAAGATTGCAGTGTTAGTGTAAGTAGTCTTCATACTGCAATAGTTGCATTAAAAATTACCCTTTTAGTCTAACTTCTCCATCTATGACTCTGGTTTTTAAAGATTTCTTAGTTTCTCTTTGTAATTTCTTTTTTTTTTNGGCAAATACAAACCTTAACAGAAGAGAAAAGGTAATTTTAATGATAAGGTATGATTTTCTTCATATAAAAACATAAAGCATTCAAGGTATCATGAGAATTAAATTACAATGGGAAGAAATTCACTACATTCCTGTGGCCTCTAAGTAATAATAAAGTCAACTTGATCTGAAGCTTTCTGAAGCAAAATTAAATCAAAATGTAAGGGTTTGTTGGGGTGTTTTCTTAGGAATCTATGCAAATAGGATGGAGATACTGAGAAAATTTCCATCTAAGAAAAAGTGATTTGTTTGACTAACAAGTGCATTCCTCCTGAATGGACTTCTAAAGTTAAAGTGAAACAAACCAGCCTGCAATAGAAATGGAATAGCAAAATTCCCTGCCCCTCACTATCAAAGGATGTATCCAGAATTAAGTCCACTTCTCCAGTTCTATCTCTTGATCTAACTAGAAGCTGTCTCACAAACCATTCATCTCATGTCTGTGCTCATCAGGATGTTTGTGCAGCCCTGCAGAAGAGATTTGAGAGGTTCCAGCATGGCCTCAGCCGCAGCAGGCGGGGGTCAGAGCCTCGCAGTGCGAGGGAGGGGAACACTGTGCCTCGGACCATCGCAAACCAGCCCGGCACCGCTGCCGCTTGCCCAGATCCAGGGCAGCACTACAGTCAAAGCCTGTATTCAAACCCTTCCCAGTTTCAGGGTCATCTGAACCAGCACTTTGACTCGTTCCCACTGCAAATGTTTCTGTTCCCGGTGGCAGGAGGTGCCCTCCCACCTCCCATGGCCCAGTTCAGAGCTGAGCTGCCGGAGCTTCACATCCCAAATGCACCTCCAGCCTTACAGGGCAAAGAGCAGCTCTTATTCCCTTCTGAATCAAATGTAACTCTGCACTGCTGGGAACTGAGCTGCTGAAAATTTGTCAGCTGCATGGTTCAGGCTGTTTCTGCTTGTAAAGGAAAGGGTACAATATTTGCTAATAGATTTCACATCAGTTATTCAGTTTTCACTGTTATTTGGCTGAAGTTTATTTGTACTGTTTTTCTAAATCTCAGCGGTTTAAACAAAATAAAAAAGCTGTGTTTCATCTCAGCTCCAATAACTGAGCATATGGCTTAGTCTTCGAATTTTATTAAATCACTATTCTTCCTGTTCTCAAGTTAACTGTCAAAATATTAAAACTTGGTTCTCTTCTAAAGTAACAAACATTTTCTACAGGGGGCTTGTTATTTTTTTCCTCACAAATTCATAAAGAGCTCATAAATGTTCTCACAAGTACTTCTGAGCAGTAAGCAAATACTTTTGGCAGGAAAATCCATCTCGGCAGTTGAGTGTGGAGTGCCTCATTGCCTTGAGCCAT
>VZTR01031133.1:911806-947621 GCA_013400775.1 Chaetops frenatus
TTTTTTTAAATTTAAAATAATAATTTTAAAAAGCCTTGGCTTCCTGCTTTAGGCATACACAACTCGCTCTCCTTTCCAAGCTGGTCTCACTCTTTCCTCACCAGAGCCCTCAAAAAAAAAAAAAAAAANAAAAAAAAAAAAACTGGCATGCCCAAACATGCACAAAACAGCAACCACTAACCTACCAAACCATTCACAAATATCTCAAATGTTGTGAACAGCCAGGAACCATTTCTAGACCTGCTGCCTTTCCTGTTCCTGTGTACTGAGTATAAGCCCAGGCAGAGAGCACCTTTCATCTTTAATTAAAATGCAGCCTTTCACGTGTAATTGAAATGCAGCCATCCACAAGGGAAACAAACAGCTTTTCTATCACTCACAGCAATACTGTCCATGTACTAAGCGAGGAAAGAGCAAGAGATGAGAAAATACTTTATCATAGATGTGCTAAGACAATGGCAATCACACAAAAATTACTGGCAAAATTGCACGTATTTGAATTCCAAATAAGATCAAAATCTCATTGCTTTAGAGCAACAAAGAGAGCTGAAGATGCAACTTTTGATTTGCAAGTTACTGCATTCTTCACAATGCTTTTCATTCAGAAAACTCAGGGCATGTAATAAATCTCGTAGTCTTTAAATTTATATTCACATGAAATACATAAATGCAATTAATTACCTTTTGTTTATCTTACTGTTAATAATATTCTTACAGTAGGACCAGGACTCCACTGTGGTGGATGCAGAGTTATCTCCTTCTCAAGGCTCTGTAGCTAATGGTGAGGGAGTTGTTCAGTGTTGTCCTGCCTTATCTGCCCCTGGATTCATCCAGCCTGGATGTGAACACAGCTCTTTTGCATTAGTCACAAGATAATTCATCATCTGTGCAGGCAGACTGGATCTCATCTAGATCAATGACCTGACAATAAATTTGGGCAGTGCCTACAGTTCAACACAGAGCTGAGGAGCATTGGTTCAGTTTGTGGTTTTTTCCTTGTAGTAGGAGTAGCAGAAGGATTGAATGGATAAGCATTAAGGTCATATTGTTACATATCTGATAACACAAGTTAAAAACACTACATTTGCATCCAAGAAGGGATGTCACTAAATGAGAGACAAGTCCTGCACAGACACTGCCTCTCTGAAGAGAACCTTTCTCTCTAAACAGATGAGTTTTTTCCAAGACATGAGATTATCTTTGATATGAAAAATTTACTGTGGAAAAGGAAAAGAATAAAGCACTCTCAGGACAAGCCAGCAGAGCAAAAAACTGCCAGCCTCACTCCTGCACTGACAGCAGAGCACTGCTTAACCCAGCACTGGACATGTCTGCACATTCTTTTATTTAAGAATTCTGGAGGTGTCAATTCCTAAGGCAAAATATTTCTAGTCCTCTGCCCAGCCCATAACCACATAATCCTTTCAAAGGAAACAAAGTATTTCAGTTGGATTTAGTAATGTGGACCAAGAATTTATTTCACTTTAAAATAAATAAATAAATGCATTTGCTGTAAAACTGAATGAGCTTGGCTTGAGTATGACTGACTTTGGAAGTGATCATACATCTCAAGTTTTTAAGGCTGAAGCACAGGCAAATAGTCTTCCTTCAAGTAAGATTTTTCTAGAAGTTTGCTTAATTTCTAAGACCTTTCTGAGATTGTTTCTGTCTTCAGAGAAATCCAATAATAAAACACAAGACCTTGATGTGCATGTGAAACAGCTGAGCATGGACCTGTGTACATGAAGGGGACAGGAAACCAAGCCAAAACAATACTTCTAGTAACCAACTCACAGGCTCACTTTGTTAAGAAATGTAAGTCATTCTTTTATTTGATATTTAAGAATTATTAAAAAATCATCTGAAATGCTCCTGAGATATCTCTAGAGTTATATTAGTCCAAATGTGCTTATGTGATGCATCTCTATTGCCTGGAGATAAGGTAGGACCACCAATTAAAATTCTGTCCTATTAACTTAATTAAATTCTGAAGAAGGAAAAAGTTCTTAGCCACAAAGCCAGTGCAAATATATCTCAGCACATGTGAGGCTAATGGGAGTGACAAATTGTCAGTGACAGCAGGAATGTCCTCACACACTGCTGGGAGATAAAAACCAAAGCCTGTATTTAGAGGTTTGTGGGTACCCAGCTCAGTTCTTCCCATGCAAGAAGGAACATCCAACTCATGATATCAGATTTCAGATTTTTTTAACCAAGGAAGAGTATATTTGGTTCAAAGATTCAACTAAAAGTATTTAGAAAAGTTTTATGAACATTATTTGAAAAGACTTCACAACTTGGTGCTCGTGGCAATTTGCAGAGGTAATCCTTTGCACAAATCTCTGGTGTCTTGCTATAGCACCTCCTGACATCAGCACCTCCACTTTACTGTGCCATTAAATCATGATTGCTCAGCTGGAGAACATCCTCCACCAACATCCTCTGGTGAGGATACCACCTTTCCTGTGGAGATTGGGTGGAAAGAAAACAGCCCACATCACAAAACCCAGTCTGTGACAAAACTCCTGTCATTCCAGTGACATAGCTTCCCTCAGACACAGTCTCCAAGTCCCTGTTTTCCTCAGATATAGTCCTTTTCCACAACTGGAATCAGGTAGGTTACTGCTTTGGCTATCTTCCCAAATCAAACCCACAGACACTGAACTTGAAAGCTGATTGTTCTAGTTCATCCCAGCAGTCCCTCTATATATTCTACCAAAGTCACCACACTAGTAAAACACATACTAGCAGCAAAATTAAATTTTGTTCATTGTGATTGTTTTTGTAAAATGTTTTTGAGCTTTCAAAAGCTCTCTCCTATTCTCCAAGGGGACCCATACAGAAGGCACAGCCTGCACCAGAAAAAATTTTACAGGCAAACAGAAATTCTGCCACTTACAAGTACACTGGAAGAAGTCTATCTCCAAAACCTGAAGTTATTTACGGCTCATGTAATACACTAAAATAAAAAAACTAAATCAATGGGCTCCTCTAAAAATAAATGATTCCTGTACTTCAGTAACCGCAGCAGGTGAGAAGGCTCAAATATATAAAACGCCTTGAGATACAGAGTTAAGGGATGGCTTATTAGCCAGAGGCAAAGACATTAGGAATTATTTACAGAACTTATGTAGCCACACAACTCTAAATATTTTTCAGCTTGGACTGGACCTTGTCACATCTAGCGGCTCAAACTGAGCTGCAATTTTAAGATATAATGATATATTAATATATAATTATTTTGTTCAGGACTTTTTTACTCCTTCTATCTATTGTATAACACAGCCTACAGGTCTGAAGGCTGTATTTTGCTAACCAAAGTATGGCTTCATAGACATAACTATTGACCTGTTTTAATACAGTACAGTGTAGAGGTGATTTTTAAGTCAAAGATAGTAGTGCCATTTCCATATTTATCTTTGTTTGCAGTGGAGAAAACACAAGTTTTGGACAAATGTGTAATAACAAATAGAGTTTCTGATGAAACTCAAATACTCCAGATAAATGTTAAATCATTTGCTAAGGGAAAGCAAGCCACGTTGTAAGGAGAGAGAACTATGAACACCACTGTGCCTCTCTGTGACTTCTGTTCTCTCAAGGTTTCCTCAGAGTCACACTGATCCTCTTAACTATGGTGCAATCAAACCAAGCACTCATTTGATGCAAAAGGGTGATGGTTGTGCAGTAGCTGCAAGCATGCTTTGGGCTCCTTTATCCCCTGTTGAAGGGTGAAGAGCTGCTTCATGCCAGAATTGCTAAGAAGTCACTTTCAGCCACACAAGGTGCTTTCCCATCCTTCCATTCTTTGGCATTCACCTCAGTGACTCACAAGGAAGCGTCAAAGTTGTACCCTGGAAGTTCACTGAAAGCCAGAGTCTCCTTTTGTAAGCCTAACAACTCTTCTGCAATTTCTCCAATTTGCTTCCTGTAACTGACTCTTGTTCCAAACAATATCAGAATGTTCCCACTGGCTTGGACCAAAATAGCATTCCTGGTCCAAGGTTCAGTCACTGACCATGAGAGTTAGCAGGTGCCTGGTGAGGAAAATAAGAACATGCAGTGCAACTTAACCAGCTCACGAGTCTGTGGACTCACAGATTTTATTTCTGTGACTAAAAGGCTTTGGAAGATTTCTCTTCCATGGATTTGTCTGATTGCAGCATCCCGTAACAGTAAGTTTCATGGTTTAAAAACATGCTGCTGAAAAGTGCCATCTTTTCAACTGATTCTCAAACTGTTGTCTTCTAATTTCATTGGATTTGTATTAGTTCTTAAACGGAAAGAGAATTTTTTCCCTATTTGCCATCTCTGTTCCATATACAATTTCAGATACTTCTATTACTCCTCTTTCCCTTCAATCATCTCCTTTCTAGGCTGAAGACTCCCAATCAATCTGCTTTTCTTGTAGTGAAAATATTTCATACTTTCAACCACCCTTGTCATCTTCTACAATTTTCCCATTCAGAGCAGTCAAGTTTTCTCTCCTAACACAAAAATATCGGTTTTTAACAGGTGGTGAATGAATTTCAGGTAACTTTAAAAATAATGCATTAGTGTGGATTTATTTAAAACATCTCACTTCCTTCAGATCCAAGAGTTTTTTTCCCCTCCTGTACTCACAGCAGAAACCCATGAATCCCACAACCAGATTCTCAGGTGAAACTCACAGTTATCCTCCCAAATAATGTCCTCGCTCTCCTCTCTGTCTTTCCCTCAGTTTCTGAAGTGGCATTCACACAACTCTGGTGGAAAAATGCCTCTGGTTATTCATGACAGTCAATTCACAGCCCAGTAAGGATCAAGAGAACCTTTGTTACTGCAATAATCTTGATATTTGCAAAGCATGCAGTTGTATGGACGATTACATGGTGGCACCTTCTTTCCACTGAAGATTTTTATTATTAAAATTTAAATCCATGATCTAGAGGGATCTGAATCACAGCCAAAGTAATTAGAAAAAATTCACTGGTCTTTGCTTCTGACCTACAAGGAATTACAAAATGTTGAACCAGCTGATGTCACCATATCCCTGAAACACACCTTGTGTCTTAGAGTCACAGAATCATTGAGGTTGGAAAAATACCTTTAAGGTCGTCTGAACAGGCTTGAAACAGTAAACCCCACCAAAACTAGGACTGACAAGAAAATAACTCTAAAAATATATCTTAGCAACCAGAAGACTGCCACATCTGTGTTATGCCAGTACCAGCACTAGCTGAAACTCTACTACCACAAGTTATAGAGAAAGGAGCATTTGCAGGTTTTCAAATGTCCATTCAAATCCCACACTAAACAAAGACAGTGACTGTTCAGTTTAAGTGACTCTCTGAACATGTTTGCAATAAATTTTGCAAGCTTTAAACTTTTATGATGCCAGCACTTACAACACTGATTTACAGTCTGACTCAAATAACATCCTCTTGCAGGGTTTCTCAGAAACAGGTGAAGCTTACATAAGGCAAAAGAATGGATGGAGAAATGGTGCATGACCGTCTATTCATCTCCTCACTTGTGCAAATACAACTCAAAGATTTCCCTTAGCTTCAGGCTCTTATTTGTACTTACAAAATCTTTTCCTGACAAATTCTAATTGAAGCAGATAACAATGATAAGGAAAGACATTTTATTTTACAGTTACAATCCAATGACTTAGTATCCCACAGTACTGCCTAAGCTATTCAGAATGGAAATTATTTCAAAAGACTTGTCCAAATGCAAGTTCCCAGCACCAAGCTGCCTGCTCTGGTGGAAGGACAATAAATAACTTGAGAAATCTAGAGATAATTAGGGAACTGCTTTTAACATCTACATATTCATATCTGTCTAGAAATTCCTTTTGCCACCCTGGCCCCTCATTAGTTTATGTTTTTAATATTTTGTACTAGGAGATGGCAAACACACAAACTGGGAAGTGTACAAGGATATCAAGCCCACCTCTGCTGAGCTCTACCACAGCATAATAATAAAAAATCAGCAGAATGGATGCTGGTTATCTCTGTCTCTATTTGACTGCACATTTAAAAAGTTTAGTTTTCCCTCGAACTGTGAATGATAAAGGTGATCTACTTTGCAGGTTATTTTAATGCTACAGAAAGGATAAATAAGAAAAGCAACAGAGATGAGCCCTGTACTTTACATTCAGTCCTTTCTCACTTGCTGCCAGATCTGCAGCAGGAGACAGTCTGACCATGGTCTGTGAAGGCAGATACAGCAGAGGAAATGTAACACAAATCAACACAAAACACAAACTGGAGGCTGGCAGTGCAGAAAAGCTGACATGCAGTCACATGGCTGAGGACTTTATCCCAGGATTTCTGAGCCCTATACAGCACCCTCCACACAGGTCCTTCCTCGCAATCACTCCCATCATAACCAGCCCATGAGCAGCAACAGCTCAACAAGAAACACCCTTTCCTCATACCTTGGCTCCTCCTCTCCCTATAAAAAAGCTTCCTTCAGCACAGTAAAGCTCTCTCTGTGTCAGAACAGAGATCTTCCAAACACAGACAAACTTCACCCAAAAATCTACCAATCCTGCAGTTCTCCACTTACCTATCCAGAGTGTCCTGAGGCACTTTACTCCCTCCAGCTCTGCTGTTGACACTGGTGTTCTTGTTGGCAGTCATGGTCATTTCTGCTTTCTAGAAATGTGGGTATCTGTGAGAAGAAAAGTCAATTAAGCTTCAACAAGCCCAAATGACAATTAACTGGTGGAACAACTATGCTGTGTAAAGGCTGAACTCCAGGTTACTTTTCATTCTATAAAATGCAATCAGTGTAGTTATGATCCTAATAATTAAACCCTACCACTCTACTGCTGCTATTCCACAGCCACAGCCACATTTATCAGAGCCCAGTGTTATAAACGGAAATAACTTATGGGAAGTAGGTGTGTGCTTCAAGTGCTGGCCTGTCTGATGATCAGAGCTTGATACCAAGTTCACAAAATATCACAGGTTTGCTGTGGTTCTTCCATCCATCAGAGTATGTGGGGATCCCAGCAACAGCACTGTGTCAACCTTGCAAACTCTGCAGCTGTCTGGCATTTTGACCACACCACAGCCATCCCAAAGAATGAAGAAAGCTTTCTAACCTTTAAAGTACAGCTCTACTATAGAAATTTTTTCTAATAGTCAAGTTTATTCTATGATGGAATTTTTCAATTTTCAAACCTGCTTGTGATATTAAAATATTACAAATAGTTTTCTCTATTGGCTTCATGATTCTTTAAGTAAAACTGTCTTAGAACACTTTTAAAACCTCAGGTAATATAAAGGAATCTTTATCAATTCCTAGCTGGTTTTTTAGCAATTTGGTAATCCCAAAAGCTGTAAACTTAATTTCAGCCCTGTGTATAAAGTTAAGTGCCCAAAAGATGGGTCTCACTTCTGTGACATTGCTGCACACTGGCAAAGAAACAGTCCAGTACCATGATTTATTTTGCATTCATTCTGCTATCTTAGTAGGAATGTCATGCTGTGACTGCAGGGAGAACATAATGATAAGGATAAAGGTCAGGACATCATCCAAGGGATGCAAAAGCAGGAATCTGTAATATCATGCTCCTCCACTGACTATATTCCATGTTTCTCCAGTGTAAAGCACAGCTCTTAGGGGCCATTTCCTCTGTTACTGTAATCCCTTGAGAAATATTTTGCAAAATGAGGGAGGAATGTCTTTTCGTGTCATGGTAAGACTCCTAAAATGCCAGCAGAGTCCCTTGAGAAAGAAATGGAATAGTATTTATTCCACCTGATGCTACAGGAGTCATTTATGAAGGATTCTGTGGCCCTGCTGGCACCAGTCTGGGTGGTTTCTGAGATGCTGCTTAGTTTATAAACTAAAATATCTACCACGGTTTACAGCACTGCCACCCAGGGTCTGACCAGAACTACCAATTTTTACAACCATTAACAGCAGAGTTAATGCAAAAATAAGGAGAGTTATGAAACTTCTTGTTTACTCTAACCCACAGGAAGTCCAGACTGCTTGAGAAGCCACTGTAATGTGATGCTGCAAAGCAAGCTGGGGACTGACAACACACAAAAATCCCTGTACTAACAGACCTATCACAGTCAAAAATACATTCTCTGAACCATTTTATTCTAAGCAGTTCTGCCACAAACACAGTCAGAAAATTTGCAGATTGCTGCTCCAGAGGCAGAGTCAATCAGGGCTGACGACAGACTCCAGGTCTACTTGTCCTTCTCTGCTGTCTTGTATCAATTTTCCCAGATTAAGTGGTGATTTTTTTTTTTCCCTGGTTGGTAACATTTTTTCTGCACTGAAGCTCCCTAAATTCCTCCAGTGTCTCATTGTTATTGTTAGAGTTACTTTATCAAGATTACAGGACAGTTACAGAACTGCCTGTTCCGACTGGAAAAGGGATGGCTTGGGACAAAAAAGGAAGCCTGCTAACGCTGGCCAAGCTTTCTAGGACTGTACATTCCACAGGGAGTAAGCAGTTTTTCTGATGTTTTCCACTCAACAGTTCAATACTTTTACTGTGTTAAATCTAAATCACTTATTAGCACTTAATGTGGGAAAAAGAAGGGAGATAAACATGGCATAAGGAGAACAATAACTCTTAGCATGCATGTGTAACGTCAAATTTCCAAGGTTTGTTTTTCTGTTCAAGACAAAAATAAGCCAAAGAGACACTCAAAAAGATGGGATACTGCCCTGACACATTAAAAAAATACAGGGTGCTTTTATGTTGCTGGTTTTTAAGAGTCCATTTTCCCATACCCAAAATCAGATGGGAATAAAAAAAGTATGAGAAAGCTTGATAAAAATCACCGTGGTCAACATTTAAAAGAAGTGATTATTTAAACCTTACATTTCAAAGCCACCTTAAATGTCAAGTAGAACAAAGTGGTTTGTTGTCAACTAAAGATAAATTGAGTTCCTAAAGACAATTTCTCAAGATATGTCAAATGTAGTGATTTGTATTCCTTCCCATGCAGTTGAGACTATGGTGTATATGTAGTGATATCAACTGACTTTTCTACTCAATTTTTCTTTAATGCTTATTTTGGATGAATATTTTACTGCAGGTGATGCTGGTATCATTCCAGCATATGCAGAGAACATGCAAACAACATCAACATGGCAGAAAAATATTCAGCCATTTACAGAGGTGCCTGGAAGCAAGGAGTTATATCACGCCAAAAAACCCACCCATCCATCTACCAACGCACACCACCCCAAAAATAAAGGGAAAAAGATAACAGAGAAAAAAGAAATAAGGAAAGGAAACCTAAATTAAATTTTATGGTCATGTAGAAAGATATTTTAGAGCCTTCAAATGAGTCTGACAGCCTGCAAGTTTATTGAATCATTGTAGGGTCAGAATCACATATCACATCCCTTGGGCTTGGGTGACAGCATTGCACATTACAGTATTTGCAAATTGTTCTTCACAAAGCAATAGAAACTAAAATCTCACAAGCATTGTGACAAACTGTTAAAAACAAATCCAAAAACAGTCATGTCCCATAGATTCTGCATTGCTTTGCAAGCCATATAACAAACCTGGTTTAAAAATGCAGAGCTCTGTTTTATTTCTAAATGTAAAGAACTCCTCTGAAACCCTTATTTAGCCATAATTTGTGCTTTGCTCCACACATGGTTTCAGTAATTTGACTAGGACTAGTCTCAAGTTGGCAATTTAATGAGCCCAAATGGTAGAATCATTACATCAATTTTGCCTAAAACCTCCACAAACCATTTATCAGGATCAAAAATTAAAGATGATGGGCAAATATGAAAAAGGGTGTGATAGCAACATGGGATCTGCTGCTCGTGCCAGGCAAGGTTCAGCATCCTGACTGAAAAGGGCTGCTGCAATGCATAGGTTTCCTAACAGATCTTTATCATTGCAGGAAACTCCAATGGCAGAATATTCCTTATGGACAATCTGTCCCTCTGTTAAAGGTATCCTTACACTTCTAAAATTAAAGTGTGGCCTGAGGCTTTTTTATGGACAGATGAGGCACTGAAACCCATCACACTTTGGGCTAATGTACATTACAGCACCACTGAATTAACAGATGTTAGCAGGGGATGGATAAATCCTCTGTCCTCCCCACTGCAGTTAAAAGTCATTCTTAATTTCCTAAAGCACCCCAACACTTTGGAAGCACTCACTCTCGGTCCCATTGCTGAAAAAGTGAAAGCTTTTTTTCACTGAAAGCTGTGAATGGGAGTGGGTTGAGGAGTGAAGCTTGGAGCAAGCACCCAAAAAGTCAAGGCAACCCAGAGTGCTTTAATTACTTTATAGCCTCTCAAGGTCTCAGGAAAACCTTCTGTTTTCATCAGTGTCCACCAGTTAGCACATTCCAAGGACTGATTCCTTCGTCTCCTTCTCTGTAAGGTGAATATCATTGAACCCAGAAAAACAATTTACATGTGCTGTCTGATGACTTGAGAAGGAAGCCTCCGTAGGTTTCCAAGCCCTCTCCTGGCATTATTACTAACATGGATAGAAATCTACTTGAGATCTTGGGTTCTGAAGCTTTTAAATGAAGATTATCTTCCCCTTGAAATTCCACTGATCTGCGATCTGGAAAATATAGGAAAATATTGCTCCTTTGGTCTGCCCCACAGGGCAGAGACCTGGAGACATAACAAGAAGGCAGAACAGGGAAGAACCACAGGCTACTAAAACAAACTCATGTTTTTTAAAAATTACTTTATAATAAATACAAACTTTCATAAATATATTATTAATAATAATTGATGTGTCTACTTATTTTTCTCTTAACAGTGGCTGAAACAGAATGGCTCTAGGCACTAAGAAGTTAGCTTACCATATTAATTCGCTTTTCTGAGTGCTTTAAGGGAGCTTGCCCACCTGTCAAGAGGTGTTGTACAGCTAAACTTTTGTTTAGCAGCTGCAGCCTGCTTTGTGGCAATTTGCCTACTCCCTTCCAGTACAACAGATAATTATGTCCTCCCAGAACCACATCAGTTGTGATGAACTGGAAGTCCAATAAAATGTTTAAAGATTCCTGCCTTGAGAGGGCGCCGGTAGAGACTCACAAGAACATTGTTACCAGAACTACATCAGGAATACCTGGTCTCTGGACAGGGATTAACTCCACAGTCTCATCCAAAATTACCCTTCCTACAATCCACTGCCTGTTTCCAACCAAGTGAGTGACCAGTGTCTCTGCTAAGTTTTCACAGCTATATGGCAATTTACTTCTAGCACAAACTTCCTACTATAATAAGCAGGAGTGGTGAACTTGGTTGCCATTGTCCCTTGTAATGCCAAACCCCTCTCAGCAGTTCAGTCCCCACTGAACTGAACTGGTACTACGGGGAAACTGAGGTTGCAGCACTTACTGGAGGGGAAGGAAGTTACCTCCCCCAGGCAGGTGGAAAGCAGACACTGCCTAAAGAAAAGACAGCTCCCCACTTACCCTTCACCCTCCTTTCCTGTTTTTCTGCCACATAAAATGTTTTTTCCTTTTCTGACATTCTTGTTCTTTCCTATTTTGTGCCTTTATTCTGTCTTCCTTGCCCTACTTGGCCTTCTTATTACTTCATTTATCTTCTCTCAACCTATTTTTCCCCCTTTAATTGAAAATGAGCAATACCTGGTAGAGAGAACAGACCCCCCCCACTTGAAACACACTGCAGTCCAAAACTAATGTCTGATCTAGGTAAGAACTCAGAGCTAAGCTCCTCTATTACCCTTAGCAGTCCTAGGGCAATCACAGCTTCCAAATGGATGGAAAACAACATGAAAATCAAGGAAGAAGACATCTGGAGAAGAAGATATGAACAGAAAACGTATGTCTGATATTGAATCAGAAATTAGCATTTACCTCTGTAGGCTAAAGAAAAGGTTTGGGTTTTAAAAAATAGATTGACTATTTCAAGCTTAAATATCTTGATTTGAGATACCAGAGTAAAAAGCGTCTACTTAGAAACTATGCCCAACATATATCACCATTATTTTTCCTTTGTTCTTTCTCTTCATCCTTAGGATTTTTGCAGAAAAACAACCATTAAAGTCTCAGGAGCTCACCTGCTCCTGTTGCTTACTCCTCAGTGAAGTCATAATGCTCTAACAGCCATATGAACATCATTTGCACAATAATGAATTGTTCCTTGTGACACAAAAACCAAATTATAAATTTTCTAAGGAATGAGAGTTGGTTAGCTTTGAGGAACAAAGGTTCTTTTTCATTAATATCTTTTGTGTCACAAAGGATATGATAAATGAGAAAATAGAGTGTCCTTTGGTATTTCCCACAGGGTGTGACCAGTCCCTAAATACATCCCAATGCAACTCCAAGTGAATAAACAAGATGAAAGTCTTAGTAAGTCTTAAAAGGAACTTCCCAGTTGAACTGACACAATGACTGAACCTCCTCACACCAAGGCTGACTGACAAAGTCTGTCAGAAAGCTGAGATGATCCTGGCTTTTTAACTGCTGTAGGTTTTGATTTGTTAGGGCATCATCTAAGGCAAAACGTGAGCCATCCTACAGAGCAAGCTGCTGTGCCCAGAGTTGTCAGCACACCTCCCTTCCTGCCTGTCAGGCACAGGTGGCTCCCACTCAGAGCCCTACTAGAGTGAAAACTGCAAAATTATTAGCAGTTATAAGGCCTTGCACAGTGTTTTAGTAATACATGATGGGAGGAAGGGCAATCTTCGAATATCTCAGTAAGGTCAAGAGCTGATATGCGGTGATACCATGAATCTCCTTCTGCTTAGATCACCATAGGTTAGTGACCGTTCTGAGCCAGTATCTCCCAGAAGCAGGTCCTGCCCGTGATACCCAAGCTGCCAGTGTTAATGTTTCCAGTGAAGAGACTATTAATTTGCCTGGACTGTCTCAATATGATGATATAAAAGCACCCTGGGAGGATGAGGTATGGACTGGAGACCTCATAGAGGTAAGTAGAAAACACTGGCCAAAGCTGTCTTGGCTTGTACAAAGATATGAGGACAATATTGGGTCTGTCTCTTTAGCTCTTGGCAGTTACCCAGGGAATCAGTAGAAAGGCACACAGAAGATTTTAATTCCCCTAGAGAAGATCTTAATTCCTCTGTATCCAAAGTACATCCAGAAGTGAACCTGGACACAGGCATTAGCAGCAACAAATGGGATGGCAAGTAAGTCCATTGTTTGTATTAGGGATTTGTGCAGGAACCTTTCAGGAAGGTATCTGTTTACATTTAGAAATTATGTTCTTGCACTTAAAGCAACATCTGCAGGATGCAGGAACTCTGAGCTGTGTTGGAGCTCTGACATGGATTTCAGTAATTTCAACAGTTTAGGAAACCTGCTTAGAGGTAAGATCTGCAAATTCAGTGCCAGAGATTAAAGCCCACCACCCACATTCTGGCATATGGCTGAATGGCTCATTTTCTCAGAGGTACTCTTATTTTTGCTACTACCTCAGAAATTTATCCAAATCTCCAAATATCACCGCTGTACCAGAGATGGAGGCCTAAACCTGGCCTGTCTTGGGGTGATGAGCAGCTCTCTCATGCACAGTGGTTTTCTGATTCAGAGTCCTTTCATGGACATCTTGGCTGCCATCCTCCCCTCCTTTAAACTCTACATGTTCCAAGCCAAAAGAAACAAACCCAAGCCCCCTGTGCCCCCAAGGATGATAAACTATGATGAGGTGTGAGCAGCCTGACTGAAAGGGTGCAGTCCATGCCCTGCCTAAGCTCCCACCTCAGACAACTAAGTAGAGAATTATCAGAGAGAAGCATGAACCCAGCAAAATGACTGAACCCCAAACTCTCTCCTAGCTGTGCTGCTGAAACAGAGGGTGTATGCAAAGGAGGAAACAGAGAGGAGGAGTGAGGTCCAGGCAAACATCAGAAGAGTTCAAGACTGGTAGAACAAAGGTGAGGTGAAGGATAACTAACATACTATAAGAAATACACAATTGGAAACAAGAAAGTGAAGAGATTTTTTAGAAAGATGAAAGAGCAATAAGGAACTCCAGGCAGGAAGAGAAATACAACCCCCTTCTTCCCCTCCACACTGGGAACACACTCTGTGTCCCCCAGAGACAGCAGCCCACCTTTCCTCATGCTCCAGGATGTTTTCATTGCATGGCTAGAATCTTCCTCGTGGAATAAACTTTGAATTTTCCTAAAGATACTTCAAGAAAAATACATCTGCAATTCTGTGGTAACCTAACACGAGACTTCACCAAAAGAGAGAAAAACCTGCAGTCCTGCAAAGCAGGTGCAAGTCCATGACAGTGAGAGAGCTCAGGGTCTGGATAGCTGGTCATTCAACACACAAGCTCAAATCTAAATTCAGGTTTTGAGTCCCTAATTCATGGCTGGAACCCTCATCCCCTATGCACATACAGCCCTGCAGTGACTGCAGGAGGCTTGCAGTTCCTAGATTCCAGCAGTTTCTTTACAAAATTGGTTCTAAGGGAGATTGGAGGTAAAAGAGAAGAGGAAAAAGGACTGAGAGAATATTGGCAGCTATATCAGAATGACACTAACAAACTAAGCACAGAAAACTACTTCTTATTCCCTTTGTTAACAAAAATTATAGTAGCTATAGCAACAAAAAGGGGGGCAGGGAGGAAAAAACTCCAAGACTTTTCAATATCCTCAAAGAACATGGCTTTCTAGTATGGAAAGATCAAGATTTATTGCACCAGCAGCTCCTACAAGGCAGGGCTGTAGTAGTGCACAGTGATTTCAATTAAAGGCAACAATCATGGACCAGTACAGCTGGGCTTAGCAGCTGACAGGCAACATCATCTCTTCCAGTGAAGCACGATTCCTCCAGGGACTGAACTAGCTTCCCTTGCTGTATGAGGTGCCCTCCAGACCCATTTCTGTTGGATTTACCTCATATTGTCTGTCAAGCCATGTGACAGAGTGACTGATGTCACTGCTCAACAGAGTCATCTCCTGTGTGAGCCTCTGTGCCTGTGCTCCTTTGCCAGGCATCACACACCGATATCCCTGTGGATGCCGCCTGCAGCACGGCCCTGCACACTCAGCAAGCATCTCGGGGAGAAAACCACTTCAGTTCCCTGCTGCCTGTGTGTATTTTCCTTCTCAAATATGCACACTTGCAGCTCAAAGAGAGGAGGAATGTCTGGCACTTCTGTGGTGACCATCTGGCAGAAGCACCGCTCCATTTTCTGGCAATTTGACCAGAGTCTTAGAACAATTATTTCAGTTCCTGATTCAAGTGCTGGAGACAGAAGATCAAGTTACATTTCTCTCCAGCCATCAACACTAATTCAGTTTTCACTAAGTCAGTCTTGCTGGAATTTCACTCTTCCACACTAAAACAAAAAAAAAACCACACACAAAAAAAATCCAAAAACCAGAAAGTGTGAATATACACTGAAAAGCCAGTAGAAGAAATATAAGGAATTTCAAGAGTTTTCCTTCACAAATGTAAAAAATGCCCTTAAAATCCAACAGAGAAGGAGCTGTTTCTTCCTAGAAAGGATATTTTTGTAAGATAAAATGACAAAGAACTGAATGTATTGAAAATTAACTGATATCATGGTCCTCAGTGATATCCCCTGGCTTTATAACAAACGTGTGCATAAGCTTTCTTCCCTTACAATCAGAAGCTGATTGTGAGCTGAAGGGAGCACCTTCCCACATACCACAGGTATACACAGCCATCAGCAGAGGTGCTTTTCCCAAGGAAAGAGTTCAGCTCCCACAGCACTGACCTTTGTCACCGGCAGGAAAGGAAAGTTTCAACAAGCTACCACAAGTAAAAGTGTTATAAATCACCTTTCATCAGGCCTCCAACCACTAGCCAGAGAAACAACTGGAAACACTTAGACCTGTTTTAACATTCCTTGTAGAAGGAGGCAGGGAAACACCTCCCCATCCACCCACTGGAGCTGATTGCAGCCACCAAACCGCTGCGGACTGTGGCTCCTACCAGTGGAGTTTCTGTTGAGGATTCCTGCAGCAACAGCATTTCCCAGCAGAGATAGAAAAGCAAGCAGCAGCCACAGAAACGTTAGCTCTGTTCCCATGTGCACTGCATCCAGAGTGGCAGAAGGGAACCATAGGGGTTTAGATGGAGGTAAACAGAAACAAATCCACAAACAAACTGTGAATCATATCACATATCTTTTAAACCTCTACATGCTGGGAGATGGTATTTGATGATTTGAAAGAGCTTCTCTTCTTTCCTTTTATGAAAATGATTTACATGCAGCTGTGTACATGACATGTTGGAGACTTCTCAAGAGACCAGTCACTGTTCCAAAGAACTCACACTTCTATGATAGGAATGTCATAAATGAAGGCACTAACTATCTTCCCAGATGCAGGCTTGAATAGACCCACTGTGCTGGAGAGTTCTGCTGAGGGAACAATCTTTCTTCACAGTTGGCAGAGCAGGAGTAAACCTGACACAGAGGAGTGGTACAGCCTGAACCAGTTCATTCTCGGGCTGGGGAGAGAGAAACCCACAGGGGCCATCAGACAAACGCTGCCCCTGTCACAAGGGCCCCAGCAGAATGCTCCCACGTGTGATCCTGGCTTCCCAAATCCCACTTCTCTGCTTGCAATCCGAGTCTGAACATCTGTAATGCCAGAGAGGGCACAGGAGAACACAGCCTCCAAAACGTGTCAGGAAGAAAACGTGATCCCATGTCCTCGCAGTCAGCTGGATGTGCCCTGGAATAACAACGAGCCAGTGCATACAGGAATAGGATCTCATTTCTTGTTTCCAGGTTGGCTGCAGTGCCATAGTGTGCTACCACTTATGTTTAACAATATCGAAACATGAAACATTAACTCCCAATATTTGTGTGAAATGATTGATTTTATCCAGACTGCATTTGGAATGTCTCTCAGGCAGCAGCCTTTCTACTCAAAGTTTGAGCACTGGTGTTCCTACTTCAGCTCAGTTCAAAAACGAGTAAAAAATAATTTAATAGCAATTCAATTTTGCAATTATCTCATTGAAAAGCCATATGTAGCATTGCCCTTGCAGCACAGAAACAGCCACAAAATAAGCCTAAGGGACACAGATTAACACTCTGATCAGATACAATTTCAACCCCTTCTCCTTTGCTGGGAATGTTTTGGCCTTTTGTGAAGCAGAGGGCATTTCACACACAGTAGGATAAATTTGGTATAGCACCCACATGGAAATATCTTCTTCACAACAAGACCAGGGTATAAAATCCATTATCTGAACACAAGTGCTCTCTTACTTCAAACATGAATGAGTCTACAATAAAGTTTGACTCAAACTTTCCCCATCTTGGGGGAGTCCATATTTGAGCAAACTTTCGAATGGTACTGGCACTAAAGCTGGCATTCATCTTTCCTATGGATTTAAGCTGAATGCAGCAGAAGTCCAATTTGGATCTGCTCCCTACATGAAAATATTTTTATTGTTTCTTTTAAAGTGTGGTTACCATAGACAATAACTCTGCATCAACCTGACCTTCAGAACTGGACCTGTCTACTCACAACAAAGATGTCAAAGCAGATTTTGTTATGATCAACCATGGAACGGCCTGAAGTTGTTTCAGGGGAGGTTTAGGTTGGATACCAGGAAAAGGTTTCTCACCCAGAGGGTGGCTGGGCACTGGAACAGCTTCCCAGGGACATGGTCACAGCACCAAGCCTGACAGAGCTCAAGAAACACTTGGACAATGCTCTCAGGCACATGCTGTGATTCTTGGGGTGTCCTGTGCAGGGCCAGGTGCTGGGTTCCATGATCCTCATGGGTCCCTTCCAACTCAGTTTTTTCTGTGATAACACAGTTCACTTAGTGAAAGGGAAAACTGCAATTCTAATCTGCTTCCATAGAGCTTATGCTTATGCAGTTGTCAGCTAAACTCTAGTTTCAGACACTCCTTTGCTAATGTTCACAGAGGGTGGTACCAGACAGGATATTGCATCTCACACCTCTCCTATTTCCTACTCCTTCACTGCTCCTCCTTCAGTTCAGTTGTATGCACACTCATCTTCCCAATACCGTAAGCAGAGAATTTAAAAATGTGCATCTATAAATAGAGAAACTGTTACAGAGGTACTGCCCACACAATTTGATAATAAACATCACAAATAAAGCTTCTTTTCCAGTAAGTAAATTGAGTAGAATAAAGTATACACACAGAGTATAAACAACACTTTCCTACTAAGAAGTTCATCATCACAAAACAAATGTCTTTGAGGGTTAACAAATCTATTACACAGAAACTCTTGTGTGTCAGTTTCCTGTGAATGTCTTTTTCCCTGTGTTTGATTAATGAACAAATCAAAACATTCAAGATCAATACTAAATAGTTTTGTCTGGCATGAAGTCTGTATTGCCAAATTCCATGTGGTTTACAGTTGGAATTACAGTTCATTCAAAACTCAGTCCTAGTCCTCCAAAAGGTAGATCAATACCTATGAACCTTTCTATGATGCCTGGAAGGTGATTTGTATTATAGAGGCAAATAAAATCATACCTGTGCCTAGTGCACAGTGGACAAAAGCTGACTGACAGCAGATTCCACCCTGCTGCAACAAAATAGATGCCTTTTGCAACTCCAAAAGGCAAAGATTTATGAGATTATTAATCCACTTCAAATACCTTTTGTAACTATCTGCTCATCTGATGATTTTGGGATGAGGTATTTTAACTGATAATTTGCCTTGAATTTTGTATGTGTTATAAATGCACCAGGATGCACAGGTTTCTACAGAGCACAAATTCCTGCAGTTTCCTGATGGAATAACTCCCTCTCTCTTCTAGTAAGTGCCTATTGCTTAATATCTGAACTCCTACCTCATTTTTCCCAGACAAATATTCTCCTATTTAACCTAAAGAAGAATGCATGGTGGGACATCCATATGCAACCAGTTTTCTTTATCCTACATCTTAGATACAAAAGTCATGTTAAGAAGCTTTTTTTCTGATCCTAGGGAATCTAAAGGTGTGAAAAACATAAAATTCACTTTGGCTGATTCTTCACAGTAGCTGTATTCTAGGTGAGGCTCTAAAGACAATATATGGGAGAAAATGGTTTGAAGTTTGAGGGCTTTTCTTCAAACTGCCGTTTAATTTTATGACAGTTTCAAGTTATTATCTCTGCTATTTCAGACAACTGCATTTTCTTAACTGTTTGACCAGTCTTTTTATCAAAGAGCCAATAAGATTGGGGTTTCTGTGCATGATAAATTGACCTCATGCTGTAGCAAAACTTCAAGCAACTGCTCCATTCAATTCTCACAGAAGCAAGTTTCAGCCCCTCCAGTTTGAATGGGAAAACTGGAGCCACAACACAAAAAATGAGAGCTCTTTGGAAATGCAACCACACCCCAGTCATATTCTGCTCTGTGCCCCATGTCCCCACCCACAGCTAAACAATAGAGGAATACCAGCTGCTGAAGCTTTGCTGATAGCAAATCCAACATTGTGCCATTTTGGACTTTCTCCTCAAAGGATTGTTCCACATGGCTTCTTTTATAGGGTCAGGATTTCTTTTCTAGGGAGGATGGATATTTGGACATGGAAAATATCTGTAGGCATGAACAATGGGAAAATAGCATTTATAAACGGAAATAAAGCCTTTCCAAACTTGTGGAAACAGCTGGAGGGAGGAAAGAATCTTGTGAATATAATTTAGTTGCAACCCAACAAGCTGTTGACAGTGAGTCCTTTCAGATGCTCACCATGGCTACACTCTTACAGGACAGTACAACATTTAAATCTATAACTAAAGATGAGTCAATGCACGATGATGTACCCAGCATTTTGCTTCACTACACTGAGATTAATCAATCCATCCTTCCCCTATACATAATTTTTAGGGAAGGAAGAATAGTTTCTTCTGCATCTTGTGTATTTCATGGTGCTGTACAAGTGCTAGAATGAGCCTTAATTTTCAGTGCTGCTTTAAGAAGATAATTCATTGAACACAAAAGAATTAAGCTCAGCAGTCAGTCCAGGGGATGCCTCCACAGGCACCTTCAAGGGAGCATCTGCTGAGCTTCATGTTTCTCAGAAGGCATTTCACTTCTGCCACACACAATGAGGCTTTAAAGCTGCAAGAAGGAATCTTGTTTCTTACAAGAAAAGAGGGAGACTTTAAGTGTATGTCATTCAATACAGCATGTTTTCAATACAGGGCATTTCCACAGTAATTCCACAAGTGAATGCCCAATGAAAATAGACAAAAAAAACCACAGAGCCAAAATTCCACATGAGGAAGCATCATAACAATCTCTTTAAAGGTATTACAGAAATCTTTAAAAAACACTGTCAGCAAGGTACTTTACAATGTATGTTAGGGACTAGCAAATATATATTTTAGTAAATAATTTTCTTTTTCTATTGGAAGAAGCAAAAGCTACTTGCCAGCTAAATATTTTCCTTCAAAGATACCGTGCTTCAGCCAAGGCCCATTAATCATTGTGCTGTTAGACAAGATTGCTTTGATCTCCATAGATCATACAGAAGATTTAAGACAGCTAGCTGTCTGAAAAATTCAGGGATAAGGTCAAGGTAAACCAAGGTAAAAAGTGTTTACCCAGTTCTAATTTAGTCAAGAGTTTTACTTGTTTCACATAAACCCAAGAAGCTGATCAACTTTTGATTGTTATTTCATTTTATCTAGCACTACATAGTGCAAAACTTCTATTATTACTATTGCCTGACTTGTCCAGTCATCTGGAAATTCAATCATCTAAGGAGAAACAAAGACTAAATTAGAAATACTCTTCTCTATAAATGGGCTGTACAGAAGTCACCTTGCTTCTGCAACCAGTTATTGAGCTTCAGATTATAAGTTCATGTTTCAGAAATCAACAGCTACAGAGAAAAAGATGAGAAAAGGATGTGAGCAGGATTACAGAGAAACACCTGTCCAGGGAGTTGGGAACTGCTTGATTTTTAATGTGCAGAATTGTCCCTATTGATAAAGGTCTAAGCCCAATAGCTCAGTGAAATCAGCTTATTCAAAAATCAAGCATTTTAGTCTGCTTGCTCAGTTAACTCAAAATTAAAAGGAACATTTCTATTAGCTTCTGTCTGTGAAAAATAGAATTTTGGAAGTAGGAAAGGTGCACTGTTTCAACACCTACTTGACAGTAACATTCTTGTAAAATATAGGTTTTGTGCCAAGATGTTGAATCCTGAAGAACTTTTATTCCTGAAACCAGCAGGAGTTTTGTCTGAATGATTCCAGGCCCCTGTAGCTTCCACAAAACATCAAAGAGAGTTCAGGCATCTGAACTTAAGGCCTAGGGCCACTGCATTTTAGTCTGAACCTTACTTCTAAGGTTTACATTAAAAAGCACGAATGAGTTCTACTAAGATTAAAAAAAAAAACAAAAAAAAAAAAAAAAAAACAACACAGGAACTGGGAAGGGGAAAAGAAGTGCTGACTTTGATTGAAGGGGTCCAAAGGCCCTGTTCACATTGGCCAAGCAATTTGAGTTTCATTGAGTACTCCCTGAGAACTTGGGCAAAACATGAAGTTTTGGGGTTTGTTAGGGGGTGTGTGGGGGTGAAAATTAAAATTCTCCCTGGGCACTATAAACAGCTAAGGAAAACCACACCTCTCCTGCCAAATGGATCCCCCAAGAACAAATTTCAGCAGAAACTATTATTAAAAATTCTTTTGGAAAATATTCAAGTTACGGTTTAAGGATAGAAAAGCATTTTTAAAATATACATTAATGCTTCCATTAAGAAACAAAGAATAGAAACAAAGAACATATAAATAATTATTTCCACTAATGCTTTGGCAACAACAACAAAAAAATTAATACATCACTTAACAAATGGATTTGACCCAGATTCCTACCCTCTGTTTTAAGAGAACATTCTTGAGAAGAGTTCACAGGCCTGTTGGTACTACTAATTTATCTCAATTGTGTTACAGCTTTCAAAGCGTCAGTAAAAGACTTGCAACATCCGTTCCCACTTTGTTGCCTACACATATTCTTACCAGTAAGGGCTATTAAAAGAAGCTCAACTAAAACTGAAAAAAAAAAAAATTTTAAATCATAAGCAGCAGTTGAAGGAAAGGGTGTTTCTTCTACATATTAAATGAGGGACTTGAAGGATCTGCCACAATAGCAATCTTGGCTTGCTCTCCACTTCATATAGTCCCTAGTTCTTGTGGCAATATTGGCTTCGGTTTAAATTTGTGTTTGCTTGCCTTTGGCTCACCCAGCCTATCTTCAGGGGATGACACTGTCATGCCATTTCCTTTATTTCAGTCTGAAAAGTCACCAACTCAGCTGGGTAGAAGGAACAAATCTAACTGCATATTCCTTTTAATGATTATTTTTATGGAGATGGTGGATTCAAGTAGTCTCAGGATACTTATAAGGTAGTTCATTAATAAGCTCCATACAGCATGATATTGTTCTCTCAAAAGGAGTCTTAACAACCTTACTTATTCATTCTCCAGTAGTTCTACTGATTCTAAATTTCTCACTGTGGTTCTGCTACCAAGCAAAAGTCCAAAAAGAGCAAACATGCCACATCTCTGAGTCTGCAACAGAGCAATCAGAGTTATCAGACTGCTCAGCGTAATCTCTCTTTTACTTCTTTTACTTTTAAACTCCAAGGATCCACAGGTCCTTTCCCTCTGAGTTGGTTTATCATGATCAGAATCACTGACCTGAATTTTCCTCTTCTGGAAAACAGACTATATTTGTGATTTCCAAGCACGCTATAAAAGTCACAGAATGTCTGGATAACTGGAGTTGGAAAGGACCCTTAAAAACCATCCAGTCCAAAAGCCCTGCTGCCAGTTCACCTAGAGGAGGTTCCACATGATCTTGTCCAGGTGGGGTTTGAATATCTCCAGAGGTTTTTTTCTGGAACAGTTGTTTTCATGTGTCCTTCATATTTAGGTATCTGATCAATTCAGCCTGATGTTACTAACTAGTTGCTGTAGCTCTGTCACTATTTTCTACTTATAATAAGAAGCCCTTGTTATAGTCCCCCTTTTAATTCTTCCCAATTATTTAAAAAATAAGAGTAACTGATGTTTTAAAAGACTGAATGAGCATCCTATTTGAACAAAGGTTTTTCATCTCTTTATTAATCAGTAAAACAAAGACTAAAAGTGTCTTGTCAGTTAAGAGATGAAGAAATTGCTAAACACGAATAAACATTTCTCAACTAAAGTTATAGGAGCTCGGCATCTTTAAATATCCCTGTGAGAAGGAATACATTTTTTAAAAATTAGGTTTCCAGGTAACATATGTAAAATCACACCTCAAGCTTTTTCTCTAAACTTTTCTTTTTGCATCTCATTTTTTTTTCTGTCAACATCGTAACATAAACCGTCTGAGGGGTTTAAAGCTAAACAGTTCTAAGCAGTGGGTGAAACCACAGGATGTTGACTGACAGGAAGTTTTGGCTCCTTCATCCTTAAGCATCTATTACTCAGCTGCTGTTTCTCTGCAGCAGGGGCTGGAACATTTATAGACTTTAGTCCAAGACTCCTAGTTTCTTAATACATGCTGCTTAAGCATGTTTTCTCTTGATCTGGTTGTTTCTTTGATAACTACACCATTACTGTATTCCAGCCTGCCCATCTGAGTAAAACCAATACTAATTCACAGTTACTGCAGCTGGTGCCTTTCATTGAACACTGATTGTTCAAGTGACAGCACCCATGGCTGTGATGTCACCTAACACAGTTATCCCCACTTGGCAGGTGTCAGAGCCGGTGCAGAGATGATGAACATAAAACAAGACACAGATAGTGAGGAATTAAGGTAAAGCGGGAGAAATACAGATATGATACATCTAAGTATTAGGCAGTTCTCCTTCAGCCAAATATAAAGCTATTTTCCAAAAAACTAAAATATTTTTCTTATGGTATATAGTCTATAGCCAACTCCAGCACAAGAGATTTTATCCTTGAACAATCTGAAGAGTGGAAGAATGAAAGCTTATAAAATATATATTCTTGTCTATGTTGGAAACAGCACAATTTCAAACCAGAGACTGATGCTGAAATACAATCCAGGGGCTGTGCTTCCATTCATAAACTGTTCCATTTGAACAGAGGGTCTGGAATGAATTTTATCCTCATGTTCAACCAGAGAGCCACAATTTATTATAGTGCTGCACTTTTCAGTTTCAAAATCATATCCCCTAACATTTTTTTTCTGTCAAGTCCAATGGAGATTAGCAGACTTTTCAACCAGGATCATCCATAAAGTGAAAATACAGCAGAATCCAGCTGCCCAGAGACATGAAGAAGCAAGTCCAGTTATGTACCACATGGCTAAAAGAAAAGAAAACCTACTGTGTACACACAGCTTCAACAGTCTAAGCTGGAAAGACATCAGAAAGATCCTTCTTTAGTACCAGCATAAGTGGGATCTCAAATTTTTAGCTCAGTAACAGCATAAGTAGGGTCTCAGACTTTGGCTCTGTCTTTAAGTTATCACCAGACTGTCTGTGCAGCAGCCCAGCTCTATTACTCCTGTGTAAGATCACAATAATGCTCCCTGACAACTTCAAACCCCAAAATAAATAACCAGTGCTTCCCAGGCATTGCATATTCTGCAGCTAAGATGTGCCACAAAGGTACAGACTTATTTACATCAGTTAAACTTTGAGCTATTTCAGAAACCTCCCTAGGTTCTCTAGGTAATCACTACTCTCTGATGTTCAAATTAAAAGGAATTTAGGATTCCAAAACACTGGTAAGATCAGTTCCAATCAATAGGCTCACTGCTTTTTGCACCAGTTGTCTACAGTTTTCCAAGATCTTAAAATATTTCTCTGGCAAAAAGACTACTCCAAAAATTGCAACAGGGCTGAAAACATTTTCATTGATAGTTCTTTGCACACAGGAAGATTAGAGAAGCATCTGCTGCCAGTATACAACAAGGTAAAAGCACTTTAAATAATTACAACAAAACTCCCATCAACTTCTGGGCTAGAACAATTTCCTCCTCTGGGAAAGGAAAGGAAAATTGCTTACACGGTCCTTTAGCCCAAGGATGACATCCAACAATTCGATTTGTGATTTAAGATGTCATTTCTAAATACTCATTTTTCTCACAAGCATTATTGCATCAGAAATCTCTAGGCTGACCAGGATAAACTCATACCATACCCCAAATTAGACTTCCACAGCACCTGGAGAAGTAGAAACTAGATTTCAATTAACATAAACCTTTAAATGAAGATAAAACAAACTATGACAGCCAGCAGGTACAGAATACTTCTACAGTAAAATTTATTAATCTGTTAACTATTAACCACACTTTTATATGCCAGTAAAAAGCTTTCCATTTGATAAGTCGAAGCCACTACCATGTCTTCTTTGCATTGCATTCATACATTTTATCTGTTTGGTCACCTAATAAAAGAGTCTAGATCACTTCAAGCCTTCCACCTCTGTTTGACTGACACTGAGCAGTCATTTGACAGCATGGATGACCATTTTAAAGGAACCCTGCATTGACTAGAGGTGCTGTAGAATATCTTTTGTGAACTCATAACTGAGTAGCTCTGCTTGTGACTAAGATAAGAAACATTTTTAACACAGCAGCTCCATGAGATGCTTCACCATCTATTTTGGAAGGCAATATGCCAAGAGAACTGTGGTGCATTTTAATTCATCTCTTGGCTACTGCTTCTTCCAAAGTTTCTGTCCAAAGACAGCCAAAACCAAGCTCTATGAATCACCACTTGAATGAGATCTAATTATTCAATTAGTTTTAATGCCTTTCCTTTCCTTATTTCTTGACAGCCTTACACACCTCTTGCCCTTCAGGGCATTTGTCCACATGTCTTTCCCACAATTAGAAATGCAGGCAACTTCTTTCCTATCCATAACAGCTTTCAGATTAAGAGAATTGAATATAATATTCTGCACATCCCCTTTGGATATAGTCCTTTCTATCCAGGGAGAGAGGAAGAATAAAAATCTGTATAATCACAGACACTTTTCTGAGACTTGATCTGCTGCTTTGCATACACCACAGATTTATTGCAAGTTAAGTCCCTCACCAAGATATTTGTTATATTTACTTTTACCTGAAAATATAAGATTATTATTAAAGCCTCAGATATAAAACTGCAAATATATGATCCACCTAACTAGTGTAAGTGGGGAAATCTTAACATTTAGCTGTGAAACATGAGCTGCTTCAAAAAGTGTATTCATTGGAAGGCTTTGATGATGGGGAAAGAGGAAAAAAGAGAGAAAAATCTCTCTTAATTCTCCACCTTACTCCTTGTGAGTCCCACTATTTTTTGTTTTGTCTGCTACTACATTAACCAAAAAAAAAAAAACAAAAAAAAAACCCACCCAACCTGTTTCAGAGCAATGTTGTCTGCTTTTTCCCTTCATAACAATACAAAAAAACCCCAATAATGAATGGTATCATATAGATTTACAGCAAATTCCTAACTATCTGTTCATCTTAGTCACTAAGACAGTAACCCCACGTCACAGTGCTCTCTCAATTCCCAAGGAAGATGACTCAGTTGCTTTTACAGGAGTACTGTCTGGGATTCAGACTCATTTTTCTGGGGGAAGATTTTCAAGGTAGAATGAATAACACAAGCTAGGATGCAGCCAGTTAAGAGACAAAGCACTTTTTCACAATTCTAAGAAGCTGGTTTTCTACTTCCTCACCTATACTGACAACAGGAATGTGCTGGCTCCAAAAAAACAACAGAAATGCAAACTTCTCACTGAGATACAGGATGAAGAGATTCTGTAAGTACTGCATTTTTAGCCAGATTTGTGACAGGGGAGAAAGTGATGAGCAAATTGGTATGCATTGACTCATTCACCTTTCCTTTTAACCAAGACATAGCTAATGGCTCTTGAAAATCAAAATGTGTGTATCTATAGAAGAACTTCAGCTAGAAAAAGGTATCCTACTCAGTTTAACAGTGGTGCTCATCAGGCCTGAACTTTACTAACTCAGTTATTATTACACCCACTACTTCAGAAACACAGTAAGGCTTAGCATAGTGAACATTATAGAAACAAAACTCAAAATGTTAGTCTCATTTAAGTAGTTTCTCTTCAAACACTGTGGCAATTTGAGTTTGCTGTGATGTCATCCACACAGTTTCTTGCACCATCCCTGCAAAGGTGCAATGAAGAAGTACCTTGCTGGGACTGGTTTTTACCAGGAGACAAAGAAAACTTTGCAGTAAATTTCATGAGTCACCTAATGCTTCATTTTGCTGTAGTTTTACAAAAGAATATAAAGCACAGTTGGTAAAGCTGCACACCACTGCTGCCAGCAGAGCCTACATACAAAGGTCACACCTTATAAAATGGTTGCCAACTCCTTCTGATTGACTGTTCTCAAATGTTGCTTTTTCTACTTTCAATGCCGAAAAACAACAGAATTTCAATCTTGCATAGAAATACTTCACTCATTAAGCAATACCTTCTCCTTCTGAAGAAGTCTTTTTCCTCTTTCTGAAAATAGAGATCTGATTTAGTTAAAAATGCAAAACAAAGATGTTCCCTCACAAAATACCCAGCTGTGCTGAGGTACAGAGCATCCATCCTTTGAGAACAAATCCATTTGCATCCCTTGTCTTTCATTTTTCCCACGGATTGTGCTTGGTGGGTCACAAAGTTTACAGAATTATCAAACGGAATGGACTGGAAAGGATCTTTACAGATCATTTAGTTCCAACTGCCCTGCCATGAATAGGGACAGCTTCCACTAGGCCAGGTTCCACAAAGTCCCATCCAATCTAGCCTGGAACACCTCCAGGGATGGGGCATCCCCAACTTCTCTGAGCAGCATCCTCCAGTGTCTCACCACTCTCTCAGAAATTAGAATTTGCTATTTGTATGTGACAAAATTTTGCCTGATTCCTTTTTTTTTAGTATCCTGAGTGTAGCACCAGGATTCAACTCAAAACCTTCTGGTAGAGAGCCCCGGGGTCTACCACTTCAGTTTAAAAAAACTCTAATACCTGCCAGTATTAGCAAAGCTGCATCCTGTTTGCAGTTTCCCCCAGAGATGGACTGAATGCTTGTAAGCAGATCTGATTCTATTCAGGAAAGAGCAATCATGTCCTACTTCAAAAAGCCCTCCTTCTTTTTATTACTAGTGTCATATTATCTTATTTATACAACTATTATTCCCCTTCTTTTATCTTCCCTACATAAGAGGTGGAAATACTGGTACTTAAAATCCTTTTAGGAATCAAGATTGATACATACAAGATAGAAAGAGAGCTCTCCATGTCTATAATTTTATCCTTTTGTTTTCTCCATGTTTTACATATGAATGTGATTTGGCATACAACATATTAATAGATAACCTACAGATAACAAGCCTTTGCAGACTGCTGCATCTTGCAGTGTTCACTGAGGAATTTCAAAGGGAGATATTAGTTGAATATAAATGAAATGCTCCTGCTCTTTTCTTTTTTTTTAAGTAACTGCAAGAGAACAAGTCTGGCTGCTCAGCCCACAGGTTAAGGCCAACATACCTATCTGAATTTCTGTAGCTGTTCTGCAAAAGTCAGTTTGATTCAAGGATGCCCAAGTCTGCCCTGTGGCACCTCTGCTGGTTTTTTGATGCCCGGAACTTCAATCTGACCTTTAGAGCTTACTTGGTCCCCAAAACAACAAATAAAACTTCTTAACAAATGGAAAATGTATTGAGTCAGCACTAGTTCAGCCCCACACAGGAGATTCTGCAAATTGCAGAGAAATGTAGCCAGTCATGGCTGGCTGCTTCACACACAAAGAGCATAATCGGTCAGCAACAAAGAGCAGGAAGAATAACTTTCTCTCCTTATCCATATGCTTTCCTAACCAGGGCCTGCAGGGGATTTGCTGATAAAACACAGCTTTGTCACATTTGTCAGACCTGAGGCTGTCATGGAAACATAACTGATGGGACAATCTTTAATGAGCCACTGTCACAAGGGGCAATCTGTCCAAGGCAAGAGTTGCTGCTCCTGTTCAGCAGTGAAACAGCTCAGCAGGTCCCAGCATCACCCCCCACTGCCACAAGTGTCCTGGACTGTTTTGTTTTGGGAACACCATGTGTCCATGATAGTGCAAAATTATTTTACAGGATTCCCAGGCTACAGTGATGGGTCTGTTTGCTTTTAAATCAGATTGTAATCAAATCTTGCAATTAAGAGTTTTGAAATTATAAGCTGAGCCAGAAGCCTGGGCTTTGACTTTGCTCCCCTTCTGCCCATCTTGCAGAAAGGCCCCATCTCATCCAGAAGAATAATTATGTTTTAACAATCCTTCACAATATCTGCTGGCTTTTTTTCCTGCCCTGTTCCTCCAGGTATTTCCTAGCATTTCTCTTTTCTACCCAGACTCAGGAGCAGCTGACTGTTCCCTCACTGCAAGCAACAGGTTTCTCCTTTTCTCATGATAAATCATTTTTTAATAATAAACACTTATGCTTCCAGAAGCCAGCATATCATTTGGCACCAATACAGGTAGTAAAAAGTCATCCTTCTCAGGAAAGTGGCAGTTCACTTTGGAGTCTGTCATGTCACTGCATCCCTGAGGGACCCATGTGGTGCCAGATCTCAGCAGACAGTCAGCCCACATGCACTGCTACTGTAGGCAAGATCACACCAGCAATGCAGCTGCCAAAATTATGTCACACACCTGACACAACTCAGCAAGAGGCTGATACACAGAAGAATTCACCTAATGCAGCTTGATTTTGTACATGGAAATACTGAGATGAAGAAACAGGAATTTGTTCAGAATTTCAGGACATCACACAGCCTGACTGGAGCAGCCATTGCCCAACTCCTGAAATCTCTGGATAGATGATGGCCACTTTCAATCAGTCTGCCCTACCCAGAACATGAACTGCGTAGATTTTCCAGAAAAATCATGGAAACCTTTAGGATAACTCCACTGCCTTCCCCTACCTGAGGATCTCACCATTCTTTAGAATAGGTAGCACACCCATTATCAGAGTCACAAGCACAGGAACTGCACTGGGAACTGCTGATATGGTGCTGCAGGCTGATGACCTCGGGCTGCCTCTTGGATGCTCAGCTGTTCCAGAAGGTTATATATCCCAGGAGGCATCCTGTGCTATTGCAGTACACAGCACCGAGTCAGGTTTACATTTGTTTACTGAGTCACATCTACATTTGTTTTCTGCTGTACATACACATCAGCCAATAGTAAATAAATCACAGCAGGGACCTCAGCTCTTGATGTGTTTCAGCAGAAACCTGGATAACATCTTCAAAGGAGAGGAGAGCATGTCAAATCTGACAGCAAATTCTACTGTGCACTGAGATTGGAGCAGAAAAGAGTATAACCTGCTGATGGGGTTTTCTGCACAACCAGCTTGGATAGCAGTTCCCTCACCACAAAAAGAGCTCCAAATGTGGGCACAGTCTTTCTAAAAGCAGGTGGTTCAACCTCTGCCTTCATCCAACATTTGCATGAAACAAATCTCATGACTAGGGCACGATTTTGCCTTCTTGCCCCATTCCTCTCCTCACTCTCACCTTCTGTGACTCCTGCCAACACTGGAGCCTCCCACAGGGAGGGCAGGGGGAGGAGTCCCATGAAAGCAAGTGACATTACAGCACCATGGCAGAGTTTGATGCTGTAGGAGGCAGAAGGCCTAAATGGACCACATCCAGGAACAGAACTGGCTCTCCTCCACTGAAGCCTCAGATCACGGCAAGAGCATTGGAACTGTGCCTCAGTTGCCCAGGCTGTGAGCAGAGTCTTGCTGACAAGTGGCACACAAGGACAGTGCTTTCCACAGGAAATGAAAGGGGTGACCAGACAGCCACCTCCACATGTCCTGAGGTAATATTGTTCAGTTTGTAACCTACTGTCATGTGCTGCTGCTAGTAAAAAGAGCACTGAAAAACCAATGTCTGCTCTTAAATCTTCACACACTTCCAAAAGCCACTCTGCTGCCCTGAGCCTGACTACAGCAGGGTCAGTACAACAATGAAACCCAGCCTGATGCACAGCAGAGCAGCTCTAATCCAGAGCATCAGCTGATTACACAGAACATATCCATTTTCCAAAAGGGGTTTCATTTTCACTCTTCCCTCTGACACTAACTTGACTCTTCTCCAAAAACCAACACCAGAAGGAGTCACTTGAAATTATTTTTTAGGTGGGCTTTTAAAGGCCAAGTTGCAATAAGGCCCCTGCCCTGTGACAGCATGCCAGGAAACCCCTGGGAACTCTCCCATAAAACTGTGAGAGAATGAATGCAAAACAGGCTGAGCTGTTCAGCTTCTCACCTCCCCCAGCACGGGCTTGGACATGTTGACAGCAGGGTGGTATGAAGATGGTTTTGTCCCCTACAAATCTTTTGGATAAACAGGATTGTGCTCTACATCAGAAATCTCTCTTTGTAACTTCAGTCAATATTTTCTTGGCTTGCCACTCCTGACAGTCATAAAACAGCTCTCTCTGGAATACGCCATTCAAATTAATCAGCTGTCAGCTATTCTTTTAAAACTAATAATAGAAGGTCTGCATGAGCCTGTGAGAGACTGGAACATGGGAATGTGAGTTGTGCAGCTGCAGATGTTTCCACACTGCTGCAACTCTCAAATTGCTTTTTGCTCTCTACCAAGAAGGCATGAAACAGCTTTGTAGGGAACAGGTTTTGTACTGTCAAAATTGCCCAACTGTCCTCAGCATGCACATAAACATGGTAAATGCTTAGTGATGCCTTTTAACTTTCAAGGAAGCTGTTAAAGACAGGAGGGATGTTCTGGTCATAAACCAACAGGCTCAGCTGGCCCAGATAATTTGATGGTTTGTATCCTTTGGACATCAGCTGCACAGGGGATGCCAGATGGCTCTTGCCACTAGCAGCAATTTTAGCCTCCAATTCATCTTCTTGCCATCAAACTGCAACAGGATGGGCAAAAAGGGTTCCAGGAGGAAGCATTGCCTCTGAGAGGATGGGGAAACAGGACTCCTTTGAACAGCCCCTTGACTACAGCAGTTTGGCTCCAAGTGGGCAGAGAAAATTAATGTTACATGAGGCTTGAACTCAGAATAAGAGCTGGCACTGGAGGAAAGCCAACTGTGCAACACTCCTGTAACTGCTTAGGGGACTCTGTTGTTGTCACATGAAACTGAGGAACAACTGGGAGGCTCTGTTGAAAAAGCACTCAATTTGGAAGCATGCTTGCAAAGTCTGATGAAGGAAAAAGAGCAGCACCTGTCTCTTCCAGGTCTGCCCAAAGCTAGTACCATCTGGGGACTTTGCCTCTACCCACAGTGGGTCCATTTTCAGCCTGAAAAAAATACTTTTAAAAGCCTCTCAGGCTTTTGGGAGAAAGAAGCAGTTTAAACCCCAGACCGGAAGCCTTAATTATAATGGATTTGTGTGAAAGTTGCCAGATCTTGCCCTGCTCTGTGATCAGGGCTGTGCCAAGAGTCTGCTTTGTGTCACACTGGCAACTGTGCTAAGTTCAGCAAAGTAACTGGGTCAAAGATGCACAGCCAGAAGAGAGATCACTGATTAGCACTAATGAGAGCCTTCACTGCAGAGCAGAATGACAGTGCCATCATGTCAAGGCTCTCACTGTAATTAAAGGTAGCCATACCCATATTCAGTGTGAGCTGCATGGAACAGATCTTTCTGTGTGTCACATTTTACACCTTGGGAAATCACTCATGACCAGAAAACAGAGCATAAAAGGAAACAACTGGGAACTCATTGTTCCTACTGCTGGAATTGAAATTAACTTACAGAAAATGAGGAAAGATTTGAGCATCCTCATGAGCCACTCTACTAAACACGCAGCACTGTTGTTCTCAATCAATTAATTCTACCTATAGTGGGCATAAGGTTACAGATGAAGAATACTGATCTCGTGTTCAAGATTTTAATGGTAAATTCATCCACAACACCAGGTGGTCTGAAGATCAACCTTCAAAGAAAACAGCAGAAACAGAAAGCTACGTTAGGGTTTTTACAATGTCTCACACACTTTCCCTAAGAAGAAAAATAGAAAGGGCTCTGCAGTTATCTAGAAAAAGGAGTAAGAGCAGAAACTAGTATTGAATGGTACAAAGTCAGTCCTAGGCTTCTAGATAGCCTCAACTCATTTGCTAAGCAGTGTATTTCTAAGTAATAAAGACAAATACGTCAGGGTAGCAGTTAACCTGGAATTCACCTCAACAGACAACACAAACATCTGCTGTCAGCTTATAGATAGAGGGTGTACAAGGAGTTACACAAGACAGGATCTAATGCAAGATGAAACAAGCAATTAAAACACTATACCTCAGAATATAAAAATTAATCAGTAGACAGACAAGAAGAAAGGTCAAAAAATATTTCTACTGTGTCACTTCACTTTCCTTCTAAGTACAATGAGACAGAAAGCAACTAAGGGCACCAAAGAACCACAACAATATCTCTGGTAAACTCAGAGCCACTGACTATCCACAGACAGAATAGGGACATACACCACTGGCAGAAACATGGTGGACACCTGAGACAAGTGAGGAGATTTATATCAGGACAACACAAAGCAACTGTCTTTGAAATACAGAAACGAATGCACTTGTAAAGTGACAGCTACAGCAAGCTGTAAATGCTAGGGACCTCTCCAGATGTGCTCTGTTGAGCACAGAGCTGTTACACCTGTACAGACTCCTGCAAAAACTCCACCTGTCCTTACCAGCTATACCAGCAGCCTTCCTGAATTGCTCACTCCCTCAATGGATGAAAAAACAATGGATCAATCTTGTTATGACTGTAGTTACAAATATATTGTATTTATTATTATTTCCTACTTGTAAGGTATGCATAGCACAACGTATGAAAACTTCATTTGAAACCATCCAGAATGCTAGAACATATGGAAATTATCTTAAAGGACCAAGGGAATGATGCCTGTATCACTTTTCAAAGTAACTTGCAAATGCTACAGCACAGACATTAAGGGAAATGCCACTCAGCCAGAAACTCTGAGAGAGAATTCACCAAGCTTCCTGCTGCATCACAGCAAACAGACACACACCAAACCCCCACTGTTGCTTTTCAATACCCAGTTTGCAACACCTTACAGAGATGTCTCAGGATTCCCAAGATGATCATCTGTAAAATGGAAACACTTAAAAGCAGCATTTCTAACACTGAAAATCACTAGATTTGTCTGTCTTAGAAATTTCAGGAGCTAGTAGCATTTTCACCTCAAATGAATCTTAAATTTGGGAAAAAAAGTGTTCCTTCTTAAGGAGGGAGATGGCTCAAATTAGTACACCAGGTCCACAGATATTTAATTTCTAGTCAAAAACAGCACAAGCATTTCTTATTAAACTGGTCTCAACCATCAAAGAGATGAAAATTCTATTTTGTTTTCCAAACCAGCTATCGATATTTGTTAACAGTAGTATTTTATTTATGGAATCAAGCTGGCAGGCAAGAGGTGGACACAGTGTTAGGCAGTTCTGAAGAGCCCTCAGTTTGCAGATGACAGCTGACAGTTCTGCTCCAGCACAGCCTCCTCCTCCCGTATGAGTGCTCTAGGGTAGGTCACAGCTATGACAGCATTTTCCCCCTCAAGTCTTCCTGGAACTCCCCTCTGAAACACAGCCCTTTAATCAAGGAACAATTTGCACACACAGACACGCTCATAAACAACAGCCATTGGTGAGGAGAGGAGGTGGGATAGAAGGATCCGATTTCCATTCATTGCACTTTCCCCTCTAGGAAGGTTTGGGGAGAAAGTGGAGATCAGCATCACCATTATCCCCAGCGTGTGCTATTAGCAGCCACGCTGAAGCCAGTCAGCAGCGCCTGGCATTGTTTGGAGCAAGACAAAAGACCTTCTGTTAGGAAAGTTCAAGAAAGAAAAGGGAGAGGCCTGTGGCCTGGTCCTGCAGTCAAAAGGGTGACACAGAGGCTGGGAAGTTCTCAGGCAGAGGCTGATCCCAAGCCCTTTGAAGTTGACAGGAAAACTCCCATGGATTCCAGCAAGCTTTGGATCATGCCTGAAATGCACAGAAGGGAACAAAGCAGCATAAAAGTAGAAATGAGCATCTCCAAAGGGGAATTTAAACAGCACAATGATGACCTAAGATATTCATCATCGTTGCTGATACAATGTGTTTTTGTGATGTTTGGCAAAGTAGGATTATATCAAATTTTAAAATCTTTTCATTGGGATATAGCAGTTGTATAATATTAATTAGGTATTTTTCTGCTTAAAATGCTATGCATGATATCCTAGCATTGAGTGTTTAATACATCATTTAGCAAAAGGAAATGCTGGAAGGAAAGGTCCCTTTCAAACTGCTGAAATTATGAGTTTTCTGCTTTCTTTCCCCACTGTCTTCTCCCAAAAAGGCTGGCTTACAGCTATGAAACACACAGTCTAGGACTGAAAACCTTATTAAGAATGATGCTACCAGTATCATCTATTCATGAGCAGTCACTTGAGAGAGAGCCCAACCCAGAAGAAATTCTATAGCAGCACATTCTCCAAACAATTACTAAAGGATCCCAACTGCAGGGAGGCTCCAAATACTCTGCTTAATTATAGTTTAATGAATTTTCTCATTAAAGATAAATATAGCAGCATTCAAGATGAAAGAAGTCTTCTGATTTCTGTAACATTTCCATAAAAATTTTCTTGCATATAGGAGTAATCATTGCAGTGGGTTTAAGGCTTGGTGCTGTCTGGGTCCTAAATGACATCTTTTGTGAGTTATTTTGTTACAAACATTTTTTTAAACACTTCTTGTAGCCTTTGCACAAGATTCAACAAAGAGCCAAAGTAACTCCCTTCCCCCCTCCCACCCCAAAAACAAAAAAAATGCAGGATGTTTCCTCTTTCTCTGGCTAATAGAATCCAACTGT
>VZTR01031133.1:947663-1013071 GCA_013400775.1 Chaetops frenatus
GGGGAAACACCCCCCCAAAAAAAAAAAAAAAAAAAAAAAAAAATAAAATCATCAAACTTTACAACAGGAGGACATAACATTAAGAAGGCAATTTTTGTTACCTGAAATTTCGAGCATTTCCCTTTCCACTCCATTCTCAGATTTGTATTTCCCAGACAAAACTCTGTGTTATTATCTGAGGCAATCAGAAAACCAGTCGTTTAGTGTCTAATACCTGCTGTGCTTCCCATAACTCCTTCATATGACCTCTTGCAGCACTGATTGCAGTTAAAATGATTGCAGAGAACACAGACTGGCCAGGCCAGTTGTCATGGAGATCTCTCTCCCCCCCTTTTCATAAGCGCGCGCGCACACACACACAGATTTAAACAATTCTGGGAGGCATCCACAAAACAGCATGCCTTTTCATCAGCTAAGTTTTGAAATATTCCACCCCTCCTCCAGCCCCTCCTCAGAGTCAGCCCAGGAAGCTGAGCTTTGGTCAGGAATTGATTGTGGAAGTTAGAGATATTGCCTCCTCAAAAAAAGAAAACGACCACAGAACTTGTATTTTTTCCTCCTAGAAGGAAAAAAAGAGATGTTTTCTCACCAAAACGTTAAAGCAAAAGTAAATCTATCGCATTCAGACCTGCAGGCTATTTGTCTTTGCCTGCCTAGTTATGAATTTGATATCTGAAAGCACTAAAGCTTTGCTGAAATACAATCATGCAGATTACAAGAAATGCTGCTGGCATGGCCTGACTGCTTACCTTGCTGTTCTCCCAGTACCAAGCCAGTGACTTAATTAGCACAGGTATTCATAAGGTCATGCAGGACTTCCTGTATTCTTTCATGTTTCTGTAAGTAAGAAAAAAGTTGGGAGGTCAGGAACATGCAACTCAAACAAACAAGCAGAAAAAAATCCCCCAGCTAACCAAGAATACACAGATACATCTGGAAGTTTTCTCATACTGACTATAAGTTTAAGTGCCTCTTACCCAAAACTTGCTATCTCCCAGTTAAAGGAGAAACCCATTTCACTGACATTTGCAAACACAAGAACTGATTAGTTTACCATATTCACTGGCACCATGGTTGCAAAACAAAACTTACTCCAAACATAAAGACATACAACATTTTTTCCTTGACAAAAAAAATCCAAATTAATCCCCACCAACGTCATATAGGAAGGTCTGGACTGATAAATCAAGAGAACAGAAAATACTTTATAAAAAAGAAAGAACACTTAATAAGAAAATTCAGTTTAAAAAGTATTTGGACTCAGAAGAAGAGTACTGTGCCCAAAGTTTTTACACTTTGAGAAATACCTTGGAGACAATCTTTAGAGTATTTAATCAGAGTCAGTCATTCAAAGTTTTAAAACTTCATAAAAGATACTGAAGTGACTTCATGCATCTGTGTTCTGCAACAAGCAGTATAAGCAGCAGTCCCTCTAGTGGGCAGAAAATTGCAAAGCTGCAGATGCCAAGCTAAATAGGAAATCAATTTCTTCTGTAACTATTAACCACTTCATTGTGCTGTTAGAATGTTCCACCCCTGCATGTAAAACTCAACACTAGCATATGAAATCCTTTATATGTTATTTTGGAAGTCAAACACGAGAAAATGTACATGATGTAATCAACATAACTAGGTTTATACATGAGGAGATTAAAGACTTCCAACCTATTACTCTCGTGGTTGTGTGAGATAGCCGAGATGTTCCATGGGAACACCTGTGTCTCCATATAGCCATTATTAGATATAAACTACACCAGAGCATGTTATTGCCTGTACTTCAGAAAACTCTAAATTTTGTGACTGACAGAACTCCCAGCAGACTGCAGACTTAAACCACCTCTCTCTAACAAGAACATCACACAAAGGCATATACGTGAGGCATATTTTACGGTTACCAAAAACTACATGCAGACTACTCACAGGTAGATAAATATAACAAAACAGCTACTTAAGCTGTCAAGGATCCAGAAAATGCTGAAATGACATCACATCAAGTAGTTCCTAGATATGAAAACACCACATGCTAAGCTTGCAGTTTCACACAAAGTTCCCCTAAGAATGCCCAGTGATGCCCAGCCAGAGCCATGAGAGCCAAATATTACAGAATTATGATCTGGTTTTGTCCTGAAAAGTTCCTTTGGTGTATGACTGAGGTAAATTCGTCACATGTGGCAAGTGGGCGTAATTTCAGTAGTGTGACTGGGGAAAGAGGGAAACTGCTAACTCCTCCCAAGAAAGTAACATTTTGCACTGCATCACTGCAGAGGGAGCGCTCACAGACACAGAAGTAACAACAAGACATCCTAGGAATTGATCAATGGACAAGCAAAATGGCTGATCACTCGCAGGTCTTCTATAGACCCCATTACTGGTAACATGGGAGTATGTACCAACCATTTCCATCACATCTCACTCCAGCAGTCATGGCAAGGATCTGTGGCACTTCATTCGATGACCACATCTGCATATATGGCAAGGATCTGGGGGAGCAGGCAAGCTGGCATTCATAAATCATGGAAAATGCTGTGTGCATTACATACGCACTCTGTTACAGTTTAAAATTCCAAGCAAAGCAAATGAAGTCGTTAAAATGTATCACGCATACACAAATATGTAGAAACCAGGCACAGTAGTAAAACTGTGACCCAAGCTTTGGCCTTGTGCAGGTGACTACCACAGAAGCCCTCAGAAAAGCACATTTCTATTCTAGGCCTCACAAATACACCCTGAATTAGTTCCTTGCCAAAAGGTGACATACTTAGCTCAGATTGATTCCAGAGAAAGAAGAGCCATTCCCACACTTCACTTTTTTCTCACTAGGCTTTCATTTGAGCACATCAACACCTCAGAACTCAATTTAGGATTGGGACAGAGTCTGAAATCATAAACAGAGGGCATGATGAACAGCTGATTTTACATTAATTACAGCGTCACGGCTACCCTGCCACCAAAAGGCATCAGAGTGCATACCCTCAGGGAGACAGACAATCCATTACTCACATGCAGCTGATGTTTAGTTTTTTATTGCCGATACACTTCCTCTTTCTGACTTTGAACACACTCCTTCCTACGCTGCTGGCCCCAGGATGCAGCAGCCACGTGAAGTGCAGGAGCGGGCACGAACTGAGCAGGGCGAGTGCACAGCAGGAGCCCTCAGCAGGCACACCTGCAGTCTGTGCCTGGACACCGGCAAGAGAAACCCGAGCTGCCTGCTCTGAGATGCTTTACTGAATGCTTTCCAGGCAGCCATCAGCAGCAACAAGAGGAAACAAAAATCAGACTTGTTCCTCCTGGAATTTTATCACTTTCAGTAGGTGAAAACACAACACCAGAGGTGAGCTACAGACTAAGCCAGCCTCAACAGCAGCACAAACCTTTGGTAGGTATAAATCCCAATTAATGTTGCTCCAACTTCAATAACATTTTCCTTTGCATTTTTTAGATAAAAAACACTCTTACAAAATTGCTTAGGATTTTTCCCCTCCTCAGATAACTTTCTGCCCTTCACAAGGGCTTTTGCCCCTTTCCCATTGAAGGTGGCCATCTTTTTGCTCTTCCTTTTGTCATCTCTGCACACTTACCATCTTTCCAGTGGCCTCAACAAATATGTCTTTATTTGAAATTCCATAATTTAACACTCAACAACAAAAAGTGAAACTTAATTAATCTGTCCCAGTATGTTTTTAACCCAATACTGCTGCGAGTGCCTGCAGCTCCTGCTGACCTCACTGGGAGAGGCAGGGAGCTTGGGAGCAGCACTTCCTCATCACAAGGCAGTGACTTGCAGAGGTATGGAAATAAGGGGAAAAGCCCGAGACCGCTCGTAATGTAAAGCACACGTGCACTACAAAAACTGTGTTCTTTGCTCTTTTTATAGAGACCCAGCACTCAATACTTTTGCATAGGGAATTCTGTGGACTGCCAGGTGGGACGAAGTGATGACAGGCAGGGCAGCAGCCACCACACACCCTGAAGCAGTTCCGCAGCACCGCTGAGGTCTTTAAATTAACAGTGCACAGCACTGGCCCTTATTGTTAACACTCCAACATGATGGTGCAAGAACACAACAATAAAGCAAGTGGCAGAAGGTAACACCTCTGACCCCAAAGGCATCATTCTACTGAACTGATTAAACCTTCAGTGGCATGTTAAGTTCAATTTTGCACCACTGCATGTGCTAGGATTGTGGTATCCAAGTAAGTAGCCCAAAAGTACACAGTAGCCTTGCAAACAACAACAAAGGAGATAGCCCAACATAGGAACTCCCCAGTCACTGCAAGGGGACTGCACAGGTGAAAGACTAAGATCAATCAGCTACAGACTTGTTTTCTTCCCCCATTTCAGATCCGTTGCTTCTAGTATATGCACAACTCTCTTCTAACAGGAGAATTAAGTTTCCATTATCTCCTCAATGGTCTAGCAAGGATCAGGTTTGTAGCAGAGTACTGATTTCACTAACCCAGAAAAAAAAATTGCATGTATATCCCCAGTATTTATACAGTATGTATATAGGAAATTACTAATCATAGCTGTGCTCTCTTTGAGATGCTGCCAATCCCTTTATGGCCTTATATCCCATTTCAGTTTGATCTCATTCTGCAAATGAGAGCCTGCTGTTCTTGGGTCTGACCCTGACACTGCAACTGTGTGCAAGACAGCAATCTGAAAAAGTTTCTAAGTCACTGAAACTAAGAGGAGATCTGTACCTGGGGGTCATGACAAGAAGCTGACAGGCACTCAATTGCTGTGCAAACACTCATTCAAAAATAAAGTGGCTTAACTTTGTAGCTATTATTATTTTAGGCCCTGATTCAGCAAAGCACTTAAACATTGACTTCAAAAGAACTTTAAAATACACCAAACGAGTGCTACAATATTTTACCAAAGTGGTAGTTTAGTAATGTTGTATATTTTAGAAAAGAGAGGTGAAAAGAGTTTTTATTTGGTAGTTAAAGCTTTAAGACACTGTTTGGTCATACTGGGACACAACGCCCATGATAAACCTACTAATGATGCTGAAAATTTGCTGAGCAATAAGCCGAATAGTTCCTTAAAAAAACAACTTTAAACATGAACAGCGTGGAATTAACTCATGTGAATGCCTGGTTCGAGAATTATCCATACCTATGGTCTGATTCATGACAGGAGACACATATTACAGCTCACTCTGCTAAAAAAGCAGTGCAAAGCCAAACAAACCACACAGACTGGCTCTGGGCCCAGGTAGCCAATTCAGCCAGCCCTCAACCTCCCAGTGCTGCAAACTGTGTCAGGTGGCACCAGGCCAAGGCACAAGCCAAGCCAGAGGGATAACCAAAAGGTGGGAATCTCATGGAAATAAGTCCTTCTGCTCCTTTACTCTCCAGAGTCAGCCCTGTCTGCAACCCATCTTCCTTCCAGTCAACACCCTTCCTTGCATGGCTAAGCTGCACCCCAGGCATGCCCAAAAGGGAGAGACAGGAAGCTGTAGGTCCAAAACTGATAGAGGGGGAGAAGCCCCCAAGGAGAGGCTATTAGTCCTGTCTGTATATCCCCATCAAGGGTGGATTTATGTCCCAAGCAGAAGGGCAAGTTCTGCCCTTCTGATGAAGGCAGATGATGAGTTGCTTGAAATTCCACAGGATTTCTGATTTGACCTTACATGAATGTGAGATCTCTATTTGTGGCACTGTTTCTTTCAAGTAGAAGTGAAAGGACAAGTTTCTGTTGCCCCTGTTCATAGCATACATCCTGTGACATGAGATGCTACACATGAGATTAGAAGACAACTCAAAACACAGATCCTCTCACACCTGGAATTGCATTGTAGGAGAATACACAAGAATAAAATTCTGGGAGGACTAAATCTTGTGTGAATCTGAGGAAGTGTTGCAAAGCTTTGACTTAATGGGAACAGAGGGGCAGAATGCTTCTCAGAGCACATAAATTATGGCAATACAGATCATGTAAATCCCCAGCTGAAGGGGAACTTTTCAAACCATTGTCAAGGTATTCCACTACCTGTACTTGCATCCAGGTAGTGGGACAAAGATAAAGATGCTGTTAGGAACCATCTTTATTGACATAATGGCCGTACGAAGCTAACAAAGGGAAGAGAATCTTTTAGCAAAGCAAGGGACACAAGGACATTTAATATTGCAGGGATGACTTCTGAAGCAGAATATGGGTGGTGGTTGCATTTTTTGCGTTTTTCCCCCTGCAAAGATGCTTTCCAGAGCAAATGAGCTCAAACTCAAAATGGAAAATGTGGGCGGAAGGCAGTGCATACAGTATGATATCACCTTGTTTACATGAGAAAAAAAAAATCACAACCAATAGCACTGTACACTCTTTGAACTTCTACATAGATAAATAAATAGATAAATAATGACAACATGTTTTGTGATTCCTTTTGATCATCAACTATGAAAGTTCAGAGGAAGTTTATATAACCCCCTCTGACTGGATAAATCTTATCTTCCAAATGCTAGGATCCAAGAGACTCCAAGAAGAAAGTGTCAGCCTGATGTTCCTTTGGACAAAAGGCAAAGACTTCTCTGCATGCTAACACAGTTGGCTTCCTTTATTTTAGTCATTACTTGAACTTGCAAGCTGGCCTGCAGACCCTGTGCGCTGCTGCTAACATACTGGGGGAATGCCTGTGAGCCCCATTTCTCATCTCTGGGGAGGATGGACAGTGCAAGCACTGGCCCAGCACTACTCCCATCACCTTCACCCCATGGAAATCAAAGCCAGTGGCAGCGTGTGTTTTCTCAGGGATGCAAAGAGTTTGTCTTTTGTACTGTCATAAACATCAGAGCAGGCAGATTTTAAGCCACAGACAATAAAGCATTTTCTTCTCTACTTTAGAGAGAACAGATAAACATAATATTGCTTTGAATACACAGAGCTGCTCTCATTCAAGGCCCTCAGGGTGCTTTGCAAAGCCATGTAAATGTCACTCCAGTGTGACTGCTTGCATAAAAGGAGTTCAATGGCAACTTGCACTTTGCATGCAAGTCTGCAGAGTGGCCCTCTGGAAGCTGTGTGTGACCAACAGTGTTCTGGGCACCAGGCTCTGCTGTTTGCCCCGAGGCCAGAGTTCAAACATGGATGGCAGCTGAGGTCAGTCAAAATTGGGGTCTTCTGGAAAACAATTTGGGCATGGGAAACAGCCAAAATGAGGCTTCTTTCTAGCTGGTGTCCTGTGCCACAGAGGGAATGAAAGTCAGTGATGTTGGAGTGACTAGGACAAGCTCATGCAAAATAAAATAAATCCAAAACCAGACCATGCACACAGCTCAAAAACATTCTATTTGTTTCTCAGTACCTCAGTGCTTCCTGGGTTTACAACTGGAGTGTGGTACAGAGATGTCCAAATGAACCACAACCACCCTAATTCCAGAACTGGAAGCAACACAGGTCCAAAAGCACAAAGCAGTCCTTGAAGTAGTACAGTGGTATTTTCTGGGAAGGGGGCCATAGTTCCACACAGTGCCCCACTGCACTGTAGGGAGGTGCAGACCTCCTGCAGTCAGCTCCAGGGCCCTTTGTGCTGACATCCATTGTGTGGCACACACATGCCCTGAGCCACGCACTGCAGACCACAGAGGAAGCCAGTCCCAGTGCTGGAAATTCAGCTCCCAGCACCCAAGTTCCACATGAATGTTTTAAAAGCAAGGTCATCCTTCCTCCTTCAATTCTGTGCATTCTTCTAAACAAAGCCGGGGGATGTCTCAGAAAATAGTCCTCTATCCATTGATGGACTGTCCCAACATCCACATTTAGGCTGCTAGAGAATTACACACACCTACCTATCTTTTCTTCACCATTAACAGTAGAGATTATCACTTAAGAAAAAAAAGTACATATTCTGCTTCATTCTTACCAAAACAGACAGCTCAGAGATAAGATTTTGCCTCTTACTGTGAAAAAGTATAATTTCTTATTTTCATTAAATTACTTCCCATTTTACCATTTTAGAGGCAAAAGGAAAGCAAGAATCAAACTTTTTTTTTTTTTTCCCACATCAAACTGAAAAGGGCAGAACTTTGGAAAGTACCAGTGCTTTTCTTCCAAGTCTGGGAAAACTATACAGTTCACATAGGCCAGGACACTGTTAGAGATATTTTCCCTTTAAAACCCTGGATAAGGTCCATGCAGTCACATGATGTTCCCCATTGCTATGTACATGGTTTTAAGGGGATGAACAGAACTCCCTCCCTGGAACTGCTGCTGCTTGCTGTTCATACTATGGAAGTGGTGAAATCCCACAACACAGGCTCAGTGTCAGCCATTCAGTGTGCACAGACCACACACCAGAAAGTTTGCAAAAGACCTTGCTGCCAGTGAAGAAACGCAAGAAAAACCTCTCTTAAAAGCCTCCATTTCTAGTTAACCCCTAACCTGGGGTAGCACTGAATTCTACACTGACATCTCCAACTAAACCCCACAGCTGGACCAGGCTTCCACGGGAACTGGACATTCCCAGTCAATCCCACAGAGTTATGCCAAGATCTAAACATGTAAGCTATGGCTGTTACCCTTGCAGCTGGGTGTGTGTGTTCACTGCAAACACAAGTTAGTGCCTACAGTGCTGGATGCAGCTCATGGAAAGTCTGAACTGTAAGATGCAAATCATTAGGAGCATGCATCACAACTTGCTCTGGGGAAAATTCCCCGTTCAAGAACAGACACGTTGATTACATCTCCAGTTTTCTGATTTCCTGACATGTGAAAGTCCCATCAGTAAACATGAGAGCTCTGTGCTTACTGAAAGCAGAAAGCAACGCTCTCAGTTTGCCAGTAAGAGCTGAGAGGGATATTTTGCACATAGGCATGGTGTTAAAAGCCTCTACACTTCCTCCTGCCCTGTGTGGAGGGCCCTAACAAGGAGTCAGAAGAGTCAAAAGCTGTTCTTGCTTTTGACACCCTGCAGGTGTATGGCCCTGGATAGCTTTCTTTGCCTGGTAACACAAGGCCTACTTGGCTTTCTTAAGGTGTTGGAACAATGCAGTAAATTGTAATCCCACCATGAAGTTCAAAAAATATCTATGTTTTCGTCACATTATACAATTCTGTACAATCTCTAAGGCTGTTTCCAGTTTCTTAACCTGCTTCATATCAATGCATTTTTTATATTCCTTTCAGCCTGAAAAAGGTCAAACATGAACAGGGCTTTCTCACCATCCTTACCACTGAAATAGGAATTTTCCCTCATAATTTACATGGTCCCAGAGAGCAACAAATGTGAATGCAGTCCTGAGCCACTGAAAGAATTAGAACCTGATTTTTACTGCCTGTTTATAGTGAAGTCAGAATTTTGTACATTTTTTCTTAGATTTTTGTAGTTACATTGTGAGATTCAAAAGAAAGAAACAAACAAAAAACCTGTGCTGTGGGTCATTTTTAAAATCCCCTCTACCCAGCTGCATTCAAAATAAGGTGCACTGCACCTGTCTTGCAAAAACCTCCACAATGGTTAAATATGCCACACAAAGTCTTGTGTCTTATCACTGGTTTTATCTCTAGTTCACCTGGGCGTGACCTGGAGCAAGTCTTAGTAATTTTAATTCCTCACCTCCTCTAGAGTGGCTCCCAAGAGTAATTCACATGGCTTGTGAACCAGCTGTAAAATAAAACAAGAGCTTGCAGCCCCCATTCCCAGATATCTCAGACATTCATAGAAAGCCAGCAGCCCAGCACAATGTAGAAGATGTTTGTAAAACACAGTGTGTCATTTTACATCCTTTTGGAATGGCAGCTCAATACTTTGGAAAATACAGCCATCTCCTGCAATTGAGAATGAGATACAGGGAACTGAAACAACTTCTGCCTTCTGCCAGTTCCCTTATCTCTAAAGAGCAGATAATAACTGAATCTATTAGAAATATTGTTACAATAAATTTATTGACCTTCATAAGATGACCACAGACTGCTGGAAGGAAAGCATTACTGTATTAAGAAGAGGCTGGCTATATCTCTTTTAATTTAACTGGATTCCCACTACTCAGCCCATTTAGGAGGTTGTATTAATACACTCCTCAGAAACATTTTCCTTTTACAATTTTAAAATCACATGAGCTAGGGATTGGAAAAGAAACATCATGCACTGTCATGCACACACAGAGAATAAGAATCAAGTGTCTCCTGGATGAAAGAGCAAGCCCATTAACAGGAGAAGGTGATAAAAAATCCATATGCAGCACGGAGCACCTCTACAAGCCAAAACAACAACAGGCAATTGAAGTGGAGAGTGGAGCAGACCACTATGACTCATAGGGTATAAGTCTAGTCAGTGAAAAATCTGGCAGAAGTTTGCTGTTGGACTGTCTGTACATTCCCAAGAGATTTATAGCTGCTTATTAAATCATCTGTTCCTCTTAAAACTAAAGAAACTGTATATGTTTCACTGGATTTTACATCTGCTAGAAAGACCCATTAACCATTAGTACAGAGTAGAGTTTTTCCTATGGAGTGAGTCATTCAAATGATTTTAAGACCTTACTTGAGAGAGGAAGCAAAGCCTACACAAGTGATGGGCTGCAGTGGGATCCAAAACCTGCTGCTTCAGGATGGGTCTCCCTCACTGGCATCTCTGGTGCGCCTGCCTAATCTTCAGAAAGGGTCTTTTGAGTACCAAATACTTTCTACAAAGCAAAGTTCTATTGAGGAAATAGTCATGTCTTCAAGTAAAAGACCACTGTGGCTTGAGACAGGGTTTGTGGAGCAGGTTCATGGAGTGTGGTGACACACAGGCACACACTGGTGCCAGAGGACCTGTCAAAACATGAAGAGCTGGCAGTGTCATTGGCTTCCAGACAGAAGCTGTGCTCAGGAGCTGAAGGGAAAACCCCACTAGCCCTGCAGTGTCATCTCAAAACCCAAAGGAACAGAAAAAGGAGCTGTGCACATTCCTGCCCCAAACATCAACAGTGCTGCTTGAGCACTGGTTAGCTCACAGGAGAGCAAGACAGAAGGATGTGCAGGGCTGTCATTTCCATCGTGGTTAGCTAAACAAGCTATTTTGTTATCTCAGGGTGCTCTTGGAGCATCTCTGCCCCTCCCCTTCCCACACATTTTCCATTGAAAAACCTGCACTAACAAAGACTCCTCTTTCTCCCATCTCCCCTCCCCTCCTCTCAGTCTTACTTTTTTCCTCTTTTTTCACCCTTGGGCACATCCACAGATTAGATCTCCAAGATAACCATCTCTCAATGGTAATGTACAAAGATGTTATTAAATAGAGGCCATTTGCTGAAGCATAGATGGGGCTGAACATCCCGAATTCCCAGAAGGTAGGAAAGTTTTACACATTTTAAATTAACCCCTTAAAAATAAACACAATCCATGCACACTTGCCAAACATAAGAGGATGCATAAATACTGTATCCACAGCTACTTCAGTGTTAAGACTGAATAGAGACGTACTTTAAAAACACCAAGAATGCCCTTCTGGGTCAGACCAGCTCAATACCCTGCCTTAAGAGGCGGTGAAAGGCAGTGCTAGTCAGGACAAGCCCAGGAACCTTGCTGCTTTCAGGCCACTTTTCTCTGTCCGTGGGAGACTACAAGCTGTGGGTGAGCAGAGCTGAAAAGCAGAGAGATTTACAAAATGTTGCTAACGGTGCTTTTGTTACTCCTGCTGTACCATTAAAATGCTATTAAGTCTGTAAAGCGAAGCATGACAGAAAGCCATGTGTGAACTGTTGCACTTAGCTGAAAAGTCAGCAATTTGGGAGCTTGAGAACACAATAATAAAATCAAGACCCACACCAGCTCATGCACACAGAACGCCCAAACCCTGCAAGGGAGTGAGAGAGTCAAGCATCATCATGCCCATGGGTGAAACCGTGGCAGATTTGCCAGCACACACTGGATAGGGGGACAAGAAGGGATGGGTTGCTCAGCACATTTGTCTTTCATGTTTTTGAATTGCTGCCTTGTAAAAGTCAATTTGCTAAAAAACATGACAAGATAATGGTAGGTCTTGCTGAATCAGCACAGCTATGCTACACCAAGCTGATTCCTGCAGTAAATCATGTGAACTCTCCAAACACAAAGGCAGGGGCTGTACAGCTCTGCAAACTCATTATTTACTTTTGCCAAAAATGACAAAATGTCTGTCAGACTTGTTTTCTCTTTATTATCTCTGCATTGAACTGTCTTCACTTTAGAATTCTGAATCAATATAGAAGGAACAAGCAAGCATGGTGAATTTGATCTCCCAGCAATCTGTACAAAAACCAAGCCAGCATATGCTCAATAGGTCACAGCCCATCTCCTACCCTACTGCACATCACCAGATTCCTACCTGACAAGGTAACTAACTTTTTGATATGTCAATTCATCATCAATATGATAAGACTGATATAGTGCTTTCCCTCTTAAAAACAATAAAAAAAATTAAAGGAAACTACAAAACAGTATTGTGAGGGGGAAAAAAATAACATCATTGTGGGAATATCCATAGACAGCACAGTAATACCACATCTCATCCTATTCAGGGTGAGACATCATGACCAAGGCTTATCAGCCCTGCTAGTCACATGCTGCTAGGATGGTGGCACAGAAAACCAAGAGCACTAGTCAGTCTTCAGGAATCATCTTTGTATCTTTTGATTTGTCTCTCCTTCCTTAATGGGAGGCAGCTACACCAATTAACATCAGTTGCTTGCTCCATGTCAACTTTGCTCCTTGCATCATGTACATGGCAACTCCACATCTCACAACAAGTGAACCTGGAGCAACTCACAGTCCAACTCACCCCAGATCAACACCATCACCCCAGGAGATATCACCCACCCACCTCCCCATAGATCCAGCCAGGTAATAAGATTTGCAAAAGGAGGAGGAGTGATCATTGTATTTCACAATCACAGGAAGCACACAAATACTGCTGTCCACTCTCACCAGAGGAAACACCACATGAGAGTTGTGAGAATTCCATCAGCCTTCCAGACCAGCATGGAACCTAAGTCAGCCCTTAGGCTGCTGAAGTCAATGTTCAGCTTTCAAGCACATGCTGAAGTATTTGGCTGAGCTGGGACCATTTTCAAGTGTGGGATGCAGAATCCCACTCAACAGTTGCTTCAGGGACAGATTACAAAAGTATTCTTGATACATAACAATGCAGTAATTTATAGGGGTGCACTCTCCCTTAACCATAACCTCAGACTCATCTGTTCTTTGCAAGCAATTGTTTCTTAAGGAGTATTGCTGTGCCCCTCATCTGAAACACAGAGAACAGCTGCCAGCCACAATAGGAAATGGTTTGCACCATTTGAAAGTACTTCTGAAACCCCACCAATTCTACTCCATGAAAGAAAAAGCCAAAAAACCACAAGTAACAACAAGAAAACCCAAGAGAATTTGATAGTCTCTGTTCTGTTCATTGTTGAGAAGTAAGGATCTTTGTTTTCTCTTTCAGACCATCCTGTTATTCACACAGTGAATTACAGACCTAACCAATTCTATAAATGGCTGTTCCCCGAACTCATGGTTTAAGTTTAGGTCAAAAGAAGATCATTCACATGTGAAGTATGACTCTCCTCTGGCAAAGTAAAGCCATTCTGGTTCCTGAAAATGCTATATTTAACTTATTTTTAACTGTCCTGATTTTCTGCCTCTTTTCCTCAAAATAAGAAGTGGTAGATGTCAGAAAAAAGAGATTCTGCAATGCTCAGTTAGTAAGGTCACCTGGAGGCAAGCTCAGAGCCAGGAGTCAGCCAGTGACAGCATAGACAGATTAAGACCTTCCAAACTCTAAGTTTCATTTTAACATGGTACCACTGACCTACCCAAAGTCACTGGAATATCTTAATGCCTCAGGTCAGGTTTATAATTCTTGTTTACCTAATACATGAGTTATCATAATGATGCAGTTTAGAACAACCAGATTGTTACCATTTGCAGATGACTAATGTTCCTCTGATGCCTCATAAGGCTGTGACTACTACCTGCACACTGAGATTATCAAGGAAACAAATGATGCCCTGCAAAACCTATTTAAAACAAAGCAAACACATACAAGGTAATATAGGTTTAACCTTGTAAATTTAAGGTAATACAAGGTAAATTGTGTTAGTCTTCTACAAAGGCACCACCTACCCAACAGAGGCTGCTTCATTAAGTGGGGTATGTAGTCTTGAAGGCACAGCTCATTTAGCCAGAGTTTTAGATGAACAAGTACCTGTTTGCACCTGCTGGTCAGGAGCTGAAATAACTGATAAGAAACTATCCACAGACACCTGAAGGTGAATGATTGTTCCAGTCCTTAGTGTGTCCACAAAAATGCAAATACCACACCAGACCCGGGGCTCCCAAGCCAACCAGGAACACACAGCTATTTAAATATATACAGGACCCTGGGAATCTGCCCAGTTTTAAAGCTGTGACAATGCAGTAAAATAAGGACAACCAAAAAACATGCAGCAGAGTGACCAGCTACTCCCCCACTCAATTTGGTTATCATTGATGCTAAGACTTTCCTCCCACATGCCATGCTGGCAGAATCAACAGATAAGTTTCTATGGAACTTTAGACCGTAGAAGGATTTTGGAGGCAGGGGACTGGTGAAGGATTGGATCTTTTTTTTTTTTTTTTTTAATTGGTTCACTGTTTTCAACTGTTTGTGTTCTACCAAATAAAATTGGATAGGCAGTGAAAGGTGCCAAGGACCAATCAAACCTTCAAGTATCTGAAAATGAAACCTCAAAACACTTTATTCCCAGTTAAAAACTTTGGTAACAAATCAGCCTAATCTGTATGGAAGATAAAAGGTCTCAATGCCAAATCACATCTGATTTCCTGCAAAACTCGGTTCTGAACAGCTGATGTTACAGAAAGAGAGCACTTGGGTTGCAAACAGCCCTGCCCACCTTCAGTGCAGTTCCTGAAATGGGAGCAAAGTGGAGAGCATGGCCATAAAGCTATTCTATCCTGATGCAGGAGAAAGATTCTAGCTTATAAGACAAAAGCAGTAGGAGAATATCTCTGAAAAGTTATTCCTTTCCTCCTCTTCCCTTTCCCCCAGCTTTCAAGAGAAAGCACTCTTTAGAAAAATTGTATACAGTGTGTGCAATCCTCCTGCTTGGAAAATTCAGTCTGCTCAAAAAATCAAATGCAAAACAAACAACAATAACAAATCTATTTTTGATGGATCTGCTTGTCATGCCATGTCCCCCAGCTTCCATTCTCAGGGATTTACCAAAATATTTGTTTATTTTCACAGAGCTGGAATTCTGGGGTACCAGATTCTCTTCTCATTGATCTTTGGCCATGCTTAGAGGTTACAGCAATTAAATATATTTCCAGTGACATCAGCAGGGAAGTAACTGCTGTAAATAATAAGTCAGAAATAAGCTTGGCTTAGTCTATCCCTTACCAATACTCAGCGGTGTGAATAATAATGGAAGTTCTCTCTTCACTCCAGTCCTGAGTAAAGTGCCAGCTCCTTTCCCTTCAGTGAACACAATCTCTGACCACTCCAGGTAGACAAAATTTTCTCCTGTCACACCTCTCAGCTCACTGGGAGAGGGGCTGAGTCACAGACCCATCTCCTGCTCTCCCTCCAACACCACATAACAGGTGGGCAGTGAAAACAAGAAATTCATGCTACTGGGTTTAAGTACTTTATAGCTGAAATAAATCCCTGAGATGCTCTTAGATGACCTAAAGAAATCATAAAATTTTAGGAATAAATAAAAGTGGTACTCCTCCTATTAGGTTTACAGATCTCAGGCCTCCGGGACTCATATTTTAGAGCTTTCTAGTGTAGCTATAAAAGCCAGAGAGAGTCAAGATTTCTGGTAGCTGCTTAGCTCCAGTAACTCTGGCCTTAAAATAAGGTAGAAAAAACTCCAAATTAAAAAAAAAAATAAAAATCCCACATTAGAATTGGCAGAGTTTACAAAAGTAAGGAAGAAAAGCTGTTGATTTTTTTCTTTTGCATTTACCACCCACTGTCTCCCACACAATAACATTGGGTAAGAGCACATTGTGACAACACTTCTAAGTCTTACTTTAAAATTCCTTAGTCACTGTAATTTTATACAGAGCAAACAAGATCTGCTTCACTTAACAGCAAAACACAGCATTACCTGGACCACAACATGGCAGTTCTACAGGATGAAGGATGTAAAGATGAAGAGAAGAGAAATCAACCAGTTGGGAATTTGAATACTGGAAGGCCAGACCAGTACACCCCAACCCAATGTGAGCAATGCTACCTTTGATGACAGAAATTAGAGATATTTGATAGCCACCTGGTGTTTTGATTATAAATTTGCCCCTCTATTTGAAAGCTGACAACTACTTCTTTTGGGATGCAGCACCACGCTGGGGGTGTGACACAGCTGTAGTGTCCCTACAGGGATTTGGGATGTGATACAACCCATCACATCCTACCTAGCTAGGCAAGCTCTTCCCTGCCCCACCAGACGGATCCATACCCAAAAAATGGCACTTCTGGAGATGGAAAACAAGAACAACTCAGATGAGATCCACCTATCCAGGGCAGGAGGTTTCACACTATCAGACTTTCTAGTATTTTCCTGGTGCAAATATCAGCATATTCATCTGCATATTATCAACATATTCATCTGCACATCAGGCTTATCACAAGAGGCCATGATGTTTAAGAACATCTTCTTCTCATTCACTAGCTCTACTTGTAACCCCCATCCATAGCAACTCCTGCAATTACTGTTTCCACATGAACAATTATCTGCTGTCTACACCTCAACCTGACTCCCCAAAAATATCTGTGTTGACTGCAAAAACACATGCTGCCACAGATCTTTCTTACTGCAAGATCAATCTGCAAGCCAGCAAGCTGCAAGACTTTCCTGCATGTTTATTTTGTGAACCCCACATGCAGTAACTTCATCACCCAGAGAACACACGTGTGCAGCTGAGCCCTGGGGGTCAGGGTGAGTCTGATGTTCCCTTCTCCAGGGAGGCCCTGTGCTATGCATGGCTGCTGTGTGGAAGTGCATTGTTGAGGCACAGATCAGCCTCTGAACATTTCTCCTCGGATGTAGAGCTCCCTTTGAACTCTCTCATAATTGCACCGACCTTGTGCACACATGTTCATTGCCAGAGCTGTGGGTGGGAGGTACATCTGGCAACAGCTCTATGCAAACTGTGCACAGCTTCATTCTCAAGACCACTGAAGTCAATGTGGGCCTTTCCACAGACTTCTTCAAGCTTGGGGCCAGACTCACATTCCCTCATTTTAAAAGACATCAGAACTGCACTGGGTATTTTCAGGCAAGTGTTGAGTCACCACCCTACTGCTGCAAGGCTGGGAGAGTGACCTGCTCAGTCAGCTTTTTCCACAAGCCCTCAAGGCAGACCTTATTCACTGCACTCACTGTGTGCATTTTCTTCTCACAACACAGAGGAAAATTAGACACAAACTGGCCATGAAGAGTCTGAGGCTAGAAATTTGGATAAAACATTCTTTTTTCTCCCCTTTTCCAAAACTTACATTCACTCAAACTCCTCACCAACACAGAAATGTCCCTCTCTTTGACCACTGCCCACCTCAGCTTTAGCCTGGGACAGCAGGGGACATCAATAGGCAGGAGCCCCAGCTCATCTGGGCTCAACCACTTTCTCAGTCTGCTCCTCAGGAAGTCAAATGTTGGACTCTTCCTTGCTTTGGCCTGGGATACACTTGTAACTCACCATCTGGCCTCCAGAAAGGAAGCCCTACTGTTCCTTACTCATGCTTAGTAGGGCTTTAGTCACTGAGCCCAGAAAAAATTCTTACATATTAAATAACACTATTAATTATATCGGTGCTTGGCCCACATCAGAGCAGCTGTCAGAACCCCAAGTGCACCAACAACCCTTAAATGTCCTGTCCAGACCTCAGACTTGCACCCCCAAAAGCCACTGCCCAAGAGACCAGAAGCCCAGAGTCAGCTCAGGCTCAGCCATGCTGCAGGTTTGCCCAACCCTAGCCCTGGCCTTGCTGGGCCTGACTCACTGCATGGATTTAATTTGGTCCCAACTCTTCCCTCTCCATCTGCACAGTGATCACTGGGCTACCAGTGAAATCTGTCACTGTCACCAGCCTGGTCCCACTTGGGCACTGTGGGACTTTGCTGAGGTCAGTGAATAGAACACCTTTTCAGAGGGATTCAGCACCTTGGTTTTGACCCATGGAAAATCTGAAGAAGTAGCAGCTAACCTGGTATTAGAGCAGGTATGGGAAACTGAGTCACTGGTTTTCCTGGTGATTAATTCCAGGGTAAGATACCAGTCTGGTTCAGACAGAGTTCATAACAGACCTGCTTATACAATCAGATGTATGAACAGGAAAGGCACTTTTGCAAGCAATAATCTTTCTTCAAACAGAAATACTGCATCACAGAAACACACAATTTCCTGCTCACAAAAAGGGCTGATGGATAAATTCAATTATTCACACTTATCAAGGTTCTCAGCTATCCAGATCGCCCTAGACAGCCTGAGGGAAAAACAAAATCTTAAAATAAGTTTGTTATTCCCACAGAAACAAATTTCCAAAAGCTTCTGCCATTTGCACTAAATGCAGTGTGGCAGGGAGCATCCTTACAGCCCCACAGCAAAACTAGAATTGCACCAGAGAGTTTTCCTCAGGATATGCAGCAATCCTTGTGAGCACTCTGGCCTCACCTTACTCTCTGCCTGTTGGAAGTGCAGGCTGAAAGCACTGGAAGAAAATTGGAGTCCAGTTTTGGAGCTGTTTTATTTTTGGTCTCAGAGATTTGGTCCTCCTCTTTACATATCACCTTTTCACACAAAACAAACAAACAAACAAACAAACAAACAGTCTTTGTCTCTTTCCTGTTCATAGGTAGAGGCAGAGAAATCCAGAGAGCTGATTTCCATTAAGAACAGCCACCAATAACCAGGTGCACTGTATGAACTTCAGAAGTTACTGCAGGTTCTGCTAAGTGGCACACTGATGTGCAGAACTAATACAATGCAAAAACGGAGCATATGATCAACAGAGAAATTACACAGGCAGGTTTCAAATCTGGGGTTTTTACAAAATGGTATCAACAGCATAGGCACCTTCACAGTGACACTCTACACTGTATGCTACCAGCAAACCAAGATACAATTTCTGGAGACAGATCATTTTGTTTTGGGAGCTGTCTACTTTCTAAATCATCTACCTGCATTGTTTGATTCCACCCACACCTCACCTCTAAACAGTCTAATTTAAAGAGCCAACCAAAAGCTCTTGCAGGATCACTGCCTACAATATTCTGTGGGGTTTTTTGCAGGGAGGATTGGGGTTTTTGGAGGGAAAGATTGTGGTTGGGATTTTTTATTCCCCTGAAGTTAAAAAGGGAGATTTGCCCTCCAACCTTTGGTGGTGATTCTGGTACAGATGCCTACAAAAGACACACTCATATTCTGAGGACACATGCAAGGACAGTATGAGATAATAAAGAGAAAAATTGGGCTGGAATGTGTGTCCTGGGAGTCCCACAGGTAGTCCAGGATTCCAAGAGGGAAACCTGGCAGAAGAAGAGAGATCCTGTATGTTCTCTCCCTAAGGACAACTTTAGGGCTCTAACATTGTCTGCATTGCTCTGTTTCTACACTGCATGCTTGCTCAAAAAAGCGAAACTCAGCTTCCCCAAAAGACACTCAGCTCTGCAGGTACTTACAAAACAGTAACCACAGTCAAAGTTTTAATAGAACAAAGAAAATACATAGAACAATGCTTAGTAATGACCACAAGCCTTACAGGAACATAGGCCACTTGGAACTGAATCCAGAAGTTTAAATCATTAGGTTTCTGGATGTGGCAAAATTAGCCTGGCCCCACCATGAGACATAACCTTCCCACAAGGGTCACAAAGCAGGAAAGGCTGGGACTAAGAACAACAATAACTGCAAGAAAATAAATTTTATCTGAAACTAATCAGTTACTAATGATTTGAGGAAGATTATGTCAACTCCCAATATATGGGTATTTTATTAGAAGGGGTGAAGCACTACAGTGTCAAATAACAGATGTGACTTGCACATTGATCTGCGTTTAAGGTACATGTTCTTCAATTACTCTTCCCATGTTCCTCAGGGGGACAATGGGAAAGGATTCCCAGCATCACAGGAATATCTACCAAGGGCTCGGTTTATATAGTCAGGGTTTTCTACTTTCCACAGGATCAAGTGCTATGATGTGACCTTTCCTAATGAAGTTGCAAGATCCACTCTCCTACAACCATCTAAAAGGAAGCTGTAGCAAGGTGGAGGTTGGTCTCCTCTGCCAGCTAAGAAGAGACAGAATGAGAGAAAATAGTCTCAAGTTGCACTAGGGGAGGTTAAGTTTGGATATAAGGAAAAACTTCTGTACCAAAAGGGTGTCAAGCACTAGGACAGGCTGCCAGGGAAGTGGTTGAGTCACCATTCCTGGAGGTATTTAAAAGCCATGTGGATGTGGCACTTAGGGACACGGTTTAATGGTGGACTTGGCAGGGCTGGGTTAGCAGTTGGAATCACTGATCTTAGAGGCCTTTTCCAACCTAAAGGATTCTATGTTCTCTTCAGGCTATTTGATTATATTCAGATATATAGAAACAGCTGTCTGTAAAGCAAGCAGAATATAGAATATTCCACAAGATTTTTGTATTGCTTCCTGCAGAATTCAAATTTGCTGGCTGGAATACAGGATCCTGGAATTTGGCTCTTGATGCCTCTCCTTGATCAGGTATTAGCATTCCTCCTGATGCCAGCCTGACAACATTTCCAGCGTTTTCCATTAACTGTCTCTCAGATCACACTGCTCAAGTCCATTTGTGCTACAGGGCTGCAGGGAGCTCCAGTTCAGAGAGAGCTTGCTGAGAACTTGCATGAGCTGTGCAGCAGAAAGCTGTGCTGATTGCTCCTCTATGGAAAAATGAAAATACTTCATGTCCACACACATAGATTTGTTGGAAGCAGTTTGCTCTTAAATTTGTGGTTCAATCAGTTCAGTGTTAATTACATACCTTCATTACTGATGCCCAGCTTCTTCTAAGAGCTGAATTTCTGCAGCTGGAGAGGCCAACAGACCCCTCTGTTACCAGGATTTTAATGGGAAGTGTCCTGAAGTTTTACAAAAATATGGACATAGGAGGAATGCCTCTCTGTACCATCTGCAGGCATTTTCCATGTGTGAAATGAGGCATAAAGGTTTTCACCAGACACACACTTCACAAGAGTTATAGCAGGTTTTGATCTCTCCCCTTCAGCATCCTCAGGCCTATTCCACCACAGCTGAGACACTCTAGCTAAAGCCTCACTGCAACTATTGCTGTTGATGAAATTTTCTCTGACCAGGGAGGTCAGGGATATATTTTGGCCAAGAACCTTAATGACCCAACAGCACTAAGACAAACCTTTTCCAGCTATTCGTCTGCATTCTTTAGGCATGAGGACACGAAGAAGGGAAAGCACTGAACTATGTAAAGCTGTGAAGGAGAGAGACATTCCAGGCTACAAAGCTGTTCCAGTTAGCATCTCATTTATATTCTGGGATATAAACATAACTTCTCTGCCATATGTGATGAAGATTCCCATACATAATTTTTCAAGACCAATGCTGCATAAACCTACTTACAGCCCAGTCACCCCACAACCTCTGAGAATTTCTAACGAGTGAGGTCTTTGACCACTTTTTAGTATAGTACCAATAAATGAATCAAAGTTAATATGTATTTCTCTGCTTCCTGTCCACTTGCTAGATCTGCTTTTTTCAATCAGAAAGGGACCTTTGATACTATTTACACACACAGTTCATGCATGTAGAAAGACCAAGAAATCTGGCTTCAATTACCAACTGGTGCTTGTAGACTACACTGGATTAGGAATAAAGGTAATAGAAGACAGCCAATGGAAAAAAAAAAAATCTGAGGAGACCACAGACTTGTTAACAAACAGCATGGCATGAACAATGAAGGTAGGGGTAGAGAAAAAGTAGAAGATGAGGGAGCAGGGTGCTGTGCTACCCAGATTCCTGCCAAAGCCAATAGGAACAAGACATAGGTTTAAACAGACAAGCCTGTCTCCAAGCTAAAATTCCCAAAAGAAACTAGGAGTTCATCTCTCTCTCTTATTCATGCATACTTTAGAAATCTCTGGAGACTGCTCTGCAAACTGGAACAACAAAACAAAATGCCAAGACAATAAATGGGGCATTGAATTGCTATCTATTGGAGGAAGGCCTTTTCTGACTTGAGGGTAGTACCTTCTTTTCACTTCCCAACAGCAAAACACTGCAGAGTAAGCGCTGTCTTTTGGGATGACCTCAACAAAGAGCGGGGCATCACAGCGGTACTTGGATGGATCAATTACCTTCCAAAATTTCGAGTTGAAATCCACCTTGCCACAGGTATATCTCACTATTTTTTTATCATCTAGTCTGTGAGGTCATAACAGGTATATTGTTAAAAACACTGATAAACAGCAGGAATACATTTTATTTTTCTATAATTCTGAGGAAATTAACTCCAGTCCCATTTCCACTCCCAAACTCCAAGAAACTCCATATATATTGCAATATATCTGCAGTGAAACAGTTAATGCTTTGTTCTTATTTGCAGTATAAGCACTTAACACTAAAGGTAGACCTAGCTTCCCTCTTCTTTGACCAGGAGAAATCCTCTGTTATTATTTATCTACACACTTCACTTTGCTTGGAATTTTAATTTCTGGAAATAATGGGTTTTATGCAAAAGTGGTAAAGCAAGTGCCTTGTTAAACTATGGTGAAGCATCAAAGAGGCAGCTTTGTGGCCAGAAGACTCAAACCTCCAGCTCCATCTTTGGCGTATTGGGCAATTCAAGTCATGCAAGTAATTTTATTTTCCTCCACTTTGATTTCTTAACCTACAAAACTGATATACTGGCTAAAATTATTCAAGGACATTACAGTATCCATAGAGTCATTCCTTGCTTTTATCTCATGTTTGAATGAGACCAAAAACCTTGTGTTGCACAATAAGCCAGTTGTGCTGATATGTCCATTCTTGCATAAAAAGCAGTTGCTGGGTGTGTTTCTGTTTCAGTTAGGTCTTTAGTCCACTCTGCCTCCTCAGGAAGCTCTCCCAGCATCAAATGACTTCCAGAAAGTGTTCAGCACAAGCAAGACAGCATATTTTAATCATGCTTCATTGAATCAAAACCTTTTAATTAGCTCTAGTAATGGCTCCATCCAGCTTTGCAAAGCACTTTGGAGAATTGCATTGAAAAGTGCTGTATCAGAGCTAGGTATAATTACCTTCACAAATATGAACTAAAAACTTCAAAATACAACATCTTTATGCCTTCATTGACTTAAACACTTGTTTAGTCTTTAAGTCATAGGATATTCCTCAAGGAAGATTTTCAGATAGTTTAACAATTAGTAACCTTGCAACACCTTTGAAAAATAAATTGAGAAAAATGGGCACTCACAAATTGATTCATCTGCTGGAATATAGCTATTTCTGGAGCAAAACATAATACTCATTTAACAGTGCAAAGCCACAGAAGTATAGAGGGCACAAAGGAAAAAATATTTTTGTATCCATTTAGAGCAAGAGGGGAAGTTTGTGGAGGCAGAAGTGCAGTAAACCAAAATAAAATAAAAGCACTTAAATAGCACCCTGTTCTTGATGCCAAACTGGTCAAGAATAACTCACATTTCCAAATTTGGTAATCTTCCAAGGAGGAGTCAAAAGCAACAAATCTTTGTAGGGGTTGGTAAGGGTAGAAGGGAGAGTTTTCCTGGTTTGATTTAGTGGCTAACTTAATCTGTACTGTTTGTGATTGTTTAACAGTCTTGGTGGGCTGGTCTTGTGTTATCTTTAGATGACACTTTAATGTTGCAGGGCAATCATTATTACATTTTGGTGAGCTCAGAGTGCCTTGAACAATTGCTTAGATCCAAGAGATGTAATAACTCCTGTGGGCAGACAAGCACAAGTGTTAAGTCCAGCACCTTGTTCAGATCTCATTTGAAAACCATGGTGTCCAAGAGGACTGTGCCCTCAGCTCCTTGCTGGACCACTGGCACACATTTCCTCTGCTCAGGGGACAGATGCATGAACTGAGCCACAGCAGGCTCTTGGGAGGTCTCCTGCCCACAGAGTGAGCCTTGCCCAGACTGTTTAGCCTACAAGAAACTGTTCAGGCAGAATGTTTTAGAGGACTTTGCAAAAACCAGTCTCATATCACACGCCTTGCTTTGCCAAAGCCACCAGTCCTAGTTCAAAGGCAGATTCCATTCTGCTTCCAAGCCTGCTGGAAAATGTCATCCTGCTTCTTCAAGCAAGGGTAACACACTATCATACAAGGATTTCTTTCCCCCTTTTACATTAAGTGGAGTAAGAGACACCCTGAGAAGCAGGGGAGAGGGGTGCAGGCTACTTTCCTTCATTGGTCTTTCAAACAACATTGCAGAAAAGACTGACATTCAGCCCTAGAGTAAGGAAGGGCACTGTAGGTGGGCATGGCAAATTCCAGCCAGGAGCATGTTCCTTGCTGTGCAGTGAGACCCCAGAAGCAGCTTTCTAAACAAATGGAGCAGAAATCCAGTGTATTAAAGGTATTGATTTTCTTACAACTATGCTCCCAGGTGGACATCACTCAGCCTTACAGAAGGATATATAATCTGATCTTTTTAAGTATCAGCTGTGGAAAAACAGATGCTTGTCCCTGCTTTTCAATTCATTTGCTGTTGCTACTTAGCACAGTAGAGAACATAATCAATGGATCAGGATTCCAAATGGGAAACAAAACCACTGGAAAGGCCCAAGTCCACTTTCACCTTGTTGGGAGTTTTTATCATTACTTCATGATCCTCTTCTAAGGAACACAGTACCGTGCTGTTTGCATGCACTTCAATACTAGAGTTACCTCAGCAAAATGCAAGTGTTTTAATGTAGTTCAAGGTTTAGAGTTCCATTGCCCTTATTGTGAACAACATCCTTTGCAAAATACAAAAAACAGACACATTTTCAGGATTTCTTTCTCTGGCTTAAAAAAAAAAAAATTAAAAAAACAGATGGGGTTTCATTCCCAAATATGCAATTGGCATTTGGCCCAGTGTAAAGACATGCCCAAACCGCCTGAGGATGAAGCAGCTGTGGGGCCAGGGGTAGGTCACAAACTGCCTAAACCAAGGAGACTTTGCAGGAGGGATTCCCTTAGGACAGAGAAGAGCTCTGAGGAAAACAAGCAGCCAGTATACTAAATCACCTCCATTCAGTCTCATGATACACAAGTTGAAAGCAATTTCTGTCCCTTTAATGTTCCTTCTTCCTCCATCTGAGCCAGAAATTGCCAGCCACCTTGGTCTCCTGATGAAACTATCTTCCTCCATCAGTTTACAAGCAAAGAAGAGTTTCCAGAGTAGCAACAAATCTAGTATGGTACTGAAAGAAACTTTTGGTAAATACAATAAAGTGCTGTCATGAAAGATCAGCTAACTCAGCTTGTGATCCAAGTTCTGTGGGAATGTCTGCAAGTAGAAAAGGACCAGAAAAACTATTGGGGGAAGAAAAAAGAGCAGTTCGCTTCTCTAGCCTGCATCCCCTCCACAAGAGAGGGGACAGGAGAAAAACTGGCAGCTGTGGTTCAAAATATCTAAAGACATGGTGAAACCAAAGCATGGTTGAGGATGTAAACAAATCTGTTTATTCTCCCCCTTCTGTATTTTATGCACATAGCTTAAAAATATTTGACCCAAATGCAATCCATTTTACATAAAAGTGAAATTTGAAAAAGTTGTACCAAGGTTTGTTTCAGAGGACTCAAGTCAATTCAAACGAACAGCATGTATAAAAAACTAACAGTGTCCAACAGAATCCAAAGGACTGAGAAATAAATAACATAATTTGAAAAGTTTTTTCAGAGAAAGTGATATCCAAAACCCAATTTAACCTGAACCTGAAAACTTCAGAGCCCAGTAAATGTGCAAGGGAGACCTATACAGCATTTCCTATTACATGGCTGCCAAACAGATTTGTTACACATTTAATAAAGCAATAAAAAAAGGTATTTATGTAGCATGTTTAAGTGTAAGCGTATTGGTAGCATTTTGTTTAAATGAAAACGTAACCTGATAGATGCTATGGGTTCCTGGACAATGGGAAATATGAGGAGAAAAAGAAAAGTCACAAATCCTGCTGCATCACAAAAAAAAAAATAGCATCTTGCACAGTGCTGCTTTAACAGGCCTATAAAACCTGAATGCTTTGAGCCTCTCACAAGAGAGCCTGGCTGGCAGATGGTGAGTCCTCATAGGCCTAAGAGGGTCCAGCTACTCAGAGGGAGTAGTCTTGAACACCCTTTGCTGGGTCACACATCATTGCTATTCCTTCCTTCAGGGCTTCACCTCATACTTGGCGAGGCAGCAGAGCCGCAGCTCCTTCCAACGTCAACACCTTTTCTTTGCTCGGCCAGAGGTGTCGGCGTAGAACAAACACGAGTTTCAGCCTTCCCCAGTGCAGAGCTCCCCGAGCCACGTGCACTGCTCAGCCTCACTGAAACTCTACAGGAAAATTGCCACCACCCTGCAGAATGCAATTTCAGCCCATCACAACCTTGCCAGGTTACAAAAGAAATGCAGCAAACTGCAAAGGTACATGTCATAAAAAAAACTAAATACAAACATCTGGTGACTTCTGCTTCTTTAATGTGCAGATCTCAGGAATATATGAAGAGGTATCTGTTATTGCTTTACAGATGCACAGGGAGGCTGAGGTTCCAGGTAATGGAATGACTTAGAGGACCTCTGAATGAGTGAACAAAAAACCAGAAACTGGACAAGAGACTTGCCAGGTGGTAACTCTTTACCAAATATCTTTCTTTCCACAGACATTGTACTAAGTTGTTATGAAAAATAAATTATTCTCTTGGAGAATGATCAACATGCTCTTCCTCACGGGTGATTATTGCCAGAGGGGTTAAAAATCAAAGGGAGAAAAGTACAGAAACACCAACATTACAGAGCAAAACTTATTTTCTTCCCATTGTGAGAACAAAAGCAAACCAGTTATTTTTGGGCCAAATTGTTTTAAGAAAGAAGTACTTTTCTGCTTCAACAGAGATATATACAGACATATATATGCATGTCAAATGTAGAAGTATCTTTAATACAAGGAAAACACTGAAACAGTAAGTTGCTGCCTTCTGCTTGCACATTCCTAATGTGAAGATCCTGAGTTCCCTCTAAGAGGAACATGTGGATGTTTTATTGTTAAACAACTAGGCCAAAGCCACAGTGAGGATTTTTGTATTTGGTTCAAACTGACTTCAATGGAAAATGAGCATCTAAATATCATAAGTGACTTACAAAATCTCATCAACAAAGGGTTGTATAAAAAGCCAGAGCAGTTTTTGTTCTATTTGAATCTAACCTAGTAAAGGCTTTATTGAGAGCTGAGGACTTATTCACAAACATCAGAAACTGTGAAGGCAGAAAGGGTCTTTATGTCCTCCGCTCCCTGGTCAAAATGAAGTTTAGGGATAATTGAAACATCTGCTGTAATAACTTGTGTATCAAAGAAAACCTCTATTTCCATCCATAAAAAGTACTACTTTAATCCACATACAGAAAGCACTATTTGAAATATTTGTGAAAATAAATGGGTAAATTAATATCTTTTGAATAGTCATGATAAATACACTCTACATAAGATGTAAACCTGAGCTGCACACTGATGTACTAGAAAGCATCTTAGCCTCTTGGGACAGGTTAATAACTGGGGGGGAAAGATGAGGATAGTAGATACAAAATAACTTCCCCTTCCAACCAGACATAATGTTTACGACTAAGTCTCAATAATTAAACATAAGCAGAGACAGAAGAACTCATCCTTTTCAAGGAAAAAAAAGTAGTCCATTAATTAAAGAATAATAAATCAATTAAAGAATGATAAATTAATAATAATAATAAATAATAAATTAAGAAAAAGTTTTAAATAGTCCATATAATTTAAAAATTAACTGTTTCTTAACTGTTCTTACACAGATAAGAAACAGGGTATTAAAAGCCTAAATTTTCTTACGTTTTCCTGCTAGCCTCAACAGCTGATCACACACATTTTGAAGAAAAGTAACTTCTCTTAGAATCACATTCTACATTGTGGGGGCAGCTGGAAGCCATTTGAAGCACTGAAGTGCAGCAGTAATATTGTCATCTCAAAAGCACTACTCTGGGTACTTGTAGTTCAATGGGAAAGATAATGTTTTGCCTTATAATATATTTCTGATTTTCCTAAGTCTTACACTGAAAATGAAGAAAAAAGGGTTTAATCTGTTCCCAGAATTACCTTCCTGATCCTTCTCATCAGCACTGATGCTTCCCCCATCTACCAAAGGCAGATGGAGACTTTTAGTGATTTGTTCACATTTTGTTAAGAGCTTTTAGATTTACACATGAAAGATGCTATTCTGCTGCTATACCTCATAATTTTTCTGCTACTATCTGAATTCAGCTCCTGCTTTTTATTGTCATTTCCCCTACTCCAGAAATCACTACTCCTAGTTTGACTCAGAGGCCCCCATCATTCAGATTTTTTAAATACACATGATAAAGACTAGAGATGAAAATACCCATCTCCATTAGTCCCAGTATAGGAATTTTCCATTCAGTTTGTAGAAGTTATAGAGGTAAGTCTTTGTTGTGTACTGAAAACAAAAACATTGCATACATATATACATACATACATATATTTTTTATATATATAATCCCATTTATGTCAAAGAATCCTGGGTCAAAACATCTCTCATTGGCTGTCCAATATTTAGGGTTATCCTAAGTCTGCACAAAAAAAAAAAAAAAAAAAAAAAAAAAATTATCTAAACTTTCTTCCTAACAGCTAACATGTACTTGCCTTCTACTCTTTGCCCAGCTAGGAGGGGAAAGTTAATTTTAAAAAGTAGATTTGGAAACAATTTGAAAAGTCACAGGCAGAACTGCAGTGCCAGGTGAGGAATAGGTGAGCAGGCAGTGCTGGGATAATTCACCTGCTCCAAAGCAGCTGCTCTGTGTGGTCTCCACCCCAGCTGACCTTCCCACTACATGTTTGTCTGGGCTGGACAGGCAGATGTGCTTGCCAACCTGTCCTGCTGCAGAGCACATGGGAAAGGGAAAAGGAAGTTTTCAGTCCAAGACAAAGCACTAGGCTATGCAGGGTTGGATTCCTGCTGTTTTATCCATTATCCATAGGCTCATTAATATGCATTGCTTATTTGAATTTCTCACATGAATATGCCACTAACTTTAATTTTCCTGCATCCAGAGCACACCTCCAAGGCCAGTGGCTCAGCTACACTTCACAGAACAAAACATTCTACTGTGTCTCCAGATTTAAGAACAGGCCAGATTCCTTCCTCTATCACATCAGTCTGCCCACAGTAGTTCTGGGTCAATGCTAGCATGCCAAAAATCAGTCAGGTTCATCTTATGCTCTCTGTACATAATAATGCTCTCTACTAAAAATAACGATAATGGATTGAACTTGAACCATTGATCTTCAAAAGAGAAGCTGGCTTCACTCAGAGCAGCAAGTAACTTTTCCCATCTCTCTCAGAGGCTCTGCTTTTAAGCAATGTATTAACCCCTTTTCAGTCACCAGAAATATCACAATATACAATGATCGACACAGCTGAAAAGATAAGACACACACTTCACCTCAGCCATATACCCCAGAGTGTTCCTCCCCTCCAGATGCAATCTCTTGGAGGTGGATAGGCAGACAGTGTGTTTGTCTCATAACTTGTTACCTTCCACTGTTATTCTGTCTCTGGAGCATGTACCTGTCACTGGAAACTTCGTGGTTTCCAGGGAGCCAACTCAACTCAGCCTAGAGCCAGGATTAAGATATGAGGCAAACTGGAAACTTCAATCATTACAATCCTGTACAAGTGAAAAGCACTTTCACACACAGTAAGTCAGTCAGTATGTCCCATTTCTCTTTCGCATGTTGTGCCCACATAGAAAGAAACATGACTTTAGGCCCTTCCTCATGACTTCAAGTGATAGGAATTTTCATCAGGACAAAGGATCAAAATCATTAGAACTCCTCATTAATTTCACCCCATATTGCAAAAACTATTTGTACTCCCACAAGTAATAACAATGTTGAAAGCAAAAATGTCAAGAGACAGATTCATCTCCTAACTTGAAGGACTTCCCAGAACAATGAGCAGAGTCAGTGTCTGAAACATCTGCTCCTCGCTGAAGAAGGGTTGCAAGATCCTCCAGGCCAGCCGTCACAAACTCTTTGGTCTCTGCCCTAATACTTGGAATAACAGGCTGAGAAGAGTGCTCTGCTCAGTGCCAGTCACTTAGCATCTGTCCCCTGTGATTGTGACTGGGTGTCCCATGAAGACAACTAATCTTTTTCCTAAGAGGAAAAATGCAAACCAGTAATTCAGTGTGACAACCTCATCAAAATGATAAAATTAATTATGGCTTTAAAACTTTATGCAGTGACTGTTTTTAATAACATGGGAGTTAGAGAATAATGTTAAAAGTTTCAACTCAAAGACCTGGTTTCCTGTGTTGGCACCAGTCCTAACACTAAATGTTAACACATTAAGCATTCTTACATCTTCATTTTAAAGAGCAATTAGGAGACAGATATACTCAAACTGAAATAACATCCCGTTCCTGTGTGTGTGAACACACACAGGGTGCACTTCCGACAGAAACCCACTGTGCTTTCCCTGTGTCCTTAAGGAGTTCTCCATTTGCACAAGTTCACTGGATTCTCAACTACACTGCAGCAGCTGACAGCTTTTCAGCCTGCAGACACAGCTCAAACAAACATATCTTCAAAGAACAGTGGAAAGTGGCATTGAAAGTGAACACCTACTCTTGTTCTGTGCTCTTCAACCTACCAAGCATATCTTCAAGGTCAGGAGCTCACAGCAGAATGCAGCAAAAGCACTGGCCGTAGGAATTAGACCATTCATTTCCCTGAACAGCTTTAACTATCTGAGAATACACTCCAGATGGAGAACAAGTTACACTACTCTCAACGTGTTCACCGTGGATTAAGCTAAGGCAGTCCAGATGAAGCAGGCTAAGGACACAAAGCTCCAGACCTCAACTGATGAGTAGAACTCTTACTGTCACTCACTGCAACTCGGTCACCTCTATCCCAGAATAGTCTCCAGCTCTCTGCAACTTAACTAGCCTAACTGCAAACTCTGATTATCAGCAACAGCTCCAAATAGGAAGTCATCCCCACACAACAGGGTGGTTTGGCCATGAAGTGTTAAGGTAGTAGCTGATCCCTATCCCCACAGTTTGTAGCAGTGTTGACTTCAGAAAGTTCTACTGCTAATGGAGAACATATCTTTCAGGCTCAGTCCTCAGAGAATAAAAAGTTTCTAGCAAAAGCTGATGGCTGTTCAAAGTCTACAGGAATGAAAAGAGAGTTTAAATCTGAAACTCCATAAACAAGCATCCCCATTGCTCAAATCAGTCTTTAAACTTCTGCACAATGAAACATCAAGGACCAGGAAAAAAGGAGTTATGGAGAATCCCCACCATGGCCCCTTCCTACAAGGGCAGAGCTCTAGAGCAGTGCAGGAGACCAGGACTTATGGAATCTGCACAGGACCTCATAAGTAGGCAGGACTTCTCCTCCATGACATTTAACTTGACACAGCTCACCAGCATGAGGCATTTCTACATTAAAAAAGGCAACAAACAGGAAAAGATTTTGCAGTTGAATAATGGGTAAAAATGATGAATACTAACTCCCAGATGATGTATGTACATCCAAAAAGATATCCAAAACTCTTCCCAAAAGAGGGAATTTCAGGTCTTTTAGGGTGTGACTCTCCAAGGTTTGGCAAAGCCAGTTATAACCTCACCAAAGTTCAATTTTACTAAGAATGTTTACAAGCACTAAAACTAGGCCAAATTGAGAATGTAAATATTTGGATTCAGTTCCCCAAACTTGTCTCTAGCTGCACTGCCAACTAAATCACAACTGCAGACCAGAAAAATCTGAAAAGCAACAGTTGCACACACTTTACAGCATACAGACAAAACTAACACACATGGTCCTCAGCAATAGGAAAAAAGAAAAAAAAATTTTAAGAAGGAAAACCCCAAATTCATAATCTAAACTAAACTTATTCTAAACAAGACATCAATGAAGTTTGGACCAAAAATCAACTCCGCTATCATTTCATACATTTTGAAAGTCTGATCAGTCCAGATGTTGGTCCTCTGCCCTGCAGGAGCCTGGGTTACATTAAACATAGCTAGATTACTCAAGACCTCATAGACAACATGATGTTTGTAGCACTCAGTGGTAACTTTGACCTAAACCACATTCTCTTAAGCCATCCAAAGCAAGGACTTCCTTTTTCAGCCAGATGGATTGAGGAAAGACTTCTCTGGAATCAAAGTAATTTATTTGGCAACCTCAGTCCCATATTCAGAATTGATTTAAGATCCCAGATCACCTCGAGTTCTCAACACACATGTCTTTTCTTTTCTCTTTTCTTTTCTTTCCTTGTTTTACCCTTGTTCTTTTAGGTATAGATAAGAATGGCAACCATGGATCCATCCAAGAGACTTTTGACCTCCCACAAGCACAGATCCCAAGGGATACACCATATTCTCAGCTGCCAGTTCCCAGCCCCTCTCCAAAGGTGTTAAATGCCTTTCAGTTCTACATCTCCATTGCAGATACTCACTGGAGGAACTCAGATAGGCAAGGGTGTCATTACGACCAGCATTTGTTGTTGTTGTTGTATGATAAGAATTTGGGCGTCCTTATTCCCACTACAGTAAACTAACAAAATACCCATCTTTTCCCTCTTCAGTTAAATGGGAAAAGCACGAATCTGGTTCTTTTACTTTACTCAGCTGTGGGAAACTTAGATTTGCTTTTCAGTTAAAAGCAGGCTTTTCAGTGTACATCACAGTGACCTCTTCACAAGGGGCTTGTATCATTTCTTTAAATGCCCCTACACTAAAAATAGTCCTGCTTCCTAAACATGAGTGTTTAGCATTCTGAGATCCTGCACACCACTTTAATTTTTTTTTTAAACTGGCAACATTTATTTAACCAGCAGTTTAAAAAAGGAGGCCCAGCCGCCCCAGTGATTCTTCCCAGAGGGTCTTAGATGTTTATGAAACACAATGAAAACAATAAAGTGGATAAAATCATGCTATTCCATCAAGTCCTTGGCAAGACTTCCCAACCAAGAATAAATTGGCATGGTATGTTACAGTCAACAGATTACACAATGGTTTACAGGGTCACCAATAATAAGGGGTCACACACTCCTTAAAGAGCTACAAAGTATGTTAAGGCACTTGCTTAAAGGGAAAGAGCAGTGCTTCATCCTGAGCTTCTTGGAGCACATTCTGGCAGCTCTGAAAGCACAAACACGCTGCAGGGGTAGGAGAGGACAGAAGGCATCTCTACCCCTGCCCTGAGCCAGGAAGGGCAGTGACTACACTGCACAAGCTGGCTGGGGGAGTTTAGCACCCTGAAGGGAGCAGCAGAAAGCCAGGCCAGGCAGGGATTTTATTTCTGCACACAAGAGGAGAACACATGCCACATCCTTTTAGGAGCAGAACAGATGCCCCAGTGAGGCCCAGCACCACCATCCCTATTATCCCTTTCCAAAAGTCCCCTTCCTCACTCCCTACTCTCTGAGGAAACTGGTTCCACCCCAGAAGAAAGATATCAGTTCCATGTCTGTCTAGTCACTCTTAACAGTGGACAGACTGTAGCTAACTTTAAAAGGTGCTTGATTATACTTGTGGTAACTTGATAAAGTCATCACCATTGGCATAAATCGGTTGCAGTTTTCCTTTAAACAACTAATCCTAAAGACATAAATGAATGGTCAAACCCACAGATCTTACTCTTACATGTCAACTTGGTAACAGATTTCTACCATGTCACCTGCATAACCTGATTACCACAATGCAAGTTAAATTTAGGTGCTCCTAAAACATAAATTATTTCCTCAAATCTCACTTTAAATGCATGATGTTCCTATCTTTGCCCTGTTAATTTACCCTTCCACTATATGGAATATTTTCATCCACCAACTATAGATCATGTATAAGCAAAACGTTCTCAAGTCTTAAAGGCAAATCAACCTCACTTCAATTCATCCTCTCATCAATAACCAGACTACAACTAACAGTTTCATCCTTCATCTTCCATGGGATTTGATTACTCTAGATATTTTTATTGGATTATTTAATATATATCTGAAGTTAAAGTCTGATTAGCCATCATAAAAATGAAAGAAAACCTATTCCCCAAGGCAGTGCAGGGTGTAGAAAACACTGCTACTGACATACTCCATGCAACAATACAATGCACCGGACTTCATTCAGCTTGACTACTAAATTCAAAGTACATTTGTGTAATAAAACTGGAGTAAACACAAGAAAGCTCTCTCATATGTAACCACTACTCTTTGATTGCAGTGACCTTAGTAAAGGTTTGGTACCAAGCCAAGAGCAGGACATCTGATTTTCCCACCAAGTGAACTGCTGCAGAACTCCCTTAGCTCTTCAGCCAAATCTGTCCTGGGATCCTAAAGTCTTCCGCCGGAGTCCAGGTGGCTCCTCTACACTTTTCAGCACGCACGCAAACACCGCAGCCGGCTGGACCGACGATGAGAGTGGGCATTGGAAGGGAAAAGAGGTGCCGCAGCTCCCCGTCTCCCCCAGCTAAGAGCCTCACGCTGGGCGCGCTGGCTCCCCAGTCAGGCTGGAGTTACCCCGGTCCGGCCGAGGTGGTCCCGCGGGCTCTGTCCGTCCGCGGTGCCTCTGTCCCCGCCACCCACGCAAAAAGCAGCGTCCCGCGAGGCACGGCGGTGACACCAGCGCGGGAGCACCGAGTCCCCGCTCCGCCCGTGAGCAAGGACCCCCCGCCCATCTGCGTTCCCCCGGGGCAGGGCAGGGCAGGGTCGCGCAAGGATCGCGGGGCCGGCCCGCCCCAGCAGGGCCTCCGGCGGCTCCGCTGCCGCGGGGGCTCCGCGGTCCGGGAACCCGACGAGCCCCCGCCGCTGCCGCGCATCCCCGGCCTGCCCTGNAAAGGCAGGAAGTGGAGACGGCCACGGCCAGTGCGGGAGATTAATGGGAACCAGTCACCCGGCAGCCAACAAAGAAAACTGCTCCCCCAGCGCAGCGCAGCCCGCCCCGGGCTGCAGCCCCGGGCTGCCGAGCCACCGCTCCCGCCGGCAGCTCTCGGGCCCGGCCCCGGCTCCGGCCCCGCAGAGGGGTGGGCGCCGCCCCCCCCCCCAGCCCCAAACCCGGGTCCCGGGCAGGCGGGAGGGAGGGGAGCAGCGGGGCAGGGCCGGCCGGTCCGCGGGGAGATGCGATGGGCACAGGAGGAGGGGAGGACTGAGTCCCGCGACTGACAGCCTTCCTCCTCGCTCTACTCCGGAGGGGCGATGCCGCTTGGTTTTTATTTGAAACACTACGAGCGCTGGGCTCCTCTCGGCGCGGAGCCGCTTGCGGGGCAGAGCGGAAGGAAGGAGGAGTGCGGGAGGCGCTTCCTGCGCCAGGCGCGGGGCAGATGGCTCCAAAAGGGAGCTGCGAGCCAGGGAGCTCGCGGGCCTTTGCCGAGCTCCGCGGGGTAGCTGGCACTAAGAGCCCCTGTGCAGAACGAGGGCAGCAGCGGCGTGCCTCTGAACTTCATGCCGGGTGCCTCGGTTCAGACCCAGCCTCCTGGGAGCAGCCCCTGGAGCGGTGTGGAATGCTCGGCTCCCTGGGCAGCAAAGCCCGAGATGTCACTCTCGCTGGTCCGGCCCATCCAGGGCCCCCCAGGGCATCGTGCGGACCAGGGGTGAAGAAAGTCCCCGCACGGCACATTCTCCGCATAGGCCACCAACAGCATCGTGCGGGCCACCTCCCTGGCACACGTGTCCACGGTCTGATGCTTTGGCAGATGAGAAACCTACACAAAATGTTTGATAAAAATAATACAGAAGAGGCAGAATGCTAGCTGCTAGCAGGACCATGAATATAGCAAACTACAGAGACTGCTCCTAGATCTTGAAAAAATATGTAGACATTGATAAAACAATTCTTCACAATAGATTAACCAAATGATAATAGGTACAGAAGAAAAATAAACAGCAACATGTATTCTGCAACTTGAAATTCAAATTACAGCACTACACATTTCTGAACTTTTAAGCACTGGCTGACTTCCTTTCCTTTGACTGAAATGGAAGCAAAATGGTGTTCACCATCAGGCAAGTGCTTATGAGCTTTCCTACACCAGAGTACTTCTCTGAACCCAGAACCGAGCGCTCAGGATAAACTAATCTCGGCTTTTGCCACCTCACCAGCAAAATGAAATACATTGTCTTCAGATATTCTGGTCCATCATCCCACACAAAAAGGAATCTGGTGGAAATGCCCAGCATTTCACAAACCTCCATTATATTTCAAAAGAAGGAATGTACAGGAAATAAGGGTAACTGTCATCTGGATTCTGATGTCAATGTGTGTTTCAAAGCAAGAGCTATTTCAGCTGTCAGCCTCCTTGGGATAGATGTATTTACTCAGCTGCAAAAAGAGTACTGTGCCACCAAACATCAAAAAGTGGTGGGAGTTTAAATTTCAACACAACAGGAATAATTTACCTCCCGAACAACAAGCTACTGCTACAAGTACCTAGCAGGAATAAAAAATGAACACAGTTTGCTCTCCATGTTATGAAAATGACACAGGAGGGCCTTTCCAAGTCTATTTCCCAAGAGCAGCAACATAGCAAACCCACTCACCTCTCCAGGAGACCATTGCTAACAAGGCATGATGCAAACAAAGATGTTCAACTTCCAATTAAGCAGGAAGCAGTCTGTTCTGGCTGCTTCTCCCCCACATCAAACACACTAGCATTGCTTTTATCAAATATTATTTTTCTTCCCCATTTATGTTGCATTCAGTTCCCCAGACCTCAAGCACTCCAGCAACTTGCCTGAATTTTCTTTTAAGTACAGGAGACCAAACTTAAAGTTAAGCTGGATTTGAACACTGAATGGGGGCTTCCAATGTTTTTAATGAACAAGTAGCCTGTGGAGGGCTTATTTATTGCGGGGGCTGGCTGCTGGTTAAGCAACTGGGAGATGACAATGAAATGTAAACTAGGAGAGTATTATTTTTCTTGCTTGCCAAAGAGATTACAGCTACCAAAGCTCTCAACAAGAATGAAGGACTTGAAGCATCAGGGCCTCCATGTTAACCTTGGCCATATGGCACTTAAAGAAAGTTTCTGTGCTTATTTTCCTTTCTACTGTCACCTCGGTGCACAGGAGGTTAGCGAAGGCTCAGAGTGGCTCCTACTCCGACGTAGCCACAGCCACTTCCCAAGCGGCTCCGGTAAGTCCGAGCGGCAGCCTGGCAGTGCCTTCCTGGGACAGACCCAGCTCCCGAGGAGTGAACCGGCTTGTCTGGCAAACCCTGCTCGCAGGGGGCCCAGGCGCTGCGTGGGTTCTCTCACCGCCCGGGGCGAGCGGGCTTTCCTTTGGGGAGTGGATGCCGCGGGTGTGCAGCTCTGCCCTCTGACCCAGAGCCCCGTCACTCGGCCGCCCATCGCCACCTACTGTCACTGTTAGCTCGTACCGCACAACTTCAACAAAAAAACACCGGGGAGCACCGCTTCCCTAGAGACCGCGGGGCACGGCGGGCCTTGGCACCTCCGGCTTCTGTGGGCTCTTCCCCGTTGTCGCACGGCGGGGACAGCCGGGGAGCAGCACCCGGGGACACCTCACTGACACTTCCAGGGAAAGCCTGTCCGTCCGGACGCGCCTCTCCGGCGCTGCCTCAGGATAGGGGGCGGGCGTGACGGACAAACAAAACCCCCGAGCCCTTCGCAGGGCCGCATCCCTGAGGAGGCAGCCCCAGTACCCCCGGCCGGGCCGGGCCGGGCTGGGCTGAGGGCGGGGTGAGGTGAGGGCGGGGGCAAGGCGCGGCGGCGGNAGTGCCCTGAGCGCGCCCGCGGTCACACACACTCATACAGATATAGATAGAGGTTATATAGCTGCATACAGATACGTCTCCGTACGGGCCGCGGGCCCGGCCGGACACACCGCCGCGCTCAGCTGAGCGGAGCTGAGCTGAGCTGCCCGCCCCGCCCGGTGCCCCCGAGCCAGCCCCGTGGGCTCTGCGGCTCAGTGCCCCGGCACCCGCTGGCTCCAAGCGACGGGCGGCACGCTGGGTGACCAGGAATGTCTCTCCTTGCAGGACCAAGACCAGGAACGCCTCAATGCAGCGTTCGCTTCGATTGTGAAGGTGATGAGAGCAGTCTCGAAGGAATGCGAGGTGAGGGGCCCGAGGGGACCAGACCGGTTACACCGGGAATGTCCGTGATGTGCCTGCCAGAGGCCTCTTGCCACTACTTTTACTGCATAAATTAGGCTTCAGGTTTGCTCATTGTATGGCAAGGGTTCAGCCAGTGAGGCTGTGGCGCCGGCCGAGATAAAGAAATTTGGGGCATTCAGCATCACGGGGCAGGGCACATCTCACCGGTGTTGTGCTGACCGGCTGAGCTGGTACCACCTTGGCTGATAAACACCACTATCCTCATTTTCTATAGACTGTACCCGGTACAGATTTTAGCAGAAGGTTTCTCCATTTCTTGGTGGAAAGGCCGTATGGTTATAGACAGAAATTACACAGAAATGACAGGTGACATCACAAAATACATTGTGTCACAAGGTATGGAATGTTTCCAGTGCTCCAAAGTATCTCTGCTGGGAAATGGCCTTATGACATAGTAACCCTTTGTTGTCATCAGGGGAACGTGAGCCACTCCTGCTGAGTGATAGCCTGGTGGTGGAAATAAGGGAGAGTTTGCCTCTCCATTGAAGAGACACTTTGTGCCCTGCATTTGTTTTGAATTTAGTGTTAACCCCCTGCCCCCACCAGTGTTGCCATGGTGATTTAACCCCAGCCAGCAGCTAAGTACCATACAGCTCACTCCCTCCCTGCCCACTTCCCCCTGCAGGATGGGGAGGAGAATCTGGAGAAAACTCGTGGGTTGAGATAAGAACAGTTTCTTAATTGAAACAAAAATATGATAATACCAGTGATAATAACAGTAATAATTGTGATGAAAAGGGGAGAGAGAAATAAAACCCAGGAAGAACAAGTGATTCACAATACAGCTGCTCACCACCCACTGTCCAGTGCCCAGCCAGTCCCCAAACAGCAGTCAGCCCCCTGGACAACTCTCCCAGTTTATATACATGACATTCTGTGGTATGGAATTTCCTTTTGGCTACTTTGGGTCAGCTATCACAGCCCTGCTCCCTCCCAGCTTTTTGTACACCTCCCCTCTGGCAGAGCATGAGAAAAGTCCTTGACTTAGGGTAAGCACTACTCAACAACAACCAAAGCAGTTTGTTATCAACACTATACTCCTATTAAATCCAAAACACAGCACTCTGCCAACTACTAGAAGGAAAACTAGCTCCATCCCAGACAAAACCAGGTCAAACTGGATTTGAGATGTTGCTACTGGGTAAGGAGTGTGGGCTCAGTTCTTTGTGATGAGTAGAAATTGAGAGGTACAGCGTACAGAGGCACAGCTCCACAGCTCTCCTGCTGGCTCTGGCTGGCAGGCGTCACTGCCCTGCTGGGTGGGCAGACTGGGAGCCACCTTCTGCCAGCCCATCCTTGTGAACACAGCCCTGCAGCCCAGCTACTGCACTGAAGGCTCTGAGAACCCCACTGCAGTTTGTGCCCTTTGGGATCTGTTATCCTAACACAGCAGGGAGCTTGCTGCCTGCAGGGCTAATGCAGAGCCTAAGTCTGCAATTAAATTAGAGAAAACTACTTCAACACACCAATTAGCTCTTAAGCAACTCCTTTATCATTTCAAAGCACAAAATACACAGTATTCAGTTAATCCTAAAACAGCTGGGGCAGAATAGAGTTTTACACAAGATGAAACAAAGTGTAGAGAGACTCATCAGTGACTTGGCAGTGCTAACTTTACACATGGACTCTTGTGATCCTAAGGGTGTTTTCCAACCCAAATTACTCTGTGGGTCTATCTTGTGCCCTGTTGAGAGTATTAAAGTTGGAACAATGAGTGGATGACTTCCACATTTATGCATCAACCAAGACAGTACTTCTTCAGTCATTTCTGTAAAGAAGAGTCATAAAAGGGGCAATTGTCAGACCCATAAGTTCATAGATAAAGCTTACAAAGTGTAAATAAAAATCCACAGCTGAACATAACCATTTAAGCACTTGAATGCAAACAATTAAAACTGTAGTTTAAGATGAGATCTTTGCGGTTACTAAAGGACCAAAATTTACCCATTTCTCACCAAAAGTTGGATTTCATTTCTTTGCCCTGTGCCACCAGATAGCAAAGATGTGAAAGAGATGCTCTGTGTATCATTATGCACCAGGTCAGAGCATTTGGTGTATTTTGTAGCTCCACAGAAACTGCAGTACAAGCAACCAAATCTGTTGATTTGCACATAAGCTCAAGGAATAAAACACAGCAGTAGATTTGGAAATAATAATGCTATTGGCCTTACTTTTGTTACATTTAATCTTGCAGTCAGGGACAAGAAAAACGTAAGTCAAGTAAGTATGTTAGAACTTTCTGTCCCCTGTGATCAAAAAGTTAACCTTGGGAGCAGTTCTGTGGTGACAACAGATGGCAGCAGATCTGTACTCAAGAATTTAATTTGCAGTGGGGAAGATGCCAGTATGTCTGCAGAGGAACCAGAAGAGGGCTGCTGTGGGCTTAAATACACTTCTCAGAACTGCTATGCAAATGGTACCAGCCTTGAGGACACTTTAGCTTCTTTACTGGCTCATTTTTCAGTATTAACACGTTCTGCTTTCAGAGCACTGCTGCTGCACATGCCCTGCAGAACCAGTCTTCACTGAGTGGGTTGCAGAGCAACTGGCTTGCATATATGTCCTCTTAAGGACCCATAAGCTGTGCCTTCTTCCACCAGGGCTCTCCTTGACCAGCCTGATCAGGCAGGCATTTCCAGAGTATTCCTTCTGACATTTTCATGAATTCAGTTCTGAGGTGTCAGAGTCCCTGTCCTACCTATTTTGTCAGGAAACAGGCATCTAAAATCAGGCCTGTCTGATAGAGTCTTGTACCAGAAGGCAGGTGTCCTTTGGAGATACAGGCATTGTTTTCACCCTCACAGAGAACAAACCAGCCAATTAATACACAGCATCAGTATCTGTGTACTTCCACATTCAATTGTAAATCTGCAGTAGCTCCAAGTATGGTTTGAGACCTCCCACATGGTATTTTCTGTTTCTGTTGCTGTTCAGAAGTACTATGGTGCTACAGCAGCCAACAAGTGCAAAGAGAATGAAATCAAACACTTCTGCAAATACCATGGCAAGTCAATAGAAAGAAAGTTGGATTCCACAGAAGAAGAGGTAAGTAGGTACTTCTGGTTTTGGTGAAAGGTTATTCCTTCCCTTGCTATGGGACATTTGTTACCCACCTGATGTCTGTGACACTCACACATGTACACAGGTTGATCTTATGGACTTGGAAACAACTGGACTGATCCAAGTCTTGTGTTGGGTTGGGGGAAGGCAGAATAACTTCTTGTGGCACCAATCAGTGTCCTGTCTGTCCTTTTGTGGAGGGAAAAATTTCATGCACCTAAAGCATCCCCTCTCTTGGCCTGGATTTGCATTGTGTGCTGGATCATTAGAAAATAATTATCTTTTTCTTTCCAGAGGACTGGAGGTTCTGTAGAATGCAGCCAAGCCCAAACTTGCCAGCAAAGTGTAAGTGTATAGAATACTTTGGTTTTAAGTGGAAGTATTTGCTAGCATTTCTTTTATCATTTTGAATCAAGCTGGTTAAAAATTGTGACAGATCTGGAGACCTTGATGGCACAGAAGATTAACCAGTCACAATCGTAATATATGTATAGGCAGTCAAATGGGCAGAGACTTGCACAATTAGTTAGAACTGGATTGTGGCATTCTTGCACTTGGCCCTCCCACAGGCTCTCTGAAGACTCCTGTTCCTCAAGGAGAAAAAAACTGGTTTTGTTTTTCAAAGGTTAACACCTCAGCAAATCAATTTCAGGAACTTTTAAGCCACAAAAGATGAGAAACATGGACTCTGTACCACAGTATAGATTAGTGACAGCACCCGTGGTATAGGGAATGGGAATTGCCAGGTTTATGTTCAAAACTGTCTAGGTTGGTAACTTTCAGTTTTGTAAGACGTAAATTAAAGCACAGTGATTACTTCCACCAACTGAAACATCAGCTGAAATACTTTGAGTATGGCAGTTGCTAATTTTTGTACTGACAGAAATATTTTACGGTTTTGTTAACACTGCCTTGTATATATTTAGAAAAGTCTTAGTACATTTGTATGGCATCTGAAATGTAATTTTTTCACCCAAGGGAAATCTAAGATGACTAACCATTAATGTAGCTTTTTTTTCCCCTCTCAAAGTCCAGAAGACCTTCCAAAGACTTCTACATTGAGGTTTCTCCTGGCATCTATTCTGTCACAGCAATCTCGGAAGACATGGTGGAACAAACCCATGTAGTAGATGTCAATGCAGGACAAAGTATTGATTTAACTTTTGTTCTGTGATATTTGTTGCTTCCTGGCAATAGCAGGAATAAAACATGAGCTTCTTTTTAATGCATATAATGAACTATAAATATATTTTTCTTGTTAGCACTTTAATAGTAGCTTCCTCTTTGGGACGTCGTTTTTATGGCCTGTATATTTGTTTTCTACTTAATGCAATTATATGCAGCCCACTTTGTACACTGATTTTTATAAATATTTGTACATTGTGTGCCTTTTAAATCCAATTATGTGACTGTGTAATTCCAGATTCTTCTGCTCTAAACAATTAAAGATAAAATCAGTGGAATAAAATACATGATCAAGCCTTGGTGATGACAGCTTCTTTTGTATTATCCTCAGACAGAACCCCTGTGTCACCAGTGTTGACCAGAGAGAGCATGATCTATGTGGTGTGAATATGGGTGTACATCAGCTTCTGTAGGCTGGCACTGATTTTAGAGCAGCTGGCTCACAAGCCACTCTCCTATCTGTACTTTTACTAGTCTGGTAAAGAAATTAAATGCAAATTAAATTCACTACCTTGAACCCCAACTCAGAAACGTGCTGAAATATGTGTCAGGTGCTCAGTATAGGTACATGAGCTACTGATTCAAGTCCTGTCTCTTTGCAGACCAGGTTAAACCCCTTTCCTGAGGGCTGTGGGTACCTGAATTATGCAATTTACTGCTGAACAACTGCACACTGCAGCTTATGGCCAAGTTTATTTGCTGTAAACATGAACAGTCCCATTAACAAGACTCCCTGGATGCTTAACTTTCCCGAAAGACCAGATTCCATGTTTGAATTAGTGATGTGATCTATATAGATCTGTCATCTTTTTGTAGCTGATAGTATTAAGGTTTCAGTTCATTTTCATCAGAATATAAAAATTGGTGGCTTGAATGCTAATTATTTTGTTGTTTGTATCTACAGTAGCAGGTCCTTTAGCCTCTGGCTACTTTTGTTTGTGCTTTAGTCCTGAAAAAAATACTTTCAGCTGTCAGCTTGTATTGTTTCTCCATTCCTTCTGGCTTTCTACAGAGACTGCTTTGCTGAATTTCTCTGGCTCAATCCAGAGAACTGTACACGAATTGGAGGTTTGTTGGACTCCTGCTGTGCATCTGTTCAGGCTTTTAGTGTTCATACTAGTTCATCTGATCTCTCCTGAATTGTAAAGTCAAGTCCAAATAGTTAGGAATTTATTGTAGCACTTTGGAATAAAGAATGAGGATGCTCAATTTTGATGTGGGTGAAAATAGTGTTTCTCACTTATTAAAATTATATAGTCATCCATAAAGATATTCTACTGGGACAGTACCTAAATCACAACTTGATTTGTTTAAAAAACACAACACTGATGTAGTAGAAGTTCACCTGAAATTTCATCCCCTGAACTTGATCAGTTGTAGACGTATTGAATTCTGGTTGATTGTGTTTCTGTTTTGTTGCAAGTGAGCTCTGACAGAGTCTATAACATCAGGTTTGTCATCTCCAAAACAAGTCACTTTACATTTACCATCTGATGCTGCTTTGTATCTTTGTTTTTCTGATGCTGCAAAGCCTTCTTCTTGGAGGACAGAAAACAAATCCCTCAGAAGTCTGGTCTAAAAAAAGCATCAGCGTCTTTGTTAACTGCTGCTTTCCTGGCTGTACCTCTGCCTCACATAGCTTTATTGATGGTCTATTTTCTGTACTGGTACAAACTTTACTGCCAAAACACACAATTGGACAGCAAGACCAAAGGATTTTCAGAAGCTGTTAGGCTTTGATTAAAAACTTTTCTACTTCAGAAGTCAGGAGGATTTTGTTGACTGCAGTGAGGGGACATCAGCCTCCCAGCGAGCACCTCTGGGAAGCCTGTTCTCTAACTCCAAGTGTTTGCTGCAAGCCACTTCTGCTGCAGCCTGTATCATGTGATAAATAAAACTGCTTCAGCTATCTCAGAGTAGCAATGGATCTTCTGGGTTTAAAATCACCAAGAGCTATTTTACAGGAACAGAAGTATGTCATTATCCCCTGTATTACCACATTGCATCCACTACTGTGATTCATGCTGCTGCTTTGGGGCTGGAATGAAACAATTCTGTTTTCTTATTAGTTTTACAGAAAGGCAACTCGTTTCAGTGCACAGCTCTGACACTGCTAACACAGAGCATGCCTGCCCAGAGCTCCATACTGGCCTGAAAATCAATTACAAAGGTGTGTAGTTACATAACTGATTATTTAAACAATAAAGTAGAATAGAAATAGAAAGTAGGAACCATACAGTTGATAAGTTGGCATCTGCTTAAAATGAATGAGTACAATTGTGAGAATACAAGATGTATTCCAGTATATTCCCTGTTCACTAAGACATGTTATTAATGGATTCATCTCTAAACACACAAGTTTAGAACATTTCAAGTTTTACTTTGCAGTCAGCTCACAGTAGCAAGAGCAGAGGAGCTAGTATTTGATTTCATGTCTATAACTTATTAATTGTACCTCTGATGGTCTTGTGATGAGCACTGTTTCTGTTGATCCTGACATTCTCTTTCATCTTCCCCTTCTTCCTCTAAGTTGTTTTCTTCCTCATTTCTGTGCTTGCTTTTTTTAGCATTCGTGTTCTGATTTATTTTTTTTCAAGTTTTTCTAAAGCATGAGTGAAACCAGGCCTAAAAACCAGGGTGGTGGTGTTGTTCCTTGCTGTGACACAGTTTGCTTACTCTGTATCCCCCAGCTTCATGGCAGGGATCTGCTGTTTAAACTGGTTGTTTCTAGTGAGGAAGAGAAGAAACTCAGCAAAGACTGCTTACTAAAGAATCTGCTTTTATGTCTCAGAGATTGTGACAATCAGAATTTTGCAGAGCTCAGCACCTTTCCATGGATTGAACACAGGACTTCATTGGGTAGATGTCAATGGGCATTTGGCAGGTTTCTGAGTTGAAATCTGCATTATTGAATGCTCATGTGGCTGCTGACAATTGTCTCCATTTTACCAAGTAGCTTCAGCCCTTCCTTGAGGTTTGGAGATTTTTGGTTTGGTTTCATTAGTGGAGAACTTTCCTGCCTATCTCAAAACTGGTGGATGGCCTCAGGAAGCAGCAAAGTTACAAACAATGTATTTGTCTTGCCAGGTTCCAGACCATTAACAAGAATATTTTTTCTATTCAAACAAACCTCCTGCTTACATAACTACAGTATTAATACAGATTACCTTACCCTCAGTGATGGCTTGAAATCTTGGTCTCTTAGGATTTCTTTCACTGTGAGTTGCCCTCTGGGAGTCTCCTCCATGGTTTCAGACATTGCACTCTTAGCTGGGGCCACGCTGGACATGCCCCCAGTAGAGGTGGCTTTGGATTCCAGCTGGCCCTTTGTACATGTGCTGCTACAACTTCCAGGTCCTGGGAAGGAATAAAATGGTATCTAAGAGTGAAACCAGAACTGAAACTCTTCATTTCAAAAGAGAGCAAAATGCACTTTAAGCCTGAAAAGAATTCTTTCAGGTTATTCTGCATGGATAAGCTATGCAGGTTAATGAAGATGTTAGCTTCATAAAAGGCATAGGAAAATGACAGAAAACAAAGAGGAATATCTGTGCTTCCAAATGAAATTAATTTTTCTGGTAGTTTTCCATGGGATGAGTTGCCAAAGGAAGAGCCAGGTGAGGCAGCAGGAGCATTGGGGAGGGGGAAGAATTGTCTCAGAGTCTGATATGAAAATTTATGGTATTAATAGCAATAATCTGCAGGCAAAGTGACTGCTCTACCCAGAAGACTTTTGGTTTATTCCCTCTGGCAGCTGATTCCCTGTGGGGTTGTTAAAAGGTACCTGAATTATTGGAATGGGACTTGTGGTGGCTTCTTTTCCAGTATTTCCCCTTCAGTCTTGCAGAATCCTTTAGCCTGGGCTGTTCAAGACAGCTGGAGCCTGTGTTAACACCACTTTCCCCCACAGTACTCTTAGTGAGGAATGGCTTCACGTCCCACTCTGAATCAGAAGAGGGGGAAGATGTTGCCACAGCTGCAGATTCTCCTTGTTTTGTACATTTCAGTTCTAGAAGGCCTGGAGAGGGCTCACTGCTAGACTCTGCCTCTTCTGATTTGTCCTGAAAGACCAGAGACCTGGAGGGAAGAGGCCACCAGGCACTAGCACAGGGGTGGCAGCAGCAGATGCACCTTACACAGGCTGAGGACCAGCAGATACCACCGTCCCAGTGGTGGTGGAAATGTGGCCAGCAGGGAGAGCAGAGCAAGCAGTGCTTGGCAAGGCTACACACAGCGCAAACAGGAACCAGGCCTGGCTTAGGACTGCAGGGAAAAATACAAGAGTTAGCGTCCTGACTTGGTCTGGGCTTCACCCTGCTGGTGAAGGGCATGTGGATCATCTCCACAATCCTCTCCCACAGGCTGGGAGGGATCCACAGAGCCACACCACGGGGGAGTTTCACTTGCTTCTCATTCCAGAACTGGACCGTAATTTCTTCATCTTCTGAGGCTGTTAAGAGAAAAAGGAAGCAGCCATAAGCAGCTGGCCTGTCTGGGCAGTGCACATAGACAGATCAGGCTTTGCAGCTTTATGCACTTTCTACTCCTGTCAAGAGGCAGGATCAACTCTTGCCCCTCTCTAACATCTCACCACAGTGTCACAGAGGTGAGTGGGCAGCCTGGACATCATCATTAAAACAACAGGCCTGGCAGCATCTTTCCTCCCAGTTTGCCATCAGATGAACAAGAAAACGTTGACAGAGTAATTTTTGTTGTTGCTGCCAAAGTTAGCAGTACTGCTCTGAGAATAGCATTTTGGTAAGTCAGTGGAGCTTGACTGTCAGACACAGGAAAAATGAATGAGCTGTTGAAATCTCCTATGTCTGGGTGATAAAATCACCCCCAGATGTACCATTTGGTAAAAATGTGAGCATTTCAGCTCAGATGAATGCTGCCTGGAAGTTTTCTCACTTGTATCCATCATGAAAAGGCCACAGTCCTGCACATGGCAGACACAGCTTAGTCCCAGCTACACCCATGGACACAGATGATGACATTTTTATGGGTCACAACTTCCTTAGGGTCAGCCTGGTGAGTTTACACACAGATATCCATCAGCAGCCCCATCAGCTCCTGCAAGCTTGGAGCAACACTGAGCTGTAGTCTGTGCACCATTATTTCCCTGGCAGCAGCACTCTGACAGGAGTTTATCCTGACAGCCTCACTGGTGCTCCAGACAAACTAGAGGAGGAAGGGGGTAGCACTTTTCTTACCTCGTAAGGGATCCCTTGTCTCAATGCCTGTGAGGACAGTCCCTGGGCCATACCTGGCCCCATCTGGCTCCCAGGGTGCCAGCACTCTGTCTCCAGGGAGCAAGGAGTGCTGCATCCCATTCACATATTCCAGGATGTCATCCTTTGCTGTTTTTTGCCCATACACTGGATGCCTTCCACGTGACATGAGTGGTTTGGCAAACTCTACCAGGAACATGCCTCTTTCACTCTGTTACCAGAAATAAAATAACAATTCCACTGAAAAAAGTCCACAATGTGCCAGGTAATGCAACTTTCACTAGGAGACCATCCTGTGCCTGTATGAGTAGGCCACACAAGCCTGAACAGCAGCTAAAGAACATGTGGTGTTCAGCATTGAGACAGCCAGAAAAACCTCAGTGGGGCTCACCTGAAAGCAGGATGAGTGAAGCACATGATCAGATTCACTGCCATTAGGATGTGTTTTCTCTCCCAAGAGAAAAAGCTATAGACAAGTGTCTTTCACAAACCATGCTCTGTGTGCCAAGGAACAAGGGACACTGAAGCCATTCAGACCTGTTCTTCAGTCATGCCCAAGTCCTTCCTCATTACATACAACACTAGCTCTGCTTCTAGGGGAAGTTATTGGGAATTTTTATTTTCTTTTATATTAAGGCCTCTCAAGAGGCTTTGCAGCAACAATGAGTCAAGGTACTTCCCTGTTCTTGAGAAAGAACAGGCTCTTTTTTGTGTTAAGTTTGAAATGCTAACAAACCAATGAATTAAAGCTTTCACTAACCTTTCTGGAAAGACCCTGAGGCATTGGTCTGTGGCTGACTCAAGCTGGACATGTGTACATAAAACACAAACCCTTTTCCTGTGCTGTTGATGGTTCTGTGTCTACACACAACAGCAGCCCCTCCACTGCTGGCAGCAGCACTTGGGCTGGCTGGGCCTGGCTTAGTGCCCAGCACCAGCACAGGGCTGCTCAAGCACCTGCTGTCCTGGTGATCTGTGCTCTAAACTCATCAGCTGAACCAAAAACTGCTACACTGAACTCAGGTGGTGTGTGAGGACTGCTCCCTATTACGCATCCCCCAGCTACCACACAGCAGCCATCACTCACCTCTATCTCCTCTTTTACTGTACCACGGTAATAAAATCCATCTTGTTCCCCTCTCACCAGCACAGGCACGTTGCTGTCTGTGCCCCCTGATCCCCCCAGGCCCTTCCAGGCTGGGCCAGGGGAGGGGAGGCAGTGGCTAATCCATTGGCACCTCAAAGAAAAGAAAATGGGTCAGCCCTAAAAGAAACAGATTCTGTAGGTCATGAAAAAAATAATCTTGTAATATTTGGGAACTGGAACACACCACCTCATTTTGTAGCACTCTCACAGGCCAAATTGTGTGGGAAGAAACAGAAAACTTGCTTGTGCTTGGATAATTCCTTGCTCTCGGGAAAAACACAGCAGTGCCTGCTTTTACTCAGATTTCTTTGGTTTGGGATTTACAGGGAGTGAGCCAGGAGCATGCTGGAATCCTGGGCCAGCATTACCTGCACCACCCACTTTGCTGTTTGCCTGGCAAGGCAGTGCAACCCTTCAGATCAGGAGAAAGGATCCATCTCCAGCACAGAGCTCAGCGTGGGTGCACTCCAGACTGCTGGAGTGCTGATGGTTTGCACTGGAGCATTCAGGCAACAGCAAAGCAGAGAAGTAAACAACAAAGCTGCTGGTTGATGACAGGCTCTAGTTCAAAGCTGGGAAAATAATCCCCTGTCACAAAGCATTAGAAACATTTCATGGAAGATGACTGCTAATGCAAGATGCTTTTATTTATCCCAATAATATTAAAGGAATATTTCTTTGATGTGTGGCTTACTCAGGCCTTGCTCTTCATAATCTCCAAGGTAGCAAATGACTTTAGTTAATACATCTAAAAAACTGCCAGTGCAGGGGTGGGAAAGCTCAAATGATGTTCAAGCTGCTAATTTATTTATCTGACACACCAGCCTGGTTTATCCTATTAGATATCGTGGAAAAAAAATAAATCACAGACTTAAACAGGAACTTGATTTTACCTCTGGGGGATGAGGGACTCAGCGATCCAGGCAGGATACATGACAAAAGAGCTCCTGCAGCAGGGGTTAACTGTGGATATGACACTGGAACATGAGATCTTGTCCAGAGCTGGCCTCACACTGCAGTACCTGTGACCCCTGGGCAGGGACTCTTCCAAACGAGCCATTCTTGGAAAACCTGCTGCCTGCAGGACTTGGTAGTGATCTGTTGGAAGAAAAGAGAAAATGTACTGGCATTTCTAACAAAAGCAAGTGCTGTCCAGTGTACCTCAAGAACCCATTAATTTTGATTAATTGTTTATTTTTGTTTAAAAACACTGCATTCAAAATATTCAGAATGGCATTTGGCCAGAGGAGCCCACATCACTTACTTCAGCGATCTTCACTCACCCAAATCCTAACCTGGAAAAAGGGCAGAAACACCCAAGGAAACTATAAATGCTGTGAAAATCCCCAGGCAAATAATAACTTTCACCTCCCTCCAACATTTGTTTCCCTCTGCAACACCCAGTTCTCTTTTCTTATTCCTACAGTCTTCCTTTAAAGCTTTCTTGTACACAGACCCAGCCAAACCTTCCCTGTTTTACAAGCTGAGACAGAAATTACAGCTGAAGTTGACAAGCTGAGTAAACGTGACAGGTTTTGAACTTGATGTTAGATTACATTTCCCTGTTATTTATTTATAGTGATGTATGAAGAGGAAATATTTTGATCTTTCAGCTGTCCTGTCATGTTTTATTAACAGTAGGATTATGGCTTGCAACGAGAAAGAATGAGATGCTCAGATGTGACAAGTGATAACTATTCAGAGGCTGTCACAGTAAGATCAATGATGTGATGCTATCTCTGGTAATTTCAAAAGATGTAGTAGACAAGCTTCCATTAATTTTTTTTCTTTTTAAATACTGCTTAGAAACACTTCAGATAAAATTTGCATGGCAAATCAACAACATATAAAATTTAAGTGTTTAATTTATTTTACAACATGCAGGTTAAGCACTCATGTTTAGATGATATTTTGTCTCTTATCTAAGAAATATGATCTGGAATTCATTTTTATGGAGACTCCCAGATAGATACATAATTTCAGAAATCTAGCAGAGCAAACCCAGCAAGAAGAGCAGATTAACTGCTGCAAAATCCATCTTTATGTCAGCAAATCAGCACAGCATATCCACTTATTTCACAACTGCACAAACTCCTGTCATAAACCAAAACAAGATGGAATCAGTAATACTTTCCAAAGAAAGGCAACTATCACCTCTACATTAAAGCACATTTTAGCACCCTTCAGCTGAGAGCAGGGGCCCCTATTTCTTCACCAAACACTGCATTATGCTGGATTTTTTCTGGATAACTCCAAGCACTTTGACATAGCAGTATTTCAGACTCACCAGCTACTGGTAACACTACATCTGGTCCACTGGGATTTAGTCTGAGTGCAGAAATCTCACCCTTTTGCCTGTTGGACACAGGAAGCCTTTTGCTGCCAGTGTTTCCCAGTTGCTATGGAGGTTGCCACAGCTGTTACTCCCAGGACTGGACATCCTGACCTCACTGGCTAAAACCCAGCAGAACGTGACTTCAGAAAGGACCATTTGACTGCCACACATTGGCTCAATTTGCAGCTCCCCGTGGATCTACTGCACTGCAGGAGCAGGGAAGGCATTTTAAGAGAGCTCAGTGTCCTCTATGCTTCTACCTATGATTGCAGGGCAAAAAACAGCATCAAAGTTACAGTTAAGATTAAGGAAAATTTAGAAAAAAGCTTACCACCACAGGGTGTGACAAATAAATTGGTTTGAAATGTGCACAGAAAGATTGAAGCTGAGACAAACCAAGGTCAAAGTACGGGGGAAGGATTAATGAATTCCAACCCCTCTCTTACAAAGTGCCTATCAAAAATGTCATATTAGAATGCAGAAATCTACCTGTTAAGCTCTGCTGTGATCCCTAATTTTCACGTCCTCCTTAAAAGAAAGGCAAAGAGTTCACATTTGTGGGTTGATTTTTTGTTTGGTTTGTGGTTTTTGGCGGGGAGGGAGGACATGATTGGAATACTTAATTGCCTATTTTAGCCATATTTCAATTCCCTGCTATTAAAACAATGTAATGGGGTGGGATGACTGCAGTTAGGGACAAGGATACATCACTTGGGAAGTCTGTAACCATCTTTTTTGTACATTCTGCTGCACAGACAGCCTACATGCTCTAATGCTGTCAACACAATTATTTAATATCAGTGATTTCCTTACACAGAGTAAATGTTAAAGACACTTTATCAGTTATGAGTTAAATTCTCTTCACTATCTTCACACAATTCTATTTTATAATGCTTCACTGAAACCATCAGCAGTACAGAGGAACAGACCAGGAGGTTCGAGAAGACCACTCCACACCTCAACAATTATCAGTCAAAGTCCCAAAGTCCCTCTTTATACTGTGTATTGTGTAAGCAGTATTAGTAGTTTTTAAGGGCACTAACATCTATAGAAGAATCCAATTTTCAATAGGAATTATGCAAAGTCAAATGTTTTCAATGTGATTAAAATATTCACTGATAAGAAAACAATGGAACAGCACTTCCAAAACTTTATGTTCTTCTTATATTCAGTAACTGTGCTTCAGAGAGCTCCTACCCAACTCTATTTTTCTCCCTTTAAAACTAAATTATCCTTTCTTTTGGCATTTAACAACATTCTTTGGAACCTTTAAAAAGATATTTTAAAAGAAACACTGGCAATTAGACTGAATATTTTAAGGAACTGCATGTGAGAGTAAACCAATAGCATTAGAGAAAATGAGAAGAATCTCAGTCTCATAAGTACAAACATTTTATTTTAAAGCATGCAGGTTGTGATGATACATACAGCTACTTCACACATATAGGTGTTACATTTTTAGCTCGGTGACAAATTTAGAAATGCGTTCTGATTTTCATGAATTAACTTAGGTCATTCAGCTGAGATTATCCCAGCTGTCTTTCCCATATCTAAGTGTAGCTACTATCTGCAACGTTAAAGCTCTTGTGTGGGCTGGTACTGACGTGTGCCACGATCTGCTCCTAGGCAGTGCCAGGAACACACACGTCATTGACATAGTGGCTACTACACTCCCAGACAGGATACCTTTGGCTGGCTTTGGAACACTTCAGATCGTCTTCAAAAGCTGGGTTTGTTTGTTAGAGGCTTTAGGTGCTTGGTTTGGCTCCGTGACACCTTCTGCTGCCACCACAGAGTCAGAGCACAGCACAGACTGGAGGAACCTTATGTATTTTATAGCAGCACGGAGGGTCTCCACTTTGCTGAGCCGTTTCTCCAAGTATTCCTTCGGCAGGTGGTGCCTCAGCTTGGCGTAGCCTTCATTGACACACTTAACACGCTGCCTTTCCCTCTCGTTCCTCTTCCTGATGAAAGCTGACCCATAGGAGTACTCACTTCTGTGGAGACTGGGATGGGGTATTTGGTAGGGAACAGGGCAGGGCTCACTGTAGAAGGTCTCCGTGATGAGATGCTCCGACATGAAAGGGAGGAATGACAAATCTTCGGACAAAGGGACCTGGTTTGGTGTTTCTGGGTACACGTGAAAGGTGACCAGTGGGTCTGCACAGAAAGGCCTTCCCAGCTGGATGTGCTGAGCCTCAGCACAGATGAGGTTACAGTAGCTTTTGCCATCCATCAGGTTCTGCATTTAGCCTGGAAACACATAATTACAGAATACTTTAAACAACTCACACTGAACAGTAGAAAAAAAACTCACCTGGACTTATCAACACTTGGCCTTGCTGACATTTTCCAGAAGAGATTTTTTCAATGCATTTGTGACATTTCAGAACGGTGTTGGAAGATTAGGTAGAACAGACAACCTCCCATTTGAAAAGTACAAAAAGTGCAAGTCAGTCACACTGATTAAATCAATACACAACAGACATTAATATGAAGCCACTAAAGTTTCCTAAAGGAAAGAGCAAGCTGTCTCCTTTCACCTCAGCTTTAGAAATTACCTATATGTATTCCACATAGGTCTAGCTTGCTTCAAATCCACCAAAACTTACATGTCTACAGACAACAGACAAAGCAGGCCGACATCTGAGGCATTCTCCCCACCCCTTTCCCCTTCCTGAAAAATACCAAATCTACAATTCCAGTAAAAGACTCTCTATTCATACCAAAGAGCCTTCAAAGACAAATTATTTGTCTTTCTATTCACTCGATCTCACATTCAATATATCATCTTAATAAAATGGAAAACTTGTGCAGAGAATGGATCTCAATCTTAATTCCACATCTGTCAGGTATTAATCCACTCATACAAAGATTTACAAGTTTAAATAATTTAGAAAGATGAGAGAATTTCTACTAAATCTAACATCTCCTTGGGTCTTCACATTTCTTCTCCACTCACCTGCAGATTAAAAACAGACATGAAATACTAAAAACAATCCTACTTCTAGAGGGTTATGAAATAAAAAATTTATTAAAGGAAAAATTCATGTCCTAGTAATACAAAGAAGGGATTGCACACAGTTGTTGGGGCCCTGCAGAGTGGCCTAACCTCATACCCTCTCTTCAGAGCAGCATTACAGCAGGTGTAACTACTCAAATCACCCTATGTTTATTAAAAAGATAATCTTGCAGTGGTTTATAAGAAGCTACCTTATTGCACCTTCCCAATATCATTATTCAAACAGCTAAACATCAGTCTAAGTGCTGAGAACATAATGACTGTTACCTAATAGCTTCTTAAAATGCATTTGAAATAACCAGTTAATTTTTCAAGAATCACTGTGAGCCATACTCACAGACTGCAACCAATACTTGCTTACACAGAAGTGATCCAAAAATGCTCTTATTCATCATCCATTTGTACATCCATACATTGCTGTCTAAAGCACTTAAGTTCTATTGCATCCTCTAAAATGGAAACCACACCTGAACATTAAACTAGGTTACTAGAAACTGCTGGATTCCATACTCACAGAAATCTGGCAAAGTTTCAAACGTTCCAATCACAGTTCCATAACATAAAAGGGATTCCCTTAACCCTTCACAAGGATATGGGGAAAATAGAATGTTTTCTAATGACTTCATATCTGCCACATTTAGACAGAGAATTTTCACTTGGTATGGACCTATCATCACAAGATATTCTATAAAAATGCCTCTATATGCCAAGTTGTCTCTTTTTCTAATGCACATAGATTTCACAACAGAAATCCTATGAGTGAAGAATTCAGTTATAGCTGTTAGGCATTAGTGGGAGTCCCATGCATCTTAAACAGGTACTTCTGTAGGTAGGTGAAAAGCATGAACACACATCCATTTCACATTAATGTGCATGCAAAAAATTCACAGGTGAATATACACTCCTCATAAAATGAAAGTAGTAGACAGCCAACTTCCCCTTTTCTACTTACACAGGTTGGGTTATTGCCTAAAACACTTTCTGCTGCTAACAACTTCAAAACACCGAGGAAGAAAAGTCTGTTACATAGCAAAAAAACTTATGGCACAACATCAGTCCAGAGCAAGAAACCAAAACCAACACAACCCCTCAAGAAGAGATACTTGCAGTATTTGTTGCTTAGTACTGACACTTCTGCTGTGTAACAGTGTTACATAAAACAGTTACCTGCTGCCTCAACACCTGCACAAAGTGCAAAATGCAAGAGTGAGGAACATTTTCCTGTTAGACTAGAGACTCACCAATCTTCAGATGACAGTAAAATCCAGGGAAACAAGACGTGCTGTCTTAAGAGTGATGAATACCTGAAAATATCTGAATGATATTAAAAAAGAATAAAAAAGTTAATGTTCCATTTTTTCTTACACCATAAGAGATCACATAAAACAGGGTTCATTAAAAAGCTATGAAAACACTGCTAATAAATGGCTGGTGGAAGCGATTTACAAGAACATTGATATTCAGTGAAGATCTGTGGCTAGATACAGCAACATGCAAGTCTCTTACCTGAATTATGTAGCTTGTTCCACTGAGTCAATGACTGCTGCAATTTATAGTCAATTGACAACATGCAAAGTAGCTTACAGTTAGATCTGCTCATTTCTGGTTGGGCTTTTCCACCCACACCACAGCTATGATGGCAACAAAACTTGGCATTAAGGGCTAGAAATTTTGAAACTGTTATTGAACACATCCAGATTACCTGAAAAAGTAATCAGGAATGTGGTTTATTCACTTCCTGTTTGCATTCTGCTGCGGACTACTACAGTATAGTAATGAAAATACAAAGCAGTATTTTCATTTATTGGCATTTTGTACTCTAAGGTCTAAATATAACAATCAGCTAGAATTTAGGTAAATATTCACCATCAAGGTATAAGCAAACTAATTTCCATAGCTTCATTTTAAACATAGAAAAGCAGCATTTATTTAGAAATTTGTGATGGATTTCTCTCCACTAGAAGTGAGGACACATATTATTAGTCACTTAATGCCTTTAAATTTAATAATTATACTTGTCATTTTGGGAAATTCCCCTAGTGTTAAGCATAACACCATACAAAAGGTGAATATATATATAAGAAAAGCAGATTTGAAAACAGTGAAAACAGTAGCAAGACAAGTTTTGCTTAAAAAGAAGAAACAATATGGAATCTATAATGCAATGTATACATGTACACAGATGCTACATACATCAGTATATAGCTGTCCTGTTGTACAGGTGCAAGGAAATAGGACATCTATCTTCTAAATTCCTACAGTTTACAGGACTGACACTTAAGACTATCTCACTGTTTGGCCCTTCTATTGATGAAGTATAATCACTCAAAAAAATCCAAAACCAATCAAGTTTAGCTTAAAACTGTAAGGTACTGTAAGATTAGAAATACTTGTACTACCAAAAGAGGTACATGCTTCTTGTGACTGTCATCCATCAAGAAAAGAAAGTTTCACCTTCTGCTGCCCCTGTGTGGGCCACAGTGCTGCATTCAGCATCCCTCTCCCCACACCAGCTTCAGGCTTCACAGGAAAGGCAGCTAAGAGGAAGAACAACTCCCAGGACTGGTTAACAGGTAGACATTCAACAAACAAGGCATGTATTCAACAAACAAGATGCATTATTTTTCTTTAGTGGACCCTAAGTACATCAGTGTCATAACCAGCAACCAAACAGCACCAACTGAGCAACCTCCCACGCATCGAGGCAATGTTGAACACAAAACCTGAACCCAAGCCTGACTTTACTTTTCTTGACCTGTCAATACTTGTGCAGTTTTTAATTTAAAGCAAGAATCCTGTGAATCCACCAATTTGCCACCTGTTTTAAATGCCTCCAGATAAACTCAGTTTTGGAAGTCTACAGGACTGACATGAAAACAAAGCTCCGTACCTGCAGAAGAGCTCAGTCAGTGCAGATGTTGTTATCGGGCAGCTGTGTCTGCAGCCCTAACCTGGCAGAACTATGAGTGCAGGCAGAGTCTGTCCCCCAAGCATGGACTAAGAAAGCCAAAACTGCCCCCAGAAACAGAGTATTCTTCCATGTACCACCTCCTTCCACTCCAGAACTGAAAACTGTCACACAATAATGCAACTACATACGCACAGCTACACCTGAGTCAGGGATTAAAAACTTCTTTCGATTAGCAATTTGATGAGCCTTTCTTTACTTAATCACTGAACAAGTGTATATTTCTACTCTGAAGTGCTTTTATAGATGGAATTTACATGCAGCATAATGAGGAAGAAAAATTATGACAAACTGATAATGCAGATCCATTTTTCAAAAATCAGTTTTATCTTTAATTGTTACATTCCAAAGGGGATATATGAAAGTTAGTCATCTAGCACTGTATAACCTCTGAGGAGAGATGAGTACAGAGTCACAGATAAAAAAATACACCTAACTCCCAAGATGACAGGTGCTAGAGAAAGTATGTGCCTTACACCATCAATCCAGACAAATGCAGGAAGATTTTTATAATAAATATTTCATCATAAACTAACTCCTGAGACCTTACCCATGAAAAGAAAGGGGAAGTTTTTTAAAGAGCTATCATACACCTACAATGTATTAAGCTATTAAAGCAAAATAGAACAAAATGTCAACACTGTCTTGAATGTGCACTGCATTTAAATTTATCTACATCACAGTACTTGAAATATGCAGCTCCAGGAGTCAGTGTCCGCTTATGTTTTGCCTTTAAATCTGCAGACATCACTTGCCATACAAGCATCTTGAAAGTACATGTGCAAGAAACCAAATGATGAACACAGCCAGCAAGGTTTCATTCTCTGAGACCAAAACTACAACTGCAAGACTTTGATTTCCAGTACCTAGCATCAATCAGCAGAAAATCCAAGCATATTTACAAAAGATCTTTACATAAAGTGATTAGTGAGTTGTAAGTAATTACTGTGTTCCCAGGTACTTTTTAACCACATAAACAGTAGAGAGAAATATACAGTTAAAAACCACCATGAAGTCAACTGTAAATAATGTACCACAGTGGCAACCCAAGGTATCTTAGGGTTTGTTTTCTTTTCAGTTTTGTTAGTCAAAGCCATTTGAAAACAAAGATTTAAGCTTTTGGTTAACTAATCTTTTTAAACTGCTTCCACTCCAGTACATTCCTTCAAGGTTCAAATACTGTTTTAAATTTTTTTTTTTTTAATTTGTAACAAATCATTCAAGAAAACTTCTGAATTGGCAGGATCAGGAAGACTTCTCTCAGCTCTTTCCACTAGTCCACATGCCTGGAGCTGCTTCCCTGAGCCCACTTAGCTCAGCACAACGTGACGGTCGAAGACGGACTTGCGCTGCTCCTGCACCTGGAGCTTCCAGCGCTGCTGGGCGTATTCCACTTTGTTCAGCACGTTGGCGCGGCTCCGCGAGCGCGCCAGCACGTCGTGGGCGTTTGCAAAAGGCTGGTGGTCCTGGAACAGCAGAAATCCACAGTTACACCCCAGCACTTCCAGCTACAGGAGGCTTTTGTGTCCTTACATTCCACAGGATGTGGGCATTGGTTTGGGTTTGTCTTTTTTTTTTTTTTTAAGGTAAACAAGATGTTCCAAGGAGCTGGTCAGGAACAATGACCAAGCACGTTTTGGAATCATTGGAACTCTACTTCAATTTCTCACTCACAGGTTTCTCAAAGAGACCACACTTCACTGTCAATTACCTGCTGCCCAGAGACACAGTGAGCTGCAGAATCAGGTCAGCCTGGCATCCATGAGCAGCCCAGAGCAGACCCAGGCACCCCCATTACTGTAGTGAATGCACTTCACAACTGAATCAGGGTCAGTTCCCTGCCAGCTCCTGGCCATTTCCTGCCAGGCAGCTCAGGATGTTCACACACAGCTTCTATATCAAACACACACTGATGTTTACCAAACTAAGCCTATTGTGCTGAGCTGTCTGAAGGTACAGTGTCAATACAGCTGTTTAAGTGACAAAGCTCAACAAGAACTGAGCACTTGTTTAACGTTTACTCTGCTTTCTAACAGTACCTGCAAGGCTTTATTTTCTGCTAGCAAATATAGCGAAGTTATAAACAGTAAGAGCTGGAAATGAACTTCTTATTTGGCTATTAAACTGTTTGGACAAAGTCACGTTGCTAAAGCTATGCCAGAAAGCATCATATATACAATGCATAATGAAAAATAATAAAATTATGTTCTATATTAAATAATTGCCTTTTTCTATGTCTACATTTTGTATTCCTTTTTATTTTTAGAACACTTTTGAAGATATTTACATTAATGGATACTTTATTCGTGATATGACTGTAGAGCAGCTCAATGACATTCATAAGGGACTTTAAATTATGTTATGTTCACAGAACAGCTACAGCAAAACATAATATTGGTTAAGATGGATCCAAAATTTAAGGTAAATTCATTCTGCAGCTAACCTAAAATTTGCCATGGGACTTATTTCACTTCTTCCACCTACAATCAAAAGACTAACTCACATTTGGAGGCATCAAGGTAATTTATCTAAGGTATAAATTTGTCTGAGGTATAGCATGCAGCAGAAGGTCCCTTAATTCAAGCAGGAACTGCCCAATTTACTATAAGAATGCAGACAGAGGAAGAGTCATTCAAATACCTCCTTTCAAAAAAAAAAAACAACAAACCCTTAACCCAAAATCCTCCCGGGGTGACTGGGAAAATCTAATGTTGTCAATACAAAGACAGTTGAAATATGTCTACATGTCATACACTGGGAAGTTCAGAAACAGTGGGACAATCATCAGCCATCTTCACTTTAAAAGGTGCTTCTGTTTGCTATGGGGATAATTAAGTATTCAAAATTAAGCATTTTCCTAGATAATAGTTTTTATCAGCTATGCTTTATGTACCTTAATTTCACAACAAAAGTATGGGATTGTTACCCCGTGCTAGAGATTAGAAAGGCCAGTAATGCCACAAAACTGTGTCATTACTGGACTACTCCCCTTCTCTGAGAAAAACCTCTTCTGATCTGTTGGAATATACTATCATATTTTGTTTTCTGGCTGTAATACTAAGAAATCATTTCAGTATCCATCACTATTTTGCTTCATTACAGCAATTTCTTCTTGAAGTTTTAGCATTAACTCAAACTGGAACAAAAGAAGATGCAACCCCTGTACTTTCCTTTTGTAGAGAGCAATCTAAGCAGTAAGTACTTCACATAAAAATGATCATGGAAAGACCGGATCATTAACTCCTAAAAAGTTGTACTCCTGTATATTCTTACCTCCATTCCTACACTGTTTCTCCTCTGTGAAAACACTCTGTGCCTAGAGCTGGTACAACTGAAACAGTTCTCTCCTTACTACTTTCTAGCCCAGTGAAAAATGAAAGAGTGGCTTCACAGAAGTCATCACACACCTTTCTTTTCCTCTCCCAGAAGGAAAAAGCACTTACTTTGGCCAAAAAAAAGCTGTTCAGCCCAAAGAATTATTTATCAACCAACCATCCCAATCTTTATGCTAACCAAGTGCACAAAGACTCTGGTGAACTCACCCCAATGTCTTCATCGCTTTGTATGAGCTGTGAATGTCCAAGGAGACGCCTCTTCAGGATAGGTTCCACCAAGGTAAGGTACACCATGTACAGAAGAAGAAGGCCCAAAATGGACAGGTATATGATGATTGTCACCTACATAATGTAAGCACAGTTTGTAAAAAGATTGGGACATTTCCTCCCCACTCTCACAACAGGCAGTAAGGACCAAAAGATGAGTACAGGCAGTTTCATCTTTGGCAGTGTCACCACATGACTTAAAACCCAGAAAGAGTGGAAAACCAACAAACTACAGCATGGTATTAAAAGGGTTTGGGGCAGCTCAAAACAGTGAGACCTTGTAAAGAATCTTAGCCTATGCCTCTCAAAACAATTCAGTATTATAAATCTCACTTCAACCAAGACAACTGTTCAGCCTGGCCATTAAACAGGTGACAAATTTGGGGCATCACTCAATGACCTCCCATTCTCTAGCAGAGACCTGCATTCAGTCACCCAGCAATATGGGAAGTCAAAACAAAATACAAAACTTCAAAAACCTCAAAATAAAGTAGTCTGTGTTGTCAAAGACCAAAAGATATACTGCATTCTGTTCACACCAGTCCAGGCCTCAATGGCTCCAATGGGACAAGAATGTGAATAGCACAGAAAACACCTGTTAGAACAAACATGGATAAAGAAAATTTATAGTAAGGAAGTCAGTAAGAAAGCTGTATAATGAGATGCCCTCTGAAATAATAAGGAAAACAAAGCCCAAAGCTTGACAAAGTGTCTTAGAAGACTCAGAATTTTAGCAAGGTGTAAAGTCTAATCTCAAAAACTGAGGTCTTCAATAAAGGGTCTCAGGTTCACTTCTTCAGCTAAAGTTTTATGCTATTGTTACTGCTCAAGACCGGGAACAACTACTACAAAAAAAGTTACATTTCAGGCTGCCTTAGAAACATTTTCCCTTTAAAAATAGTATTCTCTAAAAGAAAAGAGACATATTTACTGAACAGTTGAAGTCTTTAACACATGCCAACAGAATCACTCTGCTTACCTTAATCGTGACTGAGCTTCTCTCCTCGTATTTGCACTCACAACGTAAACAATATGCTTCTACATCGGGTCCAGGGACAGGCATAGGCTCCACCACATGGAGACAATCACTGAGGAAACACAGAAACTGCCCTGTCAGTTTTCAGCTGGCTTTGGCTGGGCTGTTCCACTCTGCTCCAGGAGCTGAGAAGCCACCTTTGCTTAAATTCAGTTGTTCTAAACTGCAAGCACAAATAAATCACTATGCCACAGTCATTTCACTTAAATGAGAAATTCAGCTACTGACAAGCTGCTAAACAAGTTTTAAGATCTTTCTAACTCAATAAAATGTCTTCATTTTTCAGTGAAAGCATTAAAGCTGTTAGCAGAACAAGTCTAAGGGTATTAATCCAGCACAAATGCATCATTTGACACTGACATAATGGGTAAAAGCAAATTCCAGCTACTAATTCCGCTTTTTTCTTCACCATACTCAAGAGCCTTATTCCATCCTTTCACTGTCTGAAGGGAGATCAGCCTCTCTTTGACATTCATGAACTGAATTTCTTTTTTCTTCTCATCACAAGGTACAGACATTAAAAAAAAAAAGGAAGTCAGATGGGTCATTTCTCTAAGCAACAAGATAGTGAATAAAGAGCATTCAGCTCGCAGCAAAAGCATTTGACTTAAAAGATTACCAAATGCAAGTCAGTCCCCTGTGGAAAAGTGTGGTTGACAATTATGGGCACTCTATAGCACAGCACTAAAATCCAGCTGCCATGAGACAACTGCTTCCAATAACAACTTATGTAACATTGGTCTTTCTGCTGACTCAGGGTGTTATTCAGAGTTCAGACCCCCAAGGTCCCTGCAGAGCACTGACAGAACCAAAACCTTGTTTCACCTTTCTCCTGGTTACCTCAGTGTTGGCACAGTCAGCAGCAGGTAGTGAAACAAAAGGCCTGAAGTGACAGCAGCAGCCCAGGACTCAACACTCCAGTGAGCTAAATTACAGTGCTGCAAACACTCAGCCAGGCACCAGCTCACCTCTTCTGTCTTCTTTGTACTTCTTCATAGCTGCAATTGCTGAGTGCCACCTCACAGCCTCTGGAGGGGAGTGGAGGGTTTATTTTTCTCATTTATGTGAAACCAGAACTACATTCTCCTCTGTGGAAGAATGCAGCATTCAAGCTACAAGATCAAAAATCAAGATATAATCTGTGCAACTGCAGTTCCTATGACTGAAAGCTTGCATCAATACACTGCCCAAGTACAGCAGAAATCTTGTATGTTGCTTAAGTACACTAGTAAGTCTGTTCCTGAGAAGACAAAAAATATTAATATCAGCATTTTTTCTTCTCCAAGTCAGCGTTTCAAGTTGCTAGAAAGTGCAAAATCTATTGGAACCTCACAAAGCTCCAGAAATAACAGTCCCTAAATTATGGGATAGCTTTCAAGAGTAGACCAAGCAAAGACAATACTCCCAAGTCCCAGTTCAGGTTTGTGCTCCCCTTGCCTTTACACCATTCCAAATCACTGGATTCAAAACACACCACTTTCTTCCCTTCTACTACTTCCAAGTCTAAATAAACCTCTAAACATTCAAGCAAGCAAACTGAAACAGAAGACAGGGCAAAAACGACAGGGTTGTCCCTTGCAAGAGCTGAATTCTGGAGTACTTTTGAAAGAAAAGCTCCAGTAAGTTATGAAAAGGCTCTCTTTTATCTTGGCACCACCACAGGAGATTCACATGTAATCACTACAGAACAAGCCTTTAACCAGTAAGACTTATTATCATTTTGTATGTGCCACACACACTCACCAGTCTTTCTGTGAAACGTTTTTGTTGTAAATATGGCCTGAATGGTCCTTGTAAGGAGGGCAGATGCATTTACACCGGACATCCTCAGAATTCTAAAAGTGAAGCAAACAACATGCTTAGAACAAATTATCATCAGCTATTTTATTAGTTATATTATCAGGGATACAGAAAGCATTCTCCACATAATACTGGAAATATTTAACATAAACTACTTGCAAGTACTTTTGAACAGTCATACTCAGGACTTCCCACAAATTTAAGAACAACTCCTCAGAATTACTAAGCAAGTAGAGCAATTTGTCAAGTAACACTATTATTTGAGACAGAAACACATTCTTGAGGGGAAAAATGAAGTTTAAGCTCATTCCTCTTTTTAAGAAAAACCACACATGCAGGAATTGCTGATGTTGATTATTCAGCTATTCAGCTTATGAGGACAGCTGGTTCACAGATACAGTGATGAGCTTAACACGAATGAAAGAATACTAAACTGAGTTTATCAAATACTAAGAAACAAGGGATTTCAAGCCAGTTCCTAGGGGCATTACAAAAGAATGTGTGAACAAGTACTGGTAATGACCTTCTACACTGAACAGCCAAGTCAGAGTAACACTAAGTGGGCACAGGTCAGCTGGAAAGCCTTGACTGCATTTGCACAGAATCACAGAAACGTTTGGGATGGAAGGGACCTTAAAAGATCATCCAGTTTCAACTCCACTGCCACAGGCAGGGACACCCTCCACTAGAACAGGTTGCTCCAAGCCCCATCCAACGTGGCTTTGAAGACTGCCAGAGTCAGGGCATCCACAGCTTCCCTGGACAGCCTGTGCCAGTGCCTCACCACGCTCACAGGAAATAATTTCTCCCCGATATCCAATCTAAACCTATGCTCTTTCAGTTTAAAACCATTCCCCATTGTCCTGAGACTGCAGGCCCCTGTAATCAATTCTTCTCCGTCTCTTACAGATTTCAGGTACTTCAATTAGGTCACCCCAGAGCCTCCTCCTCCCTAGAATAAACAACCCCAATTCTCTCAGCCTTTCCTCATAGCAGAGGTGCTCCAGCCCTCTGATCACTTTCATGGCCTTCCCTGGACTAGCTCCAGCGGCTCCATGTCCTTGCTGTGCTCGGGACCCCAGCGCTGGGTGCGGCACTGCAGGTGCGTAGCTACACCCCGTATCCCACACGCCACACACCGAACCACTTCAGCTCTGGCCACAGGGAAGCCAAACAGCGGATTACCACTAAAAAGGAGAAAATGCAGACAGGCGGGCACTCTGACTGCAGGGGACACGGTGTTCCTTGCCCGTCACAGAGAGCTGCGGTAACAGTCACAAACATTAACCCAGCAGGGCCAAGAGCAGGGCCAAGAGCAGGGCCAAGAGCAGGGCCAAGAGCAGGGCCAAGAGCAGGGCCAAGAGCAGGGCCAAGAGCAGGGCCAAGAGCAGGGCCAAGAGCAGGGCCAAGAGCAGGGCCAAGAGCAGGGCCAAGAGCAGGGCCAAGAGCAGGGCCAAGAGCAGGGCCAAGAGCAGGGCCAAGAGCAGGGCCAAGAGCAGGGCCAAGAGCAGGGCCACTGCACCCAGCGCGGCCGAGGCCGGGCAGCCACCGCGGAGCCCCGCGCTGGAGCTGCGGCGGGCCCGGCGCTCAGCCCGACCCAGTCCCGAGAGCGGCACCTCCATCTCCACCCGCAGCTTTGTGTCACGGTGCCCCCGGGCACCGCGGCAAAGCGACAT
>VZTR01031133.1:1013413-1091162 GCA_013400775.1 Chaetops frenatus
CGGCGGCAACGCACGATGGTTCCGGGGCGCGGGCCGGCCGGCACAGGAATGCCGCTGGAATGGTGGGATCAGCAGGCTTGGAAAAGACTTCCAGGATCATCCAGTCCAAACACCAATCCAGCACTGTGACCACTGAACCATGTCACCCAGCGCCAGATCCAGAAACCCCTTGAACATCCCCATGGACGGTGAGTCCACCACCTCCCTGGGCAACCTATTTCAATGCCTGACCACTCTGACTGTGAACATTTTTTTCTAATATCTAATTTGAATATCCCCTTGTCCCAGCTTAAGACCATTTCCTCACTGCAAGACCGTTTTCTCACTGCAGGCACGGAAGAAGAGATCAGCCCCCACCCCTTTCTTTCAGGTAGGTGTAGAGAGTGCTGAGGTCTCCCCTGAGCCTCCTCTTCTCCAGGCTAAACAAACCATCTCCCTCAGCCACTCCTCGTGAGATATATTTTCTAAGCCTTTCAGGAGCCTTGTTACCCTTCTCTGGACACACTTTAGTACCAACATGTCCTTTTTCAAAGAGAGTTCAGGCTGCCTGGCCTGTAGTTCCCCTGATCTTGGCCCTATTGGAATGGAAAGTGATTATTAGCACCACTCTAAATGAGATGTGTGAGCAGCATATAATGCACTTTTTACACAGCTGAACACACAGCTATATAAATCCTCATGTGTTTTATAGACAGCTGCTTTCTCTGAGAAGACATCACTAAATCCAGCAATGTTCCCCATTTGTCATGTGATTGTTAATTATTTCCACCCAAGAGCTGTGTTCACCTTCTTGCAGAGGGCAGCCAGCCGTGGGGAGAAGCAGCATTTCCAGCTGTGCTCCCTAAAACCTGGCAGATTAAGCAATGCACGAGTCTTCCCTACTTGTGTAGGGACCCCAAACGCACCTGAGGCTGCCAGGGCTGGAGCCAGCCTGTCCCTGGCACAGCAGCCACTGCTGAACAAGGCTGTGAGCCCAGCCTGGGAAACAGCTCGGGCTCATCTCAGCCCCTCTGACACCTTGCCAGAGGAACAGCAGGCTGTCTGACTCAGCCCATTTATTCCTTCTCCTCCTTCCCATACCTGCTGTCTTTCTTGTAGCCACTCCTGTACCACTACAAGAGAAGTGGAGAGGCGCTGTTTACAGGAGTGACAGGACAAGGGGAATGCTTTCAGGCTGACAGTAGGTTTGGATTAGATATTAGGAAGGAATTCTTTACTGTGAATGTTGAGGGACTGGCAGAGGTTGCCCAGAGAAGCTGTGGATGCCCCGACCCTGGAAGTGTCCAAGGCCAGGTTGGATGGGGCTCTGAGCAGCCTGGTCTAGTGGAAGTGTCCCTGCCCATGGCAGGGGGATTGGAACTTGGAGGCTCTTTAAGATCCCTTCCAACCAAAACCATTCTACGACTCCACGGTTCTCTGTCTGAACTGCTCAGTAGCAAAACTGGACATGGGCAAAAGCTGCTCTGTTTCCCCTCTCCCTCCCCAGCCCCCACTCGGTGGCTGTAATTTCATAATCCTTTCAATTCAATCGACTTTTCAGCTGTGCTCTTCACTCCTTCCTAATACAATAGGTTGTGTAATGCTAGCAGTGCATCAGACATCTTGGGGGAAGGAGCTCAAGTTACTATGGAAACTCAAAACACCTTTATTTAAAATCCAGGGGAAATTGCCAGCGGACTGTAATGAGCACACATCAGGTTTCAGCCTTAGCCAAACAATTTGTCTATTTAATGACTGTATCTGCAGTGAAAGTGTTTTGAAGCGTGAAGGTGGCTCTGTGTCTTCCCCACCACCCACAGCCACAGTCTACGATGGGCAGATTGACTGCTGAGTTGAAAAACATGCTGAATCTTTAGAAAAACACGGATCATATTTTGAGCTGAAGTAAACAATACACAGTTTCAGAGGCATCACTGCCTTTAGAAGAGTTTGGTGTAGGAAAAGAGAGCCAGATAAACTAATTTTTTAACCCATTCAGAGAGGTGTGATACACAGGTAGCAAATGTGCTTTTATTTGGGTAGCTGGGATGGCATTTGGGAGCTTCAAGCCCAGGCTTGGAGCGTCCTCAAAGCCAGGAATGCCTAAAAAAGAAAATGGAAACTTGTGAGCCACAGGCTCTTGGTGCTGCAGGAGGTAAAGGTTACTTCTTCCAAAAGATGAGTCCATTCTTTCTCTAGAAAACAATTACAAGTGATTAAGTAAGCAAAGCTCCTGGATGAATAATTAAGAAGAGAGCACTGGGAGGTTCTGTCTTAACATTCAGATTATTTTTCAGTTTTGTTTCAGTTCATTTTTTAAATGTATTTGTCAGCACACCAGTATCAGAAGCAGTACTGTTAATCTACAGTTTTTTAAAAAAGGAGGAAAGACAGCTAAAAAATTTATGCCAAAGTTGATTTTAAGGAAATTATTAAATGACTGCCATGCCCATAATTGCTTTTCAGCTTGCTAATCTTCCAGAAGGGCTGAAGAGGTGTTTCATTTTCAAGAGAGCTCTCACTGGATTATTGGCAGAGTGTGAGCTTTAGTGGCAGCAGGCTGCTCCCTGCACTGCCAGCTCTGTCCTTACTGGACCAGTCCTCTTCAAGTTAATGGAGCTGAGCTCTCGCATCTAGTTTGCTTTTTAAAAATAACATACACCCTGCTTTAATAACAAGATTTGTTTGAGGGTTGTAACTATACACTGGCCTCCCTAAGCTGAGCCTTGCACTTTGCTGTCAGTGTGCTGGGTTGAATTAGGGGGTTTACAGTTTTGTAGTTGCTTTCATGTTTGTCTCCATCATCAATACTCACAAACTGAGTGCCCCCAAGAGCTGCTGGCAGTGTCTTTGAGCATTCAAAGACCTCTGGGGAGGGGGCAGCCCTGGTCCCCCCAGCCATGGAGGGGTGAGCCGTGGGGTGCATCCCTCTGGGCTACTGGGGCACAGCCTGAGCCGGGCTTTGGGAACAAGGATCAAGGCTGTGCAACCCAGACACAGCACAGGCTGTGCATCTCCAGGCATTGGGCAGGGCAGCTGCTCCAGGGCCTCATATTTCCTGCTCAGTCATCTTACAAAAATAGCTTATAAAGAGATTTGTATTTCCAGGCACTCTATGTGCAGAGTGAGCTCCTGCATTTCCTTTCCTGTTGCAGGAGCCTTCCCAAAGCCACATGGTCTCTGGATCCAACAGTGCACTAAGCTGTGCCTCTGCTGCTCCTTACTGTGCTGCACTGATTCATATGTGAACAGGAGCATTTTAAAAGCTTTTCTCTGCAAAGTACCTTTCTGCTCTGTGGTAATTACACTGGACTCTGCTGTGCTGTGTCAAACTAGTGGTGTAGGGCTGCTTCACACACTGCAAGGTCATGGGGTGGATGCTCCTCAGGGCAGGTAGGGATAGATGCTATTTACCCGAATTTAAATCATCCACATTATCATTATTTTTTCAATAATGCAAATTACCATCTTTTTATGTCAGTTCAGCCTATTCACATTCAGAACTTGCCTGCTCCGCTTTGTTTTCCCAGCTGAGAAAAATATTTTCATTATCAACAATGATATAAAAGAAAAATCTGAGGGGATTATGTAAATAAGTGATGGAATCAGCACTTCTGCACTTATTGCCAACATGAAAGTGGTGTGACATTTGCACAGAAGAAAAACAAAGTAAATGCAGATTCTTTTTTTGTCTATTTCCTATGTTCAGTTAAAAAATTAAAGTGATGGCAGCACTTGTTGTCACAGCAGCCTTTACTTAGCAAAGAGACATGGGAAGAGATAAATGGCAAAGTCAGTTGCTCTAGGCTGATGAGAAGGTCACCTTTCAGCAGACTGGTCATCCACATCCATCTGAATGTGTTCTGTCACAGGTATTGCATCCTTTCAAGTAAACAGCACAGTTTTGTCTCATGGGTTTCTGTTTGGGGCCAAAACCCCAGTGGCTCGGCTCCAGTCTAGCTGCTATTCTGGCCTTGTGGTCTCTGATCTCTGGAGAATACAAAGAGAAATCAATGCCAGTGGGGTGGATGGGGCACAGGGTTTACAATAAAAGCAAGCTCTCCAAATCTGCTTCATCTCAGAGCCCCATTACGTTACAGTAATGCAATGTAATGGCTCGTGGCTTCCTCCCATAACCGAGGCATTATTTTGCAATCTGCTGTCAGGAGTTACATAAAGCCTTTCACAGCAGAAATGCATGCATATGGAAAGGGCAAGCTGGGCAAACTGTTAACCTCTGTATTTCTATATTTGTATTGATATTTATGATATGAAGCAAATGGAGGGAAATGCTGAAAGAGATGTGCATTTATTTTATCTTTCTGTCTCAGTGAATCCACTCTTCACTTTTCTGCAGGCTGTAAGAGTTCAAGGTCCCTCTCTGCTAATGCAAGGTCAGTCAGGGCTCTCACACACTGCAGCAGTTGAGTCCCCACATCACATTCGTGGGGAGCACACCATGTTCTGTGTATGGCTTCAATTAGTGACATATGTCATGCTCTTATCAGTGCAATTCCTGCTGCATGTCCCTTCCTTCAGCAAAGGACACATACTGCAAATACCAGGAACAGCAGCTTGTAGGTGAGACAGGGGCTTCAGCTCTCTAACCACGATCTCTGAGTCCACAGCTTTGGCTTCATCCCTTGCAGCATGAAGAACAGCTTCTGCATTTGTTTGTTTAATACAAAACTTAAAAATAGCCTCTTCCCGCCCTCACCCAGCAAGACCTCGGATGCCCTGCATGCATTGCTCATGGGAGAGACGGGGTCAGTGCTGCTCCAGACACTTTGCTGCTCCTTGTTCTACCCCAGAGAGCTTTTGCTGGAGGCATAGAGGCAAGCATGCCCAAAAAGGAACCAGTTTCTTCCTCATACAGAGTAATCCACTAGGATTACTCTAATACATTCATGCTTCCTGGTTTATATTCAGAGGGATCAGCACAAGAAGTAAAGTCACGATGAATCCAGAATGTGCTCTACCCAGTGCCATAAATTTCATTCCAATCTTTGCTGCAGCCTGCATGGAAATACCATAGCCAGGGAGAGATAGGTTAAAGGCAAGGTAGGATTATGTTTATGGTACAACTCCAGGCATTTTTGTGGCAAAGTTTATCATTACTTTCCACAAACTTGTTGCTAAGCAGAGGGGCTTTCAATAACCTCAACAAGCAAACTGGGGACCTCTCCATGCATTGGCTCCATTTTCTTCCTTTGCCTGCTATTTTGGTCACTTTTTCAAAGCACATACCAAGCAAGCCCTGGATGGCTGCAGGCCCCTCATTCACACTTTGGTGTGGATAGGAAATGAGGAGTGTTCACTCAGCACCTCGCTGGTCTGGGTCAGCAACAGCAATGCAGTTACTCTGCAGATGCTTCCTTTAATTAGGAAATCTTTACTTTGCCAGCAGACCTGGGCAAGGCAAAATGAAAGCTTGGAGGCAGTGAATTGCATTTTGCTCTGTTAACCTTTTTTGTCAGGTCTTTTCTTACCTATTGCTCTTAATTCTACTTGCACTGGTCTCTGTGGTGCAATGTTAATAATATTCCTTTTCCTTTTAGATATATATCCCTAATAAGTGAAAGAGCAGGAATCTGTATTCTTTATCCAGGAAACTGTTCACTACCATTGCTTGTCCCTAGCAACCACAGTATCACACAAAGTATTTCCTTTAATGAAAATTCCAACAATTCCACATCCATAGACCTGCACAGAGAAGGTAAGCTGCATTCAAAGACAGCATTGTGCAACGTGAGTCCGATACTTCACACGACCACAAATATTGACACTGTGGCAATATTTTGTATTCTGAGCTTGCCCACCATGGTGATGAACTCGCTGACCACGATCAACCCTTTGTCTGCTGCCATTGACCATTATGAATGCCAGATTCATAGGCAGTTAAAATGTGCACAAACACGGCACAAAGTCTTCCACTCAAATCAGGAGTGACTCCACTTGCACACAAGGGGAGATTGTGGCGTTTGCATTTCATTCAGATTCAACCTCTGCTAGAGACACCCTGAGAGCTGGCTCTCCCGGTGCTGCAAACAGTATCGATTTTGTGCCGGCATTTGTGTGGAGGATGCGGAGCAGCGAGTGCCCTACTTGCTCTGTTCCCATGGCAACACCCTGCAAAGCAGCTCCTGCGAGCTTCCCCCGACTGCCTCATCGCACCCGACAGCCGGCCCAGGCTCCAACTTCCAACCCAGACAGCGCCTCTTCCTTTAATTACCAAAAAAGCCTTTTCCAAGGAAGAAAGATCTGTTTGAAATAATAGCCTCAGAGCAGAGGTATTAAGCTCTCCACCACCCAGGCACGGGGAGAATGGCTGAGCTTGGTTTGCAGTTCATGCTGCACACTGCTCCTCGGTAGTGTAATGGAGTGACTTGTGAGCTGGCTCCAGGACTATATTCCTTTCTTCCTTGGTGCTGCTTCTCTTTGTGTGCTGAAGTGAATTAATATCTAACAGCACTTCAAGTAACTCCTGATTTCATGTAGTAGATGGCATATTGTTCTTGGACTAATGTTCTGGAGAAAACAATTTGTCTTCCTTGGGGGTGAGCCTTGTCCTACCAGTCCTCCAAAAGCTGTGTGCCTCCTGGTATTCCATGGGCAAAGCCTTGAGACTGATCAAGCCAGCAGTTCTTCAGGCAAAATGAGCAGGAGCAGATGAGAAATATGGAGCATAAAGATGAGTTCAGGGCATTGAAGCTGGGTGGCAATGGAGGAAAGTGGGATATGTTTTCCTGCCTGCTAGTCCCGTGTAATGCTATAGGGAGGTAGAGCATAATTTTTTAACTTCTTTCCTGTAAAGATTCTAAGCTCTTTATATGTAGACTGACAGCTCAGTCTGTGGCTTTGGCTGTACCACTCCCAGTTGGTCAGTATTTGCCTCAATGGGTACCTGTTGCCATCTGGCTAGGAAGGAATCAAAATTAGACTTGATAACCAAAACTGGCTGAGGTCCTTACTAGGACTCACCAAAAGAGCCACAAAAGGGTTCCTCCAGGACTACCCAACTGAGAGGAGCTTGCAGCTGGGTGCTGATAAGGTTATCCCCTTTCTGGCACATGAACAGCTCTGTGACTGGGAAGGTCTCTGTCCTGGCATGGCCATGGCCTTACCTAGGACAGGTTTTGTGAGGTGTGAGTGACAGGGACTCCCTGCACTGCACCTGAGGATGGCAGCAGGCCCATAGGTGACAGCACATAACCCATCCTGGGCACTGTCTCACCAGCATCCACTGAACTCACTGGGCCCTGGCAGAAGAGTTTTGCAGCACAGCAAAGACTCAGAATAAAATCCACTGCAAAAGCTAGTTGCCCTGGTAGACAGAAAGCATTCTATGGGTTACTGAGCTCAGGATGTCCACTGGAAGGCTGTTCATCCTGCTGCTGGGTGACTACAACACACATATTTTGATTTGTTCCATGATCAGTGTTGGCCAGCCCAAGCATTTCTGTGACCCCAGCATCAGCCTGCACAATGCCTTCCACTTAACTCAATTACTGGCTCATTTGCTATTCCATTTTATTTGATCTGAGCCTTAAAGACCAAATCACATGTACTGCAAATTACACAATGTCCATCCTTGACTTGGACAGCTTCAAGCAGGTGCTGAGGAACAATTAGATGACTGTCTGTAGAAGCTGCTATTTAACTAAGAAAGAAAAGGCAATTCTAAATAAGACAGATGCAGAGAGAGCTCAAAGCTTGCTCACACTGATAATGAAAATTAATCAAACATCATTAGCAGTCTCCAGAGAGTTCGGTACATCATGTGCTTCTGAGATGTGCTTCTGGTTGTTCTCTGCCTGACAAGAGCACCCACTTCTCTCAGCTCAAGGGCAGAAAAGAGATTTGCTGCATCAATTAAAAGATTAAAAATTGGGGCCTTTTTCAGAGAGATTTGGGTGGCTTTCTTTGAAAGCCATTTGGGCCAGCCTGTGGCTTAGTGGTGGTGAGCAGCCAGGATCTCTGGGGAGGTCAATAAATGCATGCAGGTGATTCTGCTAAATACACAGCCTTGCTTTTCCTCCCATGGAGTGGTATTTACCTGGAAACAGTCCATTTACTGAGCAGTGCTCCCTGCTACACCTAAATTCTACACCTAAGTGCAGCTGTGATGGGTAAGCAGCATATTCCATGCAAAAGAGTTGTCAAGAGAAAGGATTATTTTAGCACACAATTAATTCTGCTAAAACCTCATGTCCTTCCTCTTGCCATCCTGGCTCTCTTTTTCGTTGTCTAGGTTGCCCTAATTTTAACTCACCAGCCTCAAAAGCTGGACACTGAGTCCTTTCCATTTGTATTGTGTTTACCACACTGGACCCCTGGTTAGAGCTTCTGAGCTTTACAACAACTCAGTGTTTAGTTTGGGATTTGTGTTTGTGTCCTTTGGATCTGATTTTTTACCCACCACCACCACATATGCTTATAGTTTCATATTGTGGGAATTGTGGGGAAGATGAATAACTGATCTTGTTGGTTGAAGATGTATCAATTCAGGCTTAAAAATCAAGAGAAAAGAATCTAAAAAGAGTGAAAGAAGCCCAAGGTGTGTGTCAGCAGCAAGTGAGGCCGACCTGCAGCCCTCCCATAAGCCAGTCTTAAGGCTGGTGCATGTTATCCCTTCATCCTGTCATGCAGAGTCCTGAGAGCTTCTGTCCTGGAGCTGGGCCTTGGGGATTGACCCTTGGGACTGACCCACTGACCTCCCTGCAATTGTGGCAGCTCGAAGTGCCAGGGATGGGGCTGTGCCTTTGCTGAGCTTGGCCTCTGCTGCATTAGTTACCTGTGACCCTCAGGAACAAACAAGACATATTTTTCTCCTAAAACAATAAGAGGTGCATCTGGATCACCTTAACTTGATTTGGGATGGCAGAGAGGAAGTGCAGGGATGTGGGCCCATTGTCATCAGTGTCTTCTAATACAATTTTTGGATGAGAGCATCCTATTAACTCCCTTTGTGCAGACTACACTGATTCATTGTGCTAGAGCTTTCTCCAAGTAGATTTTTGGCAGCTGCTCCTGTGCTCAGATGCTCTCTGGATAGGTACAGGTGAACCCAAGAGGTACTTCTATCTGTTAGAACATTGAACAGAACCATAAGAGAGATGTCCCCACTGAGACATGTCTCAGCCCTCACAGCCAAACCTAAGATCTTCACTCTAGTCACTGCTTCATTGGAAGTCACTGAGCAAGACATTGGAAGGTGACCTTAATATCACAGCATAGGAAGCAGCAGCAGGAAGGAGATGGCAGGCAGTTTTCTTGCAACAAAATGTGGTCTCAGTTGGAGCAAATTTAACCAGGAGAATGCTAAGCCATAAATGCCAAATTAATTAGTCCTCATGCATAATTTGTTTTTAAAAATACACTGTCATCTCCTCCTGAAGGAACAAGAGCCCATTTCCCCTTCTGTTAGCCTTAAAAGTCAATCTCAAAAATGCCATTGAAGTCTAAACCAAGAAGCATCACGATGCTTTCAGCAGAGAAAGTACTCCTCTTTGAGTAGGAGCTTAAAATCCACAGATTTCCTCTCTAAGCCTGACAAACCAGAAGGCTGAACAGCTTTCCCAGGGCACCTCTCACAGCAGACCCACTTCACTGGATTCTCATATGACTGCACTGTTGAGACCCAGTTTCTTTGTTACAACAGCTCCAAGCAACATTTTGCCCAATTATGGGTGTTCTCCTTCCCCATCAGCAATCAAAAAGGCCAGTGGCAAAGTCCTCATCATTTTTCATGTCCTGATCTCTACTGGCTTGGATAAAACCAGGTCGCTGGGCTACAACTCATTCATCCTGGGCTTTGTGTTTCACCCAGGGATTTTGGAATGGTTTTTTGATTTGTTACCTAGGAAAGACCAATGATTAACTCCAATTACATTTTTATTTTCAAAATAATAGCCAGTGCCGTCTGGTGTTGCACAGTTTCTCTTTGCCCCTGTTCTCCATGACTCAGTATGTTTTGCCTTTGTCAAATGCCTGATCACTCGCCTGATGGCTCCATGTGATCTTGTTTGTGGAGGAACAGAAGACTGAGATTTATAGCAACACTTTAAAATATATTGCTTTTTCGTTGAGATCACAGATCCCAATATTGCTCCTTCCCTTACACCGTATTTTTCAATGCTGCTTTTGCCAGCATTGCCATTGAGATGCTTCCCAGCTGGCAACACCTGGAAAATTCCATGGCCAGCAGTGCAGCCCTGGGTGGCAGGTCACAGCAGTACATGGCCCTGCCTGCCTTCTCCTTATAGCAGAGAGAGTTTTTATGTGGCTGGGTCTGGTCACCCTCGCCAATCTCCCTGTAGGAGATCTCCCCAAAATCCCTTGGTAGGAACATCTGCTCCTTTCTGCTGGCACCATGGCAGGACACAGGTGTTCTGCAGCCCCCGTGTCATCTGTGGGGCTGCTGCCAGCCAGAGCACAGGGACACTGCAGCTCCCAGCCCCCAGCACAGTCCCTGCCCTCAACCAGAGCCAAGCACAACCATCTGGGCACCACAGCACAGGGTCTGTGCAGGCTGTGCCAGCCCCACAGGCAGGAAACCCCAGAGGCACCTCAGAGTGTTACACAGTGGTTTCCTCACCTGCAGTAGCTGCACTGGAGCGAGGAGGTTGTTTCTCCTGGTCTCGGAGAAAGGGAGGTGAGAGGAGGTGAGCAGTAAATCAGTGCTGGCCCTGACGCTGTTGGGGGAGAACAGGTGGAGACACAAGGGGCTGAAAGAGCATTAAGAGCTCCCCAGCCTCTGTGGATCCCGCACCTGTTTCTGGATGCTGGGCAGGTCTGGGTTTAGTGAGAACATAATTTTGCACCCCTTCCCCCTTGTGCGAGCCGAGGCGCTTTTCTGGAGAATCCAACTGTGTCTCCCTGCAGGGGCAGCCACGAGCCCCAGGCACCGATCCTACCGCATTCAAAAAGCAGAGAGAAAGTCCCTGCAGCTTCACCCCCAGTTCTCCTGCTGCCGTGGCTTCCTGTTATTCCTAAACTCCCGATATTTTTAGGTTGTCGACTATCTTCACACCCACTTTGGGGGTGATAAAATCTCATCCTGGGGAAGTGGTTGCAGCACCAGTCTAGTAACAAAATCATTAAATCAATTGCCTTTGCAGCAAAGCCATCTCTGGTGAAATGTCACTGATACCTGCAGTGTCATCTCCAGAGCCTGCAGACTTCTGTCAGCCATGAGGTTGTTAACAGAGGAGGAGGAGGAGGAGGAGGAGGAGGAGGAGGAGGAGGAGGAGGAGGAGGAGGAGGAGGAGGAGGAGGAGGAGGAGGAGGAGGAAACCAGCACATGGCTGAGCTACTGCCAGCAATGCAGAGCCCATGGAAAAGAGAAAAAGAGAGGAATCTCAGCTTAGGAAAAGGAGTAGACTTCCAGTTGATGGAAACCTGATACTTCACCTCCATCTATTAAGCAGCAGGTGATAAAGCAATACAGCCCTCAGCTGATGCTTGTCCCATAAAATAAACCCAGCAATATACAGCCCCAAGACATATGTTTATACAGAAATAAGTCATGAAGTTATTTGCTTCTGAGACATAAGAATTAGGTTTGTTTTCACAACATGTTGAACATCACTTCATCATCAGTAATAGTAAAGCCCATAAAAAGGACCTCCTTGGAGAGCTATTAGATAACAGATTACCCTGGAGATAACTGTGAAGAGATTCCCCACCAGGTCTCATTTAATCAGCTGCTCTGCTGGTAGAGGTGATGAAAAAATGTTGATGGATCTCAGCAGGACCCAAAATGCATGTGAATGATGGCTGTAGGGCTACTCCTGGCAATGGCCTCTGACTTTGCACTGCAGAGTGGCCAGCCCAGAAGGAGTGAAGTAGCAAATGTGGTGGAAGGTGGTGGGGTTGTGGGGAGAGGCCCAGTCTGCAGCCCCAGGGTGCTCCTCCTCTGCTGCTGCCTGCCCACATGCCCTCAGGTGCATGACTTGCAATGAAGTACAGACATGAATTGGGAGCCTGACAGCCACTCTCCACCAGATTTCCAGGTCTCTAAAATTTTCAGTGAGTGTTGATGCCTTACCCACATGGGCCATCTTAATTGCAAGGGCCCAAGCATCAAGATCCTGCATGTTCCACCAGCTTTTGAAGCTCTGCAATGGGCTCACCAAGGTTCTGTTTAATGTCTTCTTCTTTGTGTGCTTTATCTTGGCTTTAGGCATGACCAAAATGAAGACAAGACACAGTCTTGCAGGGAACAAAGGTGTTTTGTCCTACCATACTCTGCTGACCACATGAGCACAAGGGACAGTGCTTTGGCCAAGGAGCAGCTGTCTCACTTTCCCTGAGGCTGCCTGGGAAGGGGTTTTGCTTGCCCTCACCTTTGAGATGTTTGTGTGCGGCATGACAGCATCAACCAGCTGGGGAATAAAACATTCAACAAAACCCTTTCCCACCCCACAGGCTTCTTATAGTATCTTCTCTTTATCTCCTGAGTCCTCCTCATCCCATATGGCTGCAAGCATTGCCCTCTTCTCTGCCCCTGCCACCTGCCAACAGGCAGCAGGTCCCTCAGTTACAAGGCCTTCCTGCAAACCCATGCCAGGGAGAGGTTGCCAAAGGGGCACAGGCACACACCTGTGCTGGAGAGGAGCAGGAGCAGGCACCCAGGGCTTGCTGAGCTGGTCTGCAACACTCAGCTGCTGTGCCACTTACCCCTGTGCCCATGCGAGTGCTTAACACAGAGATCTGATATTACTTCCCCTGGTCTATAACCCCTCTGTACTGAGGTGAACGCCTGTCTCCCATAGCAGCTGTCCTGTTACAGAGATCCTGTTCACAGGAGCCACCTCTGAAGGTCCACCAGCTCCAGGGCTGCCCCTGCTCTGTGCAAAAGCAATGGAATTTTGCCCATTGATTTTCCATTTGTGCATGCTGGGACTCTGCTCTCTAGCATCAGGAATAATCTGAGTAAGTCTAGAAACCTGTAGCAACTCCAGGAAGACAAGACATTGTTTTTGCCTGTACGTTGATCCTTCTCATTTTTTCTCCGCTTTATTGCTGGAACCTGGTTTCTTTCCACACTCAGAGAAAGTGCCAGCCCAACATTGAGGAGAGCCAATTTCACTGGGCTTTAAGTATTGCTGCTCCACCAAAGGTTCTTGCTGTGGGGCTTGAGGCGGGAGAAAGGATAATTTCTTATCAGTAAGAGCTCAGCTAGTGCTGAAGCAGCCTAAAGCCCATCCAGGCAGAGACAGGAAGTCCCTAAATCCAAATTCAAACCTTTGGGGAAGAAAAACCCTGATCTCTGTGGTCACATAGCTATTGCACTCATGCCTCAACTCTCTTGTGTCCTGGCCACTTTCTTTTCCCAGCTTTCCAGAGTTTACAAAGGACTTTCAAATCTGCCTGCACTGGCATTGCCCCAGTGAGCTGACCAAACTCAGCATAAACCCCAAAGCAGCTTTCCAAAAGCTAAACCTGGAAACAGCAAGATCTCATACCTGCCTCAGGAGGGAGACACACGGTGACAGAAGGTTGGGATTTCGAGTGCTCACCTTTAACCCAAGTGCTGTGTGCCATTTCACCTGCCTTGGTTAATTCATCCCCACAGCTGCTCTCCCTCAGTTCAGTGGTAAATCCCAACAGCATTTCCAAAAGCACTGCAGGGCCCCTTCAGACTAAAGAGTGAAACAAACCCCTTTTCTTAACAGAGACATGCACTGAAAACAACAAAAAAACCCCCAGCATATCCAGCATGCAAGCAAATAAACAGCAATAAAGTGTAACTTTATTTAGATTTAATTTGACATTTAGCACAGTAATATGCACAGAAAGAAAAAAGTACCAAAATACCAAACCCATAGCATATAAAATAATCAAATATATTTCATAAATGTAGTGAAATGTTTCTACAACACATCAGTGGGACTACCTTGGGCAGCCCAACCCTGTAAATATATATGTATATTCATTTATATTTATAGCTGTGTTATATAAAATACTGTATGTAGAGAAAGCACTGAAACTTATCACCAAAATAGAAAATAGCTCAAAATACAGATAGTTCAGGTTTGCTGGATATACCCAGAATCAAAAAGAGGTTCAAACCCAGTGCAGGAGATAAAGCTGCAGCTGAGATGCCCTGGCAGGCATGGGGTGGTGGGAGTGGGCACAGACACTGGATCAGCTGGCAGGAGCCTGGCTGCTGATGGCCATGAGGTGACAAAATTTTCTGATTCTCACTCAGAACCATCGAGATGTTTCCAAAGTGGGAATGCCATCAGTGCTTGTGGCTGATGCTGGGGCCAAAGTGCTTTTGCTAAGTCAGAGCTACCGGAGCAGCTCCTGCTCCTGCAGCACAACTGGATCCCTTAAGGATCCAGCTGCAGCAGGCCTGGCCGTCAGCAGATGCACAACACCACAAAGATATTATTCTGAATTTTAAAGATGCCTCTTCAGAAGATGACAGTGGTTAATTCCCACTGGATTTTGAAAACATAAGAAGCTGTTGTTTGTGCGAGGCCAGGCTCCCCCAGGCAATAAATACCATATGGCACAGGAAGCAGCAGCCCTGCTGCTCCAGGACAGTGGCACCAAAGGAAATGCTTGTCCTGGCAAAAACTCCCACCTCCCCTGAGGCTAATCAAATGCTGTACTCAAGAACCCAGGCAATTTGTAGGTATAAAAATACGGCATTTCTGGCAGCAGCTCTGAAGTGCAGCTGGAGTCAATAACCTGCACTGGCCGTGGCCTGGGTGCTGTAGGGGCTTCAGGCTGGGTGCTGGTTGGGAGCGACAGACACAGCTCCTGCTGGCAGGGGGAACCAAGGGCACTGCATCTGCTGCTTTCCAGACAACACACTTTTGTGCTCATTTCTTGCTTTTTAGCTGGGTGTAATGATTGATTTGCTTGACTACCCCCATGAGAAGGCAGCCAAGACTTGCCCAGAGGATCCCTCCTCAGAGGGTTTCAAGCCCCAGCGCTGGTGCCAACCCCACACCAGGAGATCACCCTGGGAGTCCTCCCAAGCCCTGTTCCTGTGCTTCCACCACGTCACTGCAGAGAAGCCTACAACCCATTAATAATTCTGCAATTGCTCTTTCTCATCAAGCCAGCAACTGCATCCCTAATTACATGGCAACAATACTATGCTAACAGGATGAGCTATAATTCCTAGGTGGTATTAACATTGTTATTTTACTCTGAGTAACTTCCTGGTAATGGCCATTTGAATGTGGCAATATCAATTAAGTGAATATAAATGCTTAGTCCCTGGAAAAATCATTAATAAAAATCTCATTCTGATAGCCTCTAATCACAGCTAAGTACAATTACTCATATGAGGCCACTATAAAAAGTATTTTTCTCATCAGAAGAAATTCGTAAGGTTTCCCCAACTGTTTATAATAAAGAGGACACTATATAGAAAAGTCCAGAAAATAAGCACACGTTTGTTTCTCAAAACCCATAGATAAACATGACAACATCTCTAAATTACTGGCTATGAACAGGATTTCATTTAGCTCTACTCAAGCTGTAGCCTAGTATAAATGTTTTCAAAGCAGCACGTTGCTGTTTCATCTAGAACAGCTTCACAGGATTTCTTTGATATCAAGCTCTTGTGAGGGGATGGTGTTTCAATTTCTCTTTATGCCTCCAAACTGCTGAAACTGGAAGGAAAAGACATTTAGTAAAACAGGTGTTTTTCATGAGAGGGGAAAAAAAAAAAAAAAGCAGCATAATTTGGCCTTGAAAGCAGTACTAAGAAATAATTTATCACTGCAGTGGCAACAGAACAACGCCGCGTCTCTCACATCTCTGTTCCAAAGGAGACAGGGAACCCAGCCTGTGGTCTTGCATGGCTCCCCCACAGTGGTGTACCTGGCACTCCCTGGGCTCACACACTGCTGCCAGGGCCATCAGCTGTCCTGGACACACGGCAGGTGGGTGACCTGGACACAGAGCAGCTGCCCCTGCGCTCTCATCCTGACTCCCCCCAGCAGCCCACACATCCCTCCTGCACTCCCTGATGCCCATCGATAAATCACCTGAGGAAAGTGTGCTCCTTCCTCTCCTTCCCTGCTCCCACCGAGGCTCCTCGAGCTCAGCAGTGCCCAAACAGCAGGTTTGAGCAGGACATCCCAAATGCCGGGGGCTGGTCACGACAGGCAGCTAAAGGAGATGCTGACCCACATCATCCACCAGACACTCTTTCTTTAGAAGTGAGCAAACGGTTTTTTAGGTTGTTCATCGCTGAGCAACCACAAGCGCTGCCTGTGAAGGCACAGAAGTGCAAACCCCCTGTCAGGCACTCGGTGCCTGCCGGTTTCATGAGTCAGAGGCAGGAATCAGTGATGCATCTCTTATTCACAGCACTCAGCAGGAGAGAGCCCCGTGCAGTGCCTGGGAGGAGGGGGTTTGCCCTGCCTGTTTGCCTGCAGAGCCAGCCACCACAGCTACACACACTGAAGAGGTACAGAACATATTTATCTTTCTTTAGGGAGATAAGGCTGGAAAAATCTGGGACACCAGGAAGAGCTGCTGGGGCAATGTGTGAAGAAGTGGCAACAGCATTATCTCCAGACAGGATGTCTCTCTCATTCATGGGGGTTTGTCGGCCTTGCTTCATAAATATTTTCCAGACAAAGGTTTGTTTGCTAACACTGTCAAAGCAGGGCTCAAGGAGTCTTCTTAGTGACCTCCAAAAAGTACATTTCCTAAGGCATTCCCCTGTGCATGTCTTGTCAGTCACCCGCTTTGATGTACAATGTTTACTAGAAAAAAAGCAGTAAAAGCTGACAAAGGCTGCCAGAAAAATCCAGGGACTCCATTTCAAAATTTGATAAGCTGAAGAAAACAATTTCTGCTGGGGCCTTTGACCTCTCACTTGCCTCCAGCAAAGGGTCTGGCAGCTCCTGTGTGGCCCTGCCAGAAGCACTGCCACCAGGCTGAGAGATGCAATTCACCTCCCCAGACTACTTACTGCTCTCCTGCCTCAGCACTGTCAATGCCCACAAACGGGATTTCTTCCCTGTCCATCTGTCCCAGAACAAGGTGATGCTTCTCCATGTTTATGACACACTGTAGAGAATAAATATCTTTAGGTAAGAGGGAAAAGTGCAAATTAGAGAGGTCCCAGCTCCCCCACAAGCACAGGTAAGCCTCCTGCTGGAGAACTCCTACCTTCAGAGACTTCAGTGTCTGCAGCCCAAAGGAGAAGGGTTTCTCGCTGTCTTCTAAAAAAACCAGGACAATTCAGATTTATACATTCAAAATGCCCTCCTGGGATTTTTGTCAGTGACTCCATCCTTCCTTCAGTGCTCTGCTAAACAAAACCCTGTTTCTAAAGGGACTGACTCCAGAGGAGAACAGGAGGGCAGGCGGATGTGCCTGCAGGGAGACGCAGTGGTTGCCCCGTCAGCATGGCAAAGCCAAGCCTGCTAAACACCTCCCTCCCCCTCCCTCTGAGGGGCCAAACAAGAACTCACTCTCTTTTAATTTTAACATCTTCCCAAAGCTTTGTTTCTCCTGCTGGGGTAAGAGGAAGTAGAGCCCAGCCCGTGGTGGAGGAGCAGAGGTACTCACCCACAACGAGGGCAGCGCACTCCACGGGGACAGCTCCCACCGTGAGGGACAGACACTCGATCTGCCCGATGGCTCTCACCTTGCTGGGCAACAAAACCACCTCATCTTCAACAGGGAGTGCTTTGAGGTGCTCCTTTAACCTGTGCATTGAAAACATTCCTAACATCAAATGGCCATGGCTTGGCTGTTCCATCAAGGAGCAAACAGTGTTTGGAGAGTGCTTACACCTGAAGTGCTCCTAGCTTGCTCCTTTACCACGCTGTTATTGGAAAGCTGCTTCCCTGGCAGGCTCTCTGTGGGTGCTATGCAGGCAGCCAGCAGCCCACACCCACACCAGAACACAGCATGACCTGCAGTGCAGCCCTGGGGCTGCCCAAGCATTGTACTGGATTTGGGGTTTTACCTGAGGAACCTTTTTCCTACATTTCCTCAAGACTTGAGGAATACAAAATTGCTTCTAATGCAGTGTGGGTGTAAGGGTTAGTTCACTCCAGCTTCCACGAGTGGAGCTGACACTGTGTCCCCATGGAAACACAGAAATGTTGAGGTTGGAGCAGACCTCTAAGATCATTGAGTCCAACTGTTAACCCAGCACTGCCAAAGTTACCACTAAACTGTGTCCCCAAATGCCACTCCCACACATTTTAAGCACTTCTAGGGATGGTGATGCCACCACTTCACTAAGCAGCTTGTTCCAAGGCCTGATCACCCTTTCAGTGAAGAAATTTTTCCTGATATCCAAAATAAATCTCACATGGCACAACCTGAGACAATTTCCTCTGGTCCAGTCATTCATTACCTCACTCGAGCCTCCTTTCAGTTGTAGAGAGTTATAAGGTACCCCCCGAGTCTCCTTTTCTCTATGCTAAACATGGCTCACACATCCAGGGCAGCCCAATCTGTGTTTGTTATTTTGTCAGGCACTGCTGCTGAGTTTGTTCAGAGGAAATGGGGACAGATCAATCACATTCAGTCCAAAGAAAAGAAAAAAGGATGTCAGAGATACCTCAGGTAGAGCTTCTATCTACACACTTTGAACCAGTCTGACAATACTAATTAATTATTTAGCTTCAGTTTCTCTTTTAAACTGAACACGAATCTAATGGAAAGGCCATTTGAGGTGCTGGTCTCTCCCTCAGATAAAAGCCATATCAATTTTCAGCTATTTGAGGTACCTTTCTGCTGAGCCGCATTGCAGCAGTGCATGTGTGTCTGTCTGTCTGTCTGTCTGTCTGTCTGTCCATCTGTCCTGGGGGACCAGCCCCCTCAGAGGCCCCAGGTCTGAGATGGGCATTGCCCATCCCATTTAGCACAGGTACAAGGACTGGGAAGGGTAGCAGAGAGAAGGAGCTGGATCCCCTCTGCTGCTTTCTTGGAATGTGGCCTTGAAAATCGGTGGGAACATGTCAATGAGAAGTTTCTGAGTTCCTTGGCCACCTGCTGCACCTCCTACAGCTCCACAGGGGATTTCTCATACTGGCAACCTGTGAGCCTACTCTGCTGCTTTCCTCAGAGTGAGGGGGAGAGAGTGACTGGCATCATGACAAGACACATGAAGATTTTTGAAAAAGAAGGGAGGAATTGAGCTTCAGCATCATACGCATATGTGCTGCTTTGAGGCACTGAGTCTCCAGAGACCTGGGCAGCAGCAACAGGCTCTAACCTCTTCCTTCAGTGCTCTCTGAAGGACAGGACTGCTGCAGCCCTGCAGAGCAGTGCTGCAGGAACTGCACCAGACACACATAAGTAACACAGGGAGCAGAGGAAGTGTCCCAGAGCAGGAAATCCTTCCCAATGCCATCCTGTGGCCATCTTAAGCTTGGCTGAGCTGCTCCACAGATTGTGACAAGGTTGTAGTAAGCACCTTCCAGTCACTAAGCACTGTTGTGCAAAGAAGTAATTAATGTTAGGACAGGAACAGGCACCATTCATTCAGGGCCACACAGTAGTGCTAAGGGAGCAGGTGTAATTTTCTTTTTTTTGCATAATTACTGCAAGTTAGTTGCAAAAGGCAATGACTCCATGGGAATAAAGTGCCAAAACCTCCTTGATATCCTGTGAGCTGATGCCTGGTCCTATTCCTTAGAGATGAGAGAGAGTTTTTCTGCAAGTGGCTGTCAGTCACCTCTCTAAAAATCCATAAACACATCTCCTTTTCCTTTAACCAGGAGAAATTTGTAATTGGGAGCAGCATCAGACACCCAATTCTGAGCACATGCATGCACACAGCTCCTTTACACTGGGTGCTGGGCCAGCAGTGCTGCAGCCACTGGTGGGGCCATGCCCAGCCTGGTGCCTGCCCTGCCACGGGAGCCCGCAGAGCTGGGCTGGGCTGCAGCCTTCCAGGGGACACAGAAGGCTGGGGAAGGGTCAGCTCTTTCATGAGGCACTGAGTGACAAGCAGGCAGTGAACAAACACAAATACATCCAGGCCTCTGAAGGGATTCCCTCAAAGGTGAATAGGGTGGTGGTACCAGTGGCTTTCTATTCCATCTCCCTGCCACTTAAGATTGGAACAGGATTTTGTTGCAACAGGAGGTTCAGGTGCTTGGCCAGCCACAGCCCAAAGTACTCCTTTTCAGAATGACCACCACTGGCGTGAGCAGAGCCCCAGCCCCAGGACACTGCCTGTGCTGCCAGGTGCCATGCTTCTAGAAAACAGAAATACAGCTGGATATTTACCCTAGCCTGTCCAGGCAGGCAGACGACATGAGGTTGTGCTGTGAGCCAGTGTCCACCACGGCCTTCAGCTCCTTCCCTGCACACTGCAAGAGCAAGAAGAGATGGCAAAATATGTGTGGGCTGCAGGATGAGCACAGAGTGTCCAGAGTCTTCACTCTGCACCCACTGGTCCCCATGACTCTCCTTGTGCCAGCTCATCCCTGATTCCCTGCACGCTCAGATGCTTGTAGGGTCCTGAGCCCTTCCTGGCTCATTTGCCCCTGCAGTGAGCAGACAGGGCAGCCCCAGGCAGGAGGGAATACTGTGGAGAGTGGGAAATCCAAAGAGCATGGGGCTGAGGAAGTAAAATGTGAAATTACCCTTGGGCAAAGAAAACAAGCGGGCTGTGAGCACAGGGATTTGCCACGGATAATTACACCTCAGCATTTCAGCAGACTGCCCCAGCTTAGTGACCCACTCTGCCCTGATGTGCAAGGGAAGACATCCATCAGAGCAGTTTGCACTGTGGTTCCCAGGTGGGCATCTCTGCCACAGCAGCCTGGAGCTGCAGAGGGAGTGCATTCCCACAGCTGTGACAGTCCTGTGGGAGCACAATCCTAACTAGGAAACACAGAGAACCAGAGCATAGCCTGAGACTGTTAGAAATAAAATCTGCAGGGAAAAAAAAAACCACTATGGGGGGACTATTACCTGGCAGCTGACCACTATGAGCTCTTCATCCTCTGTTTTCCCAGAGCTGCCCAGTTTGGTCTGGTTGAGGTTGTTGGTCTGTGAAGAGAGATCGCCCTTCGGAGTCCAGCTGCCTCGGCTGCCTCGTAGCTTGGATAAGTTTGTCTCCATCAGGCGCTTCTGCAGGATATTGTGTGGTTGCTTTAAGAAAGAACACACACAGAAGAGCAGGGTGAAGTCAGAGGAAAGCCACACAGTGGCCTGTGTCACCAGACTGCCTGTGGTGCCCACGTGGTCAATCCTGCTGTCATGGGAGGGAGGCCCTGAACTCTCACTCTCCCTAATTCCCAGACTACAAGTATTCTTCCTAGCTAGTTCTGGCTTACCTGGCTTTGACTAAAGAGAACTACTTTGTATTGCAAAGTGAATAATGCTTTCAAAATATTAACCAGACTGTGGATGGATGCCTTTCTTTTACCAAACTCAAATGGAAGGTTTGATTGCATAGGAATCCAAACAATTCCAGCCTTTTCAAGCTGGTGTTTCATTTATAACTGCCTTAATCTCTTGCTATTGGGAATTCTGTAGTGATGTGAAAAATTAAAATGTAACAAATTACCTTTCCAGTGATATTCACTAGTATGAAGAAGGTCTAAAATTGCCCTCTGTGCCTCTTCTTCCCATACTTTTATTTAGCTGCTAAGGGTGGTTAAATGGGACCAATCCTGAGTGCCATGCCACAAGAGGAAAGCTAGAGGAGGGGAAGAGGTAAGCTGGTCTAAAGTAGGTAGGTATTCTCCCAAGAACTCCCAACATTTCTCTCTTTGTCATTTCCATTTGCTCTGGGAAAAGCATGTTGCCTCTCAAGATCTCCTCCAACCGCTTTCCCAAAAGCCTTTTTATGTTTAATGTTCATCGCAGATGGATGCACACACTCTGCTGGAGGTGAAATTACTCTGCCTGATTATCTGCTCATTTCTCTGCCCAGCTAATCTGTCCTCCCCATTAATGCCTTTCCTTCTGATTTCAGTTTGTCCACAGTGAGACATTCTTACTGGCTTATACCTGAATTTTTGCATTCATGTTAAACATGCCTGTGTACGTCTGCAGAGACATCTGAACCAGCAAACCTCCTCATATCAGAGGAGAATATCAGAGTCAGGATAACTCTGAAAACCTCAGGGCATGGCTCTCTGAGTTGGGCAGTGCCCACCCTTGTGCATAGCATGTTAAATAACACCACTTACAGAAGTCTAATGCAACCTGGCATAATCCTAAAATAACTGCAGCCATGCTGGGGCTTCAGATCCTGCCATGGGCACAGCACAGGAGGTGGAGCTGGACCTGGACCTGATTGATGGGATGGGGCAGCTGCAGCCAGCACCAGTGGTCACTGGGACATGTCAGCTCCTTGCCTCCCCACTTTCCACTGCTCTTATTTCTGCTACCTGAAATAAAATCCCATGGCCATTTTTGGCTGCCGGTGCTGTGTCTGACCATGAAGCTACAGAGCACGTCCTGTGTACAGGCAGTAACTCCTGATGGGGAGAAATCAGATCTGAGATTGTACTGCCTCCCCAGTGAGGCCAAACTGCTGATACCAGTGTTACTTAACTGGATGAAGGGCAGGCAGACTGGCTGCACTGGTACCCTGTGTGGAGGGACAAGCAGATCAGTTTGGAAGAGAGAGCTCCCCTGTATGAGGCAGAAGCCATAGGTGCCCAGTCAGCACTGTGATCACCTCCAGTGCTCCCAACCAGAGCAGAAATGCCAGCTAGGCTTTTCTGACAGTGGATGGGATGTCCTTTTTACCCTTTATGTTTAAGTGCAGCTCAGGAACACAGCAGGAAGACTAGTTATTCACATCATTTAAAAAGCAATTTTAAATTTAAAATTTAAATTTAAAAATAAGAGGGGAAAGGGGAGTGTAGAAGTAGAGGGGTGAAGTTCACCCAGCTGGCCAGAAGACACCCTGTCACACAGTGGTCACCTCCTTGTGCCCAGCCCCACTCACTCAGGAAATTTCAGAGAAATTTCTGAATGGCATCATCCAGGACAGTCTGGGTGCTCTTCTGATCTGGCTGGCCTCAATCTCCAACACATTCCTCATTGCTGTTTTAACTGTCATCTACCACTGAATTCAACCTATTTTTTTTTAACTACAAGTTTTCCTATGGATTGTTAAACAGTAACATATATGGGTTTTCTCAAGCCCTGGTTTTATGAATCTTATATGGGATCCATCACCAAATGGAAAAAATCCATCACTCAGTGAACACAAGTTACCAGCACGAATGGGATTGTCTTCTGCTGACACTTGCCCTTTTGAAAACCAAGCAAATCCTGCCTCTAGGGGGACGAATATTCCTTATGTTGTGCTCCTATACAGAAACAATCTGTCAAGAGGGGCCTGAAAATGTTCCCTGCAGCACCATCCTGTCTCAGGCTATTAATTAGTCTGCTTTAACTTGTATTTCCCTTGACTCTTGTGTGCAACAGAGTGAGGGATGTTAGTCACAGAGATGACTCAAGTGATGGATACGTACTTGGTAAATGGATAATGTGCCAGGGGACATTTGCAAATGCACATTTGGCTGGTAAACTGCAAGCAGACCATGTCTGGGGGGGAGAGAGAGGAGGAAAACCTCCTCTTGACAGCACTGGGGAAGGCAGCTGTGTTTTCTCTCCAGTGTGGGCCTGGCAGTGTTTGAAGGAACCCAGATTACCTGGTACAATATTCCTTTGCATTGCAAAAAAGTGTTGAAAGCCTTATTAAAATGTAGAATGTTACATTCCATTGTGTCAGTGGAAAAATAAGTTTTCCTAGTATCATTCAGCACTATATAAATACAAATCAGGATTTTTCACATAAGAGATGTCCATTTCCAACCCTGAGACTTTGCAAAAACCTGTGATCCCCTAAAAATGTCACAGTGAAAACCTAAAGAAGCGAGTGGAGACATGATCTATTGCTGACCTTATTTACCACTGCTTGTCAAAAGCACAAATAATTCTGCCCAGCTTTGTTCCTCTCTGATTTATAAGCAAGTGCATTGCTGCAGCTTGCAGTATTCATTTCTTTGGCAGGTTTCCCACTATTTTGGCTTCTAGATCTGGGGATAACAAGACCCATCAACAATTTCACTGAGGTGGAGATGAAAGTCAGGGAAGACACCAGCTCCCCTCCTCTACAAAGCCATCTCAGAAAGTTTGCCCTCTCTTCTGTACCTAGACAGTAGGAAAATAAAATGAAAAAAATGAGTTTTAATGCATTAACAGAGCTCAGCCCTAGAAATAATCAATTCCTCTCTCTTTTTCCCATCCTTCATCCAAATTCACGTCTTCTGCCAGCACCCTGTGCTGTCTGCATCTCTGAGGGTGGTGAGGTGGGACAAGAGCTGCCCCCTGCACCCCTTGGCAGCAGCCAGGTCTCTGGGCCAGGCAGTGCACACAACATCAGAGCTTTTTGCATTCCAGGCAAGACACACCAAACTCTGGGGTGTGCTCAGCAGGGGAGTGGGGACACCTGAATGCACTGCAATTCACCCAGAGCTGCACCAGCTATGGCAAGCTGGGTCGGGGCCACAGGGCACCCAGGGCTGTGCTGAGGGTGCCCAGGGGAGATCTGAGGGTATGAGGGAAAGGGGAAATGCTTTTGTGGCTACTGCTGCTGTTTGTTACTATTTCTAACTCTGTTTCCCAGCTTGTCAAATGATGTGGGACTGTTTCAGGCAAAGCTGCTCCAAATTGGTCCCATGGTTGTCGGAGCAAGGGAGGAGGGTCAGAGCACCAGGAGGAGCTGCGAGAGCCAGCACGCCCTGTTCAGGTTGGAAAAGGGGTCATGGTTACCCTGTCAGGAAGCCCACATCCCAGCTAAAGTCCATCTCCTGCCAATTTTGTAGGCTTCAGGAAAGAGGCTGATAGAGGCAAGAAGCATCAAAACAAAGCAATTTTTGTTCTCTACATCCAGCCCTACATTTGCCTAACTCAGCGTAAGCTTTGCTATCATTTGGTCTCATACTGGACAGAGTGGAGTCTGTAAAGGGAGTGAGGAGCTAGAGTTCAGTCTGAGCCAGAGTAATTCCCTGGCAATGATGAGACCATTGGAATGGATGATTACAACAACATTTATCAAACCTGCCTGTGCACAGCATCACCAGGAGCTGAGTAATGGCACACAGACTGGGAGATGCCAGCACACCCACCCTGGTGACCTGCTGACAGTACCCCCTGCACTGTGGCCAAAAGGAAGGGGATTCCTCCCCAAAACGGGAGTGCTCGCTGCCAGCTGCCACAGTGACAGACATGATCTGTTCTCACCACCTGTCACCATCTCTGAGGAGCTGTTCCCTCCTCTCTGCTCCTGCCAAGGCTGCTGGAAAAGCCCCGTGGGAAACCCTGCGTTAATAATGTCGGGCTCATTAGAAGCCCCTCCACACACGTCACCACAGCTGCCACGCAGCTTCAGGCACAAAAACGAGCTGCTTTGTGAGGAGATGCACAATTTTCCACAAAGAAGCCATGCAAATGCCTTGGGCCAAGACCTCTGATGGCCCAGGCCTCCTGACCGCACAGCTCAGCCCCCCTGGGCATGGGCTCCTCAAGTCGGGGCCACGCCAAAGTGGAGTCCCATATTTTGGAGGGTCTCCAGTCTCAGATATGCACAATCTCCTGCTCCTCCTGGGGACAACTCTTGTGACATCCAGGCAGCCACAGCAGTGGGGACACACAGTGTGTCCTCTTGCAGCAATGCCCTCTTCCATCCTGGCTGTGTGAGGGGGTGAGTGTGGAAGCATCAGTCCACCACCACACAACCCATGGACACATCTCTGAAATTCATGGACTCTTCTCTGGGGCTGCAGGAATGGGCCTGGGCACCTGCCAGTGCTCTCACTTTGGGGACTCCCTGTACACCCCATGGAGCAGGAGGCTGTGGCCAAGGGAGCCCTGGCCACAGGTGCCCACTGTGCCATCACCCCCTGCTGGGGCATGGGGACAAGGGGGGTTCTGCAGTGGGGTGGCCCCCACCAGCTGGGTTCTTATCCCATCCCCAACCAGAGACCCACCCTCACCAGGGCAGCCAGACAGGCTCCTCACCTCTGCCACCCTGCACCTTCTTTTTGTTCTTGGAGGGGATTGGGAGCTGTGGCCCTCCCCAGGGCTTTGGCCTATCCCTGGAGAGAGCCCACTGTGCAGATCCTCCTTGCAGGGGCTGTGGGTGCAGCAGGGGTGGTGCTGCAGCCACGGCACAGGAGCAGGGAGGACACCTCGAGTGGCATTTCTGTGTCCAAGGTGCTGACAAGGAGCCCCAATGCTCTGCCCCTGGTGCTGGTGCAAAACCTGCTCCTCGCTGTGCAAGGCAAAGGAGTTCGATGTTCAGTGCCCCTGGCTGCTGCTGCCTGTTGAATTCCTATCTGGGCAGAGCAGGACCCACATCAGGGACTCAGCCCCGCACACTGGGGGCCACTGAGCCACAAAATGTCATTTAGACTCTGCTGATAATAGTAATAACGCCATCACTCCCTGAAAGGCACTCTAGCTCCCAGTTGAGAGCAGCAATTCAGTGAAGACCAGGAAAGTTCCTTCTGAACCTCTCCCTGAGCAGGAGATTCATTTCCTACAACTGCAAAACACTTGCGATATCAGAAGAAATCACCTCCATGTGCACTGCAGAGAACAGCCAACTCACTCCACTTGTCTCAGGCAGGCAGAGCCAAGCCTAACCCAGCTGAGGAGGAAGGCTCTGGCAGAACAAAACACTAAAAATAAAAAGATTGGCTTTGGTTTTCAATAACACCCATATCAAGCATTGGAAAAAAGCTAATATTGTTTTACCTTATGCAAGGATTTTGCAACACTTGGGGGGAAAAAAAACTAAATGAGCTTTCTCTGGTAGGTATGCTTTCTAAATTTTACTCCTTATGTCAGAACTTTTGATGTTACATTGAAGTATCCTTTCCCAGTAGAGAAAGCTCAGATATTTGCACAGTATGTAGAAATGCTCTCCAGCCCCCAGACATGGTGAATAACACCAAGTACAGGATCACGTAGATTGCTCTATCTGTAAATATTTTAAACCTAAAATTATGTCTCTTCAGTTTTAAAAAACATGCATGAGCCTTTTTTGAAGCTTGATCTTGACGGTTTTATATTTTGATAGAGCAGTGACTATACTTTACTGAATCTTTATGATTATGTGTTGCGTGTATATACAGACCACAGGCCGACATGTGTGTGCACATATGCGTTGTATGAAGCCATTTTGACTTACTCTGACCCAGAGAGGAATTTTGTACTGCAAACAAATGCTATTTTCATGCAAAAATAATTTTTAAAAAAAAATTAAGTGCTATTAACTCTGAGGGCCAGGCATCTAAAAGTACCTACTGGAAGAAAACAACAGTGGTTTTAACTAGCATCATATTTCTACTCTCTTACTTTCCCATACAAAAGTCCCATTTTTTACAATCAGTTTCCACACACAATCAACTTCTAACAGCCCCGTGAAGAAAGAAATAGACACTGCCCTAGCAGCTTAAGTGCCCTTCCAGTAAACACAGTAGAGCCTTACAGTATCTTTCGAAGTCCCCAGCTTCTTCAGCCCGTCCAGAGGGAGGAGATCCGCAGAATCCTTGTGAATAAACTGAACCGCCTGCTTCATCCTCCTCTGCTGGCGGAGAGACGCCGCTTCCCTTATCTCCACTTCTTTCCTACTCGGCTCTGTCAGGATCCCCGAATAAAACATCTCTCCGCCCGTGAGCGGCTGGCTCCTTGAAGATGCGCGTCTCGGGGAGCTGCGATGGGGGGGGATGCTCTGCCGCCTGCGCTTTATAGCCGGAGCCGGGTGACGTGAGGAGGCCGGCAGGTACCGTGGCCGGAGGGAGGGCTGGGCACATCGCCACACGCGGCACCCACAGCGGCGGGGAGCTCCGAGGGGATGACACATGGCTGCCCTTCCTCCCCGCTGCCTCTCCTGACAGCAAGGCTGGCCACGGGCGTTCCATGGCTCCCGAATCCCTCACGGACAGCAGAGAGCACCGGCACCGGCGCTTTGAGAGCTGCGCACGGCCCCGGGAGGCAGCGCGCTCCCGGCCAGCCCCGGCAGGCACAGCGGGATTGCCCCGGCTGGGGAGCTGAAGGGTCGCGCCAGGTGACACTGCCCGGTCGGTACCCGTGTGCTCCTGGGGGCTGCTCCCCCCCGGGTCAGGGTGACACTGCCCCGCATGCACTGTGCCGCTGGCCATGGGGAGGGTTGCTACCTCATGCCCGGGATGCCCCTGGTCTCCATCGCCAGCACTGATCTGCATCACCACTGTCCACTCAAGTGCCCAGGAAAACTGCCACAAAAGTTGTCCCAGCCAAACCAGGGCACCAGGGCAAAATGTGGTTTTACACAGGGTTTCTGTACCCATCAAATATCTGGGTACAGTGCAATTCGACTGATTAATTACTAACATCCACACAACTGATTGTTAATCAGAGTAAAACCTGGCAAAGCAGCTGTAGTTTTGCAGCTTTGGTGCTGTTTATCTAATGATCCAGGTGTTGCTGGAGTCAGTCTTGCTGTAGTTACTTACCTCAGATCCCAGACAGACCTGGGAGATGTGTTAGCACATGAGGGTGCTGGCATTGCCTTGGCTGTCCAGAGGTATCCCTTATTCTTTTCTAGGCTTCCAAGAAGCAAAGTCCTTTTTGTGGGGTTGATCTGTACTTTAATTTATTTTATTTAAGTATTAACAAAGTCTCCAGTAAAATTCCTATGCCTCTTTCCATTACAGTTACAACATGAACTAATGCACATTAACAAACTTAATAGACTTTCATGCTATAAAGGCTGGTTAATGTAATAGTTAGAGAAGGTAATTTTCTTAGCAGGACTCACAGCACACTTGGGTTTCTTTCACTGCTACAGCGAGTGAGGGCAGCAGGTGCTTCCCTGAACTTTCTGCTTTCCAAGTAATTTTTTGCATGGAATAGGTGCAGAAAAAAATGCAGCTCTACTTCAGAGAAACAGTACAGATCTGGAAACACTTCACATGGGTTTGATTCTTGTTAAACTGAGGGAGACCTTTGATGTGCTAGGCAGAGCTTAGCCCACGATTTATGCCAAGTCAGACTTTCAGGACACTTCTTACCTTCCTGAGGAGCTGGGACACTGACTCTCCTTAGCTTTCCCCCACCAACAAAGCCTGGGCTCACACTTTCTGCTCGTCAAGACACCACTGGCACCCTGCAGCCCCCGCTCCTGGCCTGGGGAGTGGGGCTGCCACAGAGCAAGGCTGATACCAGAACTGCAACCCTCTGTGGGTAAAGTTCCACATCTGAGCTCTGCAGCCACGGACAGAGCATGCATGTTCAGCCCCTCCTCATGTGACCTGGGAGAGAGTAGGGGAAAAAAAAAACCAGATGATGAGTCAGAATGCCATGAAACCAGAGCACATTATTTCACAGCCTCACATAAAGGCCACTACACATGAGCCAGCCCAGCTCAGTGGATGTGTCAGCCTCCAGAAGGATAACAGGGCTGTCTGAAGTGGGACATAATTTTTATTCCCTATGCTGACTCAGCTCATTACATGACAGGACCATTGTTCCACTCTGGGCACACATGGCCAGGAGGGCAAAAGCACCTTATTTTTCACCTTGGGAGTTATTTGGCAATTTTCCAGCTGATTAAATAAAGATATACTACTGCATCCACTCTCTCCCAAAGGCAAGGAGGAAACAAAAGGGCTGCCACTGAAACCAGGAGGCAATTTTTAATATAAAAGCTCCGTGGAGTAGCAGCACTCTGCCCAATGTATTTATAAACAGATGCCCAGTTAGCTCTGGCTTGTTTCAAGAAGAGTAAAGCTGCAAGCACAGGTGGAGCATGGAAAGCCCCCTCACACTGCAGCTCTGAGGCTGCAGCCTGTGTTTCCATTCAGCACACAAGCATTTTGTCTGAGCCCCCTAATTTCACTTCTGCTCTATGTTATAAATGCACTTTGTGCCAACAGCTCTGAGGAAAATCTGCTCAATGCTCAAGAGTAACAAATGAGATAAAAGCCTAATTCCTCGCTTGATTTTTAATCCTGAGAAAGAGGGAAGGAGAAGAAGCAGTAAGTCATCTGCTCAAATTATGCAGGATCCACAGTGAAAGAGGGGCTCAGTTTGGGCAGCTCAAACCCAGGGGTTAAGTTGGGTAAGTGGTTAAATCATTTGTTTGTAACAGATTAGCCAGTGGTATTTCTCCTCCTCCCCACACAATGTATCTGAATAGGGGCATAAATCAGAAAAATTCCCATCCACTCACCGGAGAGAGGCCTGTGCATGATCACTGTCCCTCACTCAAGAAAAGTTTTGAGGGACAAAACCAATTTTCTTGCTCTTTCCTGCCTCCAGAGCAGCACGGAACGTTCCTCTGCACCTCCATGTAAAATCAATCCCAGTGTCAAAAAGAGGCTTCACAGGGCTGTGGTGGAGAAAACCCCTCCAGGACAGGCTGGCAGTGCCAGAAAGCCCAGGTGCCACCATGGGCAGGCACGGGCTGCAGGACACCGGAGACGGTGCTTCCACCAGGCACCAGCAGAGCTGCCGCAGGTTTGGAATGGGCTCTGTCCGTGCCCGGGGCATTTCCCCAGAGCTCTTCTGCCGGCCCAGAGAAGCCCCCGGTGTCCAAACCCACTGCAAAGAGCAAACAGAGGGAAATGGTGCTTTCCCTGGGGTTTCCAACATGCCATTTGCCATCCCAGCTGGGGACAGGGAAGGCAGCACGGAGGGCAGCACGACTGGAAGGGAGGGGAGAGGATGCGCAACTTCGATAAGCTTATCAGCCACCCTACAGGACAGATGAAGCCACGGCGGCCCTGCCTTTCCAATGCAAATTGCTTTACCTATGATGGTTATAGCCCTTTTCACAGCCGCTTTGTACTGGCTCAGTCCCCAGCCACGCCTGCGGCTTAATCAGCGCCAGGGAAGAGGAGCCGCGGACTTTGGTTCACACCCCCATTCCATCTCCTCTCCCGGTGAAGAGGAAAGCAGCAGCAGGCAACGCAGGAAGTGGGTCGGGTTTGGGTTTTTTTTTTTTCTCCTTTACTTTGATTTCTCATCTTTCCCTAAAAAGAAGTGATTTGTTAGTGGTTGCCATATCCAGAAGAAATGCAGAGATGCCCCAGAAAACTCTGAGGAAAGGACAGAGTGGTATAATTTAACAGAAACAGAAGCAGGCAGTAGGTCCAAAAGGAACAATTTACTTAGCACACAGAGAAAATTTTAGAGAATCCATTTCCACAGAAAATATTATGAACAGCTTAAGAAAATGAAATCACAATAATTGATGTATTAAATTTTCTGTCCATCAGTGCATTAGTAAAGGTCAGTTCTAGCATAATCAGGAAAATAACTGGAATAATTTTCAGACAACCTGTCTTTTCTAAAAATGTTGAATACAAAAATTCAAAAGGATTTACTTAATTAACCCTTGTAGCAAGACAAAGACTATGGATAGAGCTAGAGAAATCCTCTAAACAATACAAAAGTAGAGTCGGGTTGAGATTCCTGAGAAGTATGGCCCATTTTGTCCAGTAACTCCACACTCACCTTCTGTGTTTCCAGTGCTGACCAAGGGAAAGGATCTCCTGGGCTGGGATATGAGCCCCATCACAGGCATTTCATGGAGACAACTATTACCAGGGCATCTTTCCATATTTATCCTGGGTGCAGCTCCAACCTCCTTCCCCTGTGCCTGTTCTGTGCAGTGCCCGAGCTGGTGGCACCAAGCACGAAGCAGAGGCACGGATGACACTGGGAGAGGAATCAGGCAGTGCACGGCTTTCCCCAGGAGACTGAACTGAATTTGTCTGGTTCTCTTCATACACAGAGGCAACAGGTGGATGGGAGTTTCAGGAACACAAAAGCTGCACATGTCAAAAGAAGAGATTAAAATGGCAAGTCTTGCAAGAGCTCCCTTACCTTTATTTTTCCTTTTTTTAAAGAGGCTGAAACATAAGAAGGGCTGGTTTTCTTCAAAACAGGAAGAAATTGTGTGCATAGAGGGCAGGTGGTGCTTCTCCCCAGTATGTACCCAAATTAACCTCTGTTTATTATGTGCAACAGCAAAATTATTTCAGTGTAAAATTTCCAAAATGATTAATTTTAAGGAACATTAATACATGCTAGTTCTCACCCTCCCAGATGTACGTTAGGGTTGAACTGCAAATATTTATTTTCAAGTAATCTACACATATATTCAAAGTGCCAGCCATAATGACATCAGACTTCCCAAACCTCAGGGGATTTCACTTTTCCTGTCCTGCAAAAGGCAGCTTGTGTGCTGAAGGCTTCCTCTGCTGCTGGGGCATTCCAAGCCATAAATTTTACATTCAGGTCATTAAATATATAGGAGGGATCTTGTTAAGGCTAAACCAGGGCGAGTCACTTCACACTACACAAACACAGTTTTCTCACTCCTTTCTAACTTTCCAGAAGCCTGACATCTGGAGACCAAGGAGGAGCAGGGCAGGACATGGGAATGCCTCAACTGTTTGGGATTTCTGAGCTCTGAAAGCCAGGAGGAAGAGGGCGCTGCTCTTCTTCCCATCAGGTTCTCTGCCAGTCCAGCAGGAACTGCTAAGAAATAACCTGGAGCCTGTTACTCTGGAAAAGCAGGGGCTGGTGGGATGAAATGCTGGCTCTGAGGGGTAGGAGAGGGCAGGGAGACCCAGGAGACACAGGCTCACTTCTGGATTCTGCAATGAAAAAGACCACAGGTAGGATCAAGCACTGGGACTGGGTTTCCTAGCTCATCCTAGAGCCAAGGAATGCTGTTGTGGAATTGCTGCAATCAGTATTTCTCCCCATACCCAGCTCAGAGCACCTGGGCAAAAGCAGAACTTGACAAAAAGCTATAAAAACCAGAGGTGGTACCCAATCATCTGAACAGCAACCACCCCACAGGCAGAACTTTGCTGAGCCTGCTCCTGTTTCCTTCTTGAAATAGTTCCTAGCTGTCCCTAAAACAGGGATTATGGGCTCCCCACACACCAAGGGAGCTGCAGGATGCTTTCACTGTCATTAGCCACCTAATGGACTAATGCCACCTAACAAGAGACTTGGAGAAACAGCCATTGCAGGAGCAAGAACAGCACCCAGTTTTCTCCAACAGAGATGTCCCATCATTTTCCCTCCATGTTCTTCTTGTCCCATTAGTAATTTTCACCCTTTCTTCTGCCCAAGGGACAAAGACTCTGCATAGCACTCAGGACAAAACCTAGTCATGCTAGCAGCCAGTGATTTCAGGATGAGTCCAATTTTGGTCTAAATACTCTAATACAACAACCCATTTCTATTCACCAGCCCACTTAAGCACCTGCTTAAATGCCTTTCTGAATAAGAATCACAAAATTTCTCCTTTTCAGCATGGTGAAAAGTCACTCTTTAGTACATAAAATATCAGTATGCACACAAAATCCTGTGCAATAGGTATACATTTCCCTTGGACACTTGGGACACCTGTGTTTGCTTTTACATCTGTGTGGCTAATTAATCATAAGGCAGCTGGCCAAATCTTCCCTAGAGTCAACACCTTGAGCATCAGTGGAGATACAGTGAGGATACATGGTGCCCACAATGACATCCATGCCTAGCTGCAGTCATGGAAGTAGTTCCCTAAACCAGTCCTAACCCAGCAGCAAGAAGTTTTAAATATTTACCCCTTGATTGTTGCAAACATGGGACGCTGGGTTGTCATTTTCTCCTTTTTACATTCTTCTCAAACCAATAAATTGTTCTCAGAAATAACTGACACCATGAGCCCATGATCGACCAGAAGAACACATCACAATAATTTTCCACTGGGATCCTGTTAGCCAAGGTGCTTATATCCAGAATTTTCTTTTCCATAACCCTATGTCTTCATCAGTGTGAAATGCACACTGACTCCAGGAAAAAAGATGGCAGCTATGGGGTGTGTGAGGCCACAGACTCAGGGCTCTGCCCTCTCCACACAAGGACAGGACTGAAGCAGTTGCTGAAACCTGAGCTGAGGATGGAAACAAACCAAGGCAGTCTGAGCAGGAGCAAGGTCAGGAAAGTCAGCTTATACAGCAGAAAGGGTCTTCTACATCTCCTGTCTTTGGATAACAAGTTTAGAGCTGGCACAGGTATCTGAAAGGCCCCTGCCACAGGGGAGAACTCTTAGTCCTAAAAGGAGTTACACAAACTCTTTAAAAGCTCTCTGATTTTTCTGGCTTTTTAGCCAAAGAACTTCCCTCTGGCAGAGTATGAATCTGCTGCAGAGACATTTCTCATTCCAGATGCTTTGGAGTGGTGTGATTCCTAAATAGCAGTACTTGGGGAGAGGGAGGAGAAACTCCTCAAACTCTGTGAAATTTACCTCATGGAGAAGACAAATCTCAGAACATAATTTAAAATCTTGCAAAAAAAAAAAAAATCACTCTCTCTGGAACAGGAAGAATTCAGGTCAGCTCTGAAACAGAACTGCCTTTTGAAGGGTTCCTGTATGACTTACCCAGTTTACCAGGCAATGGTGACAAAAACAACAAACTCCAGTGATGCACTAAGCAAGTGAGTTCAACAAAATTGGAATTTCCCAGCTCTTTTGCAAAATCCCCAAGAACAGGTGCTTATTTCAACTTGTGCCAATGTGGGATTCACCAAGAAACAACATTCTTACTATGCTCCTTAAAAGACTGACTGTGAACCTTTTCTGCCACTACCAGTTAAAGGAGTATTCATAGAAGGATTTAATTTGACAAATATTTCCACCTTCTTAGGGAGCTTGGATCTAGGACAGCTTTGCACCTCTCCTTCAGAGGAGAAGAGAAGAGCATAGCTTGTTTTGTATATCAAATCTGAGATTGATCTGGTTTCACAACAGACCAATATTCAACGAACTCAGGGTTTGAATACTATAAGTTAAAGACACAAATTTTGGAACTTACAACATTCAAATCCTAAGTTCATCGAAGGCATCAAAATACCTCTATTTTGGAACTCTGAGATAAATCAAAATCTGAACCTAAGACACTTACAGTATCCGTTTAAGATAAAAATATTATTTACATCAGCATTAGAGCAGAGGTCACCACAGTGTTAGTCAAACACAGGAACTCTCACCTCTGTGGAGCCCTTATGTTTATTTTATGAAGCCAAGGCTCCAGGGCTCTCAAGTGCCTCAAGCACAAGTGAGCTCCCATTGTACCCTCCTGCCACGGCCCAGGCAGAGCTGCAGCAGCTCCTGCCAGGTAAGATTTAGTCAGAAATGTTACTGAATACTCAGGGCTAATATTTGCTCACGTACAGAATCGTCAACAGGGCTTCAATGTGGCTCTCCTAACACAGAGGTTGTGTTTGCCATGTTGTGATTTGGTTAAATGCCTCCACCTTCAAACCCAGGCAGCTGAAGGACACTGGAGCTCACACTGTGCCCCAAAAGGAAGGCAGCTGCCCCAGGAGAGCAGGAACACGAGCAGTGTGGACAGGAATGATGAGGCACACGGCACCTTGAGGTGTTTCTGCCCTGCCTTGGGTGTAATTTACTGCAGGATCATCTGTCCAACCACTGATAAGAGTCAAGCTGTGATCAAGCTGAGCAGCCAAACTACGTAGGAAATCAGTAGCTGATTACTACACACACAATTTCATTTTCAAAGACAAATGTTCAAAGTCCATTATTGACATGTGTAAGAACTGAGTCACCAGAGCAATGGGGCCAGGCAGAATGCCAGAATCGCTCGTTGTTCTCAAAGTAAATAACAGCAATTGAAGTTACACGTTCACAGCCCATTTCCTCCAGCTTCCTTTGAGGTTTATTCTACCTGGAAAACAAAAACTTTCAACGCACACGTTTCCTAACCAGCAATTTGGGAGAGACAGGGCAACAGCCTTGACCAATGGTCAGACCTCAGTTCAGAAGGTCTCAGCCCACTGCAACCTGAAATGGCAGCAGTACCTGGCCCAGCAGCACCGGCCCTTCTCGGCCCCATAATTGCATTTTGTTCTAAAAATAGAATAACTCAAAATAAGAGGTGATTTACAAGTCGCTCCCTCCCCTCCAAAACCATTGATCAGAGGCAGTGGTGGGGCCCAAGAGCTGCCGAGGTAGCGAAGCCCCCCTTTTCAGCCGACTGTCTGGTTTAGGGGTTCTGCTGCAGAAGCCCCATCCAGACCACTCCCCACCACCATCCCCGCGCTGTTTCCCAGGAGGGATTTCAGCAGGATCTGTCTTTGCCGGGGCCACCTGCTGCCCTCTCGTGGGAAGCCCTGCGGATGGTACCGCGTCCCCTGAGCCCGGGGACAGCTCCGCAGCGAGCGGCTCCCGCAGCCCCCGCACAGCAGCTTCGGGCAGACCACCACAGCCTCACTGTCTCAGCTCCCCAAACCCTCAAAAATCTCCTTATCTGAGCCCCTTCCAGATATTCCTGGCAAGAACAGACCCTGGGAGGGGTCTGAGGGAGGGATGAGGCTCTAGCCTGTTATGCCAGAGCACGTGTCCAGAGCATCCCTAAGCCAGACTGTCTTCTGCATGGGATTTTACTCCTCCATGACGAAACATATCCTGCTGGGATAGACAGGCTCTTTTTATCCAGTCCAAGAGCAAACGGTCACATTGCAGAGAGCTGGGGCAGGCATTTGTGATGTGTTTGTTCCAGCACTGCTGCATCCCTCTCACACCCACAGGCACTGGCTGCAGGGCTTTCTAGACAGAGCTGGGCAAGACAGCAATGCCTGCAGTGTTGGGCGTTCCGTTCCTAGAGCTAAGCTTCCTTCTCCCACTGAATGAAGTTGCTGTTCTCAGCATGGATGAGCCTTTTCAGGGTTTTATTTTTGTAAGTTTGCTGAGAGAATTAGCACCTACGGGAGCCAGGGCACAATAGCTGTGCTATGTAAGCCAGACAGGCCCCCTGAGCACTTTTCTGCAGTCCTGTTTTTAATAACTGGTCTCAGCTTTTCCACACAGCCCCTCACACCAGCACTACATCAGGAACAGCAAACGGGGGCCACCCAAAATCCATGAGCAGTGTTGTGTCACATACGGGCTCGTCCACTGGATGCAGAGATGTTGAATTCCCAGTTTTCTGGAATGCATTCCTTATTTCCACTTTAAACCTCACAAAAATCGTGATTCCCCTCCCTTGCCCTTAGCTGCTTTCTGTGGCTGGGTTTTACTCTGGGCAGCACCTCCAGAAGCCAGGTGCGCTGGCATTTTGCAACAGGTGACAGCTGCCACTCTTATATTTGAGTGAGGCATAAACTTGCCCTGTACAGAAGTGTTTCATGGCTGTTTGTGGTGTGCATAGCAGGCAACACCTGAGCTAAGAACTACTAAACAACAAATTGCATCTCAAGTGACTACTTCAGAATATTTCAGCTTTCAAAGAAACTTTTTCTCTCTTTAAAACTACGAACCTTTGATTTCCTGATCCCCAAAATCCTCACAAAACGGAAATTTCATGGCATATGATTTGTAAGTCTACATTGCCTATTGAATAAACTTCCCAGTGGAAAAAGAGGACTTTGGTTGCATCAGATCAAGTTTAGCAGCTAGACAGCCTGAGGGAGTTTCTGTTGTGAATTCTGTATTTATAGACATCTCCAATAAGAAAAAATATTTCAAGGTCTTCTTTTCTGACCTGTTTTTTCTCACTGTGTACTAAAAAGGCTTTGGTTCATGGAATTTGAAAAACTTCCTCTTCAAAATGTTCTTCATTGGAGAAAAAGCTACACTAACACACATATATTTAAACAGAAAAATATACTTTTTTTTCCTTTTTGACACCTAAAGTGATTTAATAAGGTAGTTTAAAGAGCACCATGAGAATGCCATACATAAGATCCACTGACTTGGAGAAAAACTAGATGAACTTACCTCCTGAGTGGAATGTATCCCTTGAGTTCTCTGACTCCTCTTTTCCCCCCAGGTGCTCTATTTACATCGCTGCTCATGGGTGTTCTCTGCAGTCCCAGCAGAATATGTGTTGTGGAAAGCAGACTTCCACAAGAGAGAGTGAAAATCTGCCTATGAACAAAAGAATTGTTCAAATTAAATGGGCAACAGCAAGAGGTGTTGTGGGATGGGTTTGTTTCAGGGATCCCCAGAAACAAACCCAAGTTTGGCTTAAGTTCTTTAAGAAGTAATTATTTGTCTCTTCCAGCAGCAGCCTTGCACAAGTATAGTTTGAGTGGAGCATTCCATGGAAGACTGGAAGTATATGTACATTTTTGCCGTCCACATCTACTGTGTTTACAGGATGCCATATATATGCATGAGAGAAAAAGCATTTGCATTTAAGCTTATTTAATTCAGAAATATTTGTGGACCATTACCCTTGCATTCTGTTACAAAGGATTATCATAATGCCATTCCTTCCTGCTTAGCCACACCAGACCTCCTCTGACTCCTTGGATTTAAATAAGCTTCAAGTCTTGCTCTCCATATTCCCTTATTTATCATTTCTGTTATGTAAACACCCAAAGGTCCCAGTCAGAATTTCAGGTCCCACAGTTATGGGAGTTCCCAGGATAGTTCATTCTGACTTTCCCTGTCCCAGAGGGTATCTGAGCCCTCATGTCCATCACTGCAATCCAGCACTGCCAGCATTCACAGAATCAGCAAGAATATTTGGATAACAGTTTTCTCCTCTGATCAGCCTGTAGCCACCAAACTCTTCCAGGACCTCTATATTCCTGTATGTCCTTTACTCTGCTCTCTTTGCCACAGAAACCAGTGTCACCTTTCCAGAGCAAACAGCTGAATGACACAGTTGTGTCTTCCAAAACCACACCAAATGAGCTTGGGTGGCAAGCATTTTATTCAATGGCATACAAATTTTCACTTGTCACTGTGATCCAAGGAAGCTAAGGCTCAAACAGGCAATTGAATAAATTAAGGAGAAGGTATTGGGATTACTTTTATAAAAGTTTGATAGACTGACTAAAGTGAATAATCTCAACACAATATAAAAGAAAACCAGAAAAACAGTATTAAAAATTATTATAAATTGGCTTATTTACAATTTCCTATGACCCAATTCTATTTTTCAATTCTAAGGAATTAAGCCAGTGAATTTAATAACACTGTGTTATAATCTTAAAAGTATTCTGGGGACTTATGTCTTAACACAAGGTTTTCGCCTTGTTTTCCTTGGTTTGGGGTTTTTTTAAATTATTTTTCATTTTAAACATCGTGGTTTGGGGTTGGGGTTTTTTGTTTGTGTGTGTTTTTTTTGGTTTTGTTTTTTAGGAAAAATAATCAGATGAATCTACAAAGTAATAAAACACTTTGAAGTTACTTTAACTTGCTTGTCCTGTCTTCATGCAACTTGTTACAGCAGACCAATTAAATCCCTATCATCATACAGGAGACACTTTTAGAATAATATTTAGAATTAATACCAGGATGATTCTGGTATTTTACTTGCCAGAATTATGTGCACCACTAAATATGTGAAGAATTGTATCTTTATGGGTGTAAATGCAGCCTAGTAATATATTACATGAAACAGAATGCTGTGGTAAGCAAATGTTCCCAGGGTAAAGTGTATCTGATGGGCAATAACTTGTTAAACAACCATTAAATATGTCAAAACTATTATTTAGCACAGCAACGACAACTAAAAATATTACCCAAGAACTTCATGCAGCTAAAAGTTCACTGGTTTATTTCTCTTATCAAGAGTAACAGTCTGAAATACTTTACATTCATTTACAATCATCAAAAAGATCCTTATGCTTATCTCATGTAGGTGACATTGAGTCATCCAGTTAGAGCTAATTATTATTCCAAAAATAAAATCTTGTTTTATAAGGTTACACATTTTTTGAGTCATTTGCTGCCAAAACACAACATCAGTCTACAACCACACAGAAAGTAGAAATTGAAATTTCTACAGAGCCACTACCATCACTATGAAGATACAATGCCAAGTGTTTACAACATTCTGCAAGTTATCACTTCTCCCAACATTTAAGGTAGGAAAAATTCCCTCTTCACTTTTTACTGTGCACACAGGAACTACAGTAAAAGGGGAATATTTTGATCCATAATGTCAGATCAAGGTAACAGAAGTGCTTCTGAGTCATTTGCTATTTAAGTAGGAAATGAGCAGGGCTGTGGAACAGTGAGGATTCTTCTCTGAGAAAGGGCAGGTCTTTTCCCTCTCCTCTCCTCCCAGCAATGACAGTGGCCTGTGCTCATGGGGGCAAGAAAAGCAAAGCTGAGATCCCTGTGGGTGGCAGGCAGCCGAGCAGAGCTGGCACAGCAGGGCTAGGAGAGGAGAGGCAATGTGACAAACCCAGAGCAACGCAGCCCAATTTCACCCATTAGAAACATCTGGATATTTCACAGCTTTGGCTTCCTTGAACCCTGGTTGAAACCAGTCACTGATTTGTGTGTCCCTCAGCACCACGAGACAGAGCTGTTCAGGTCTGCAGCCCCTCTGGGAGGGAGCACAGCAAGAACTTGCCTGTTTTCCCTTGGCATGGAGCACACAGCCCACAGCAGAGCCCCTCTGCTGGGCTTGGCCTGAAAGCTGGCACAGCGTGGCCCTCTCCCTGCCGTGCCCCACCACCTGAGCAGGACTGCTGCATCTCAGCCATTCCTGGGTGCCCACTGCCACCAGAGGTGGCTGGTGGCTCGCTGGGGCTCACTGGCCCATTGCATCTGGCACAGGAAGCCTCCAACAGTGTGGGGCTAGGGGCTGTGCAGCAGAGGGAAACTGTCTGGAAATACCATGACAGCACACTTCACCATGCATGCAGCTCACCACCCTTGCTCCTGTTCTGGCATTCCTCAGCCATTCTCCTCCCTATCATGCTGCTTTGTGCCCTCTGCCAGATAACCCCGTCCTGTCTCTCCACAGAGGCAGCAGGGACCCTGTTGAGGATGAAGCTCAAGGACTGTGTTCCTTCCCCTCTGCTCTGCCAATTCTCCCATGCCTCGCTCCTCTTGCTGCAGGCCTGGCTGCCCCGTTCCTGGAGTGGGCACTCACTGCCCTGCCACAGCCACCCCCAGGGCTGCTGGAGCTCCATGCAGCCAGCTGGGACACAGCTCTCCCTCCTGTGCTCCTGGCAGCAGCACAAACCATTTCCCTGCTCTGCCCAGGCCATGGCAATTCCCCAGCAGCAGCAAGAGGGGCACAGCACCACACAGCCCCATCCTGAAAGGATCTGCTCCCCAGCTGTGGCCAAAGCCATTGTCTCTCCCCCTCACACCATGGCCAAGGCCTGTCCTTGCCCCACAGGCACCGTGGCACAGCAGCTCAGCAAGGCTGAGTCAGGAGCACCCATTTGCTCCCAGCAGTGCAGGGAGGAGATTCAGAGCCCAGCTCTTGGCGAGGATTTTCTCTGTCACACTGTGGACATGGTATTATTCACATACAGCAGTTAAATACCACATGCCAATGCAATGAAACCCAGGAGGTCTGACTCCACACCCTCAGAAAGGGAGCATTTGTCCTGGCTACCCTGTCAAATGTAAGTACCTTTCCTAAGATGGCACAGAGAGGGAGTTTGGTGCCCACTGCACCCCTTGGCATGGCCAGCCACCAAAAGACAGAAGTCATTAATTTCATTTCCAAATGGATGGGACTGTGGCTATCTCCCTTAAGGGCAGAAGGTCCTCAAGGTAGATGACTCAGAAAATGGATTGTATGGGCAGAGGAGATGTAGGTGTGGACAGAATAGCAGTGAGATGACATTTTGATCAACATAGTTCTCCCTACAGGCCCTCTCAGGATAGCCTTGTCTGCAATAGGAAACACAACCTGAGAAGGACACAGAGTCTGGGAATCCTGAGGAACAATTTGCCACAGACAACCTTTGTGGCCACAGTCTGGCTGAGTCTTTGTACCTCTCCTTCTTTCCAGACAGACAGGGAAACAGCTCTTCTCTGCTCAATGAGACCATTGCAAGGTGCTCAGAAAAGGTAGAGAATATAATAGTTGAGGCTCATATAAGAATCTTATCTAGCTTTAAACAGTGTTGTACCAAGAGCATCATATATGCAAAGCCTGCATTTAAAGTGGGGCTTTTGTGTTCACCTGCAGGTGCTCAGAGGACAGAATTTTATACAACGTGGAAGATGCCTTTTGCTGTCCCAGGTCTATGCACAGGGACATCACTGGGATTTAGGAAAGAATCTGATCTGTTCTAATAGTTGAAGACAGCCCAAAATGAAAATGTTCAGCCTGTTTTCCATTGCTAGGGTTCCCACAGTTTATCCAGGTATCTCTCCATGTAAGCCAATAGGTCATTAGCATTGTCACAGTGTGAGCCAGGCCCTGAATATTCAAGCTGATGTCTTACCCTTTGCATCATGCCACATATAGCTCAGAGGAAAACTGGACCTTGTGCAGTTCTTGGACTCACTGGTTTGAATTAAAACTATGTCAACCTCAGCTCTGAATTTCCTGCATAGCAAAAGTTAAGAGAGACATCAACTCTGTTCTCACTTTCAGCGAGACCAAACATGAACCCAGCTTTGTTGAGGTAACATGCATTAATGGCAGCCAAACCAGGTTCATCCCAAACCACACTACTTAGCCTGTCTGTCCTCATTAGCTTTTAGAAGTGCTGATGAAGCAATGGGGCAGAGCTCTACAAACTTCTGCTTGGTGCCATTCAGTTACAGAAATCATGGGCAGTCTCCAATTCAGGGACCCGTGAAGTATCCTTCGGTACCCCCAAAAGGCATTATCTGGAAAGGAATCAAAATTCTGTTCACCAAAATATTTATATTAGCTGAGAAAGCCAAACTCTGCCAAGAACGGAGCTGGCGAGCTTCCCTGGAGTGTCTCTCCCAGTGTGTAAAACACAGAAAGCAGCCCCACCTACCACAGCCCCTCTGTGCATGCCCAGGGCTGGTTTAGCTTTTAAGTACAGTGCCAACTATTTGTAAGGCCTCAAAAATCTGGAAACTTTGGAGCGCAGCAGCCGAATGAAGGATCTTGGGAACATCTCTCTTGACTCCTGGGCTGTGTACTTGAAGTAGTTCTGTGGATGTGCCAACACGTCAAACAATGCTTTTATCAGCTTCTTGTCCTAGGAAGAGGAAGTAGATTTTATAGCAGTTCCACTTCAGAGGAGTTATGGTCAGTATTACCAAAGTTTAATGCCTATCTAACTCATAAAAGATTATGGGCATTTTACTTTTCAGGAGTTTCTGGGTCTTAGAAATGGAGCAAGGCCTGGCTTTCAGGCTCCTGGGAAGTCACTGGTGTTCCACATTAGCAGCTCCAGAATTTTTTCCCTCCTCATACATCCAAGAACAGCAAAACAACAAATCAACCACAAAACAAACACACTTGAGCTGATGTCCAGCTAAACAGAGGCATGCACTCAATTTGCCTATGGAAGTCCCCTAACCTAGGTCACAAAGAGATTTCTTTCAGAATCAGGATCTGCCAATTTTCTCCATTTCCCTGAAGCAGCACATGTCTGGTGCACCAAGGAACAGACCTGATGCAGAGCAGGAAGCAAACTCACTCACACCAAATAATATAATTTCCCATCAAAATCAACATGTTTAGTGGAAGGAATGTACCTTAAGTATTTCCTGATGATTTTCAGAGGCATAAAGCCTGCCATCCCGAACAATGTCTTCTATTAGTTCTTGGTAATCCTCTGTGGGGAATGCACATGAGAGTAATTTGCAGGTTCATTTCACCTACATACTCAATACCTCCCTTGGCTACCCATGGAAGCCTTGCTTTCAGAAGAACTAGTTGGTCCTCATACTAGCAGTCAGAAAATATTCCAAACATTTTTATGTTTACTATAAGAAGAGTGTACTCTGCTGAGCTGTTCAGCATCAATCTGTCAAAAGCAAAAGAAATCATAAAGCACCCAAGACTGGAGTTCACACTGTAACCAAGTAACCTGCTTCAAACCAGCTGAACTGCAGGAACCCATCTGTACACACCCAAAACCTGTTATTGACTTCTTTCTACAGGAAGAAGGAAAAAAAAATTATGTAAGAGGATGCTTTCTTAAAAGTAAACCCCCTGCTCAATCCTAATGTGAAATTCTTCAGAGGGAGAGGTCTCCACTGAAAAATTATTTATTCATTGCTGATGAAACTCTGCAGACCACAGCAGGGATGACTCCCTCACAATTAATCCAGTGTGAACAGAACATAAAATATCAGTTCATTTATGCTGAAGTTTCATTTAAGCTCCAGTTTCACACCTCGTGATTCTGACAAGGACGAGGTGAAAATCTTTATTTTCAATATAGATATTTTGCTGTCTGGGTCTAGGTCAAAAATGGTAGCAGCAACACCATAAATCACAGGTACTTGGGCTCTGCCTAATTCCTAACTGGGGCCACCTGAGGAAAATGGAAAGGCACAGAAGTGCATAAAACTTAGAATCTATCTCTGAGCTCTGTAATATGCAGGCCAGAGCCCAGAACCCCAGCTTTTTGTTTGGAAGACATGGTGGCACTTAAAAGACTGCAGTGCACTGCAGAATTCCTTAAATGAGATTTAAATGAAACAACTACTGGAAGCAGCTCCTAAGTGACACTGCTGGGACCACTGGGCTGACCCACTGCTTAGGAAGGGGAGTTCTGCACTGCTGCAGCTGCACTAACCCACATCAGCCCAGCTGCTCACACCCACTTACCATCATAGGTTACATAAGGAACTTGGAATCCTTTGGCACTGTTCCCTTCATTCGACTTGAACTGGATCCACAGTTTCTTAGACCTGGAGGTGAAGGCTATGGGGCGCTCGTAGGTCTGGCAGGTCTCATACGTGGTCACCGAGTTGGAAGAAGCTTTCAAAGCAAACACACAATAGGCAGTTGGGTGATAATGCTTCATACTAATGAGCTGTTAGAAAATAGGTCAAACTGCCTAGCACCACAAAAATGCTTGCTGGTGTCAAGAAAACTCCTCAAAATATGGCAGGACATCAATGAGGGACTTGTTGGTGAGGGAATATTTTCCTTTTTCCTAAAAAGCCCATCTACTATTTGAAGGACATGCCTATACTAGAAACTGAGGTTGTTTATCCACACATCAGGCACCTGTAAGGAGTAGCAAGCATTTCCTCTTTCCTAACTCAGGCTAGAACTTCTTAGCATAATGCATGACCGGTTAGCTTGAACCACCTACCCATTCCTAACAATATTTCTCTCAGAGTTCACTGACACATCATGCCCTTGCACCCTTGTTTCATCAAAAACTATGGAGCAGCATTGATGAATAGGACCTCTCCATTTGCCATTTAAAGAAATTTCTGCTCTTAAGTAGAGGCCAGGCAGGCTACATTCAGATTCTGCAAACAGCAATGCCTGTGAGAACCCTGTGTTAGCCACTGAGATATGCCTCAGTGGGTGTTTCAGACTCACAGCTTTTCCTCATCACCAGGTAGTCTCCACACTCATCTTCTATGGGCAGAAATATTTCTGGCACCACGATCAGGATGCGGCGCTTCGGCGGTGGGTTGATATTCCACGTGCACTCAGTGTTTGCAGGGTAGTCCCCAGGATAGTTGGGTGATTCAATATATCCAGTGTAATCTCCCAGTTCCCCTCCACACTGCCTGTCTGGAAAAGGAACAGGGGATGCAGGACAAGGCAAAGAGAGGTCACCCTACACCTCTCCTGCTGTCACCATCAGCTGCACGGGTGTCAGACACACACATTTTCCTTTTTACTGCTGTCTTTGCCAGCCTCTCACATTGCTGTGTAGCTGTGTTTACATGTGTCTGTGTGTGTATAGAGACTCCAGAGGTGGTTCTGAGCAGTCACGTCTCTGCCCTCCATTCTCCCTCTCTCATTTACCCTCAGCTTGCCACACCACAGCCACCATAAATCCAGAACAGTGGGTCCCTTTGTAATTGCCTCTTTCAAAGGTTGTTATTAAGAAGAAATGGTTACCAGAGCTACTAAGTTTTGTGAGCCAGCTTCCATTCCTCTTAATAGGAAGGAACAAATCAGGGTGCTGAGGACACAAACTCTGCTATATCAAGAGAGAAAAGATTTAGTAGCAAGACTCTGAGCAACCTAGCACCAACTGGCAAAACACAGTCATCACTTACCTTGACAAGGATGAAGGAACCAGTCTGCAGAAATCTCTCTCACAGAGCTCAGTGAGCCATGTGGGGTGAGATGCAGGCAGGCAGCAAAAGAGGAGCAACACCTCTGCTTCTCTCCAGCATCCTGGAGCAAAGCTATGTTTTGCCCTTAGGACCACTCCAAACATTAATGGCACAGTCTTTTTATTTGTAAGGGAGCATCAAAAACCATCTTGCTGTACTTACTTTTGCACTGTGTTACGTTTGTTGACCCATCAAAATCAGTAGTGGTGTTTCCAGGGCAGGAAATGCAGTAATTTTGTCCAAACTCGGGCTGGTATGTCCCAATTGCACAGCGAATACATCGGTGAGTTGTGGTGTTGTAAAAATGGCCAGGAGAACACTGAACTGGACAGTAATTAAATATGCATCATGGTTAAAAAAGTGGTAGTAGCATACTGGAACATGTTTTTATACATTTGTGTAAGACGTAGTGTAATTTCAGAAATTGAAATGCCATATTAGTAAACTGTGGGGATAACAAAAAAGAGGTAAGTAAGCAAATTTTAGTAGATCAGGTCATTTTGTGCAAGTTCAAAATTCCCAAATGCAACACTCTAGAGTTGTTCTGTGTGAAAGCAACAACAAAACCATATTAAAAAACCACAAGGGTAACAAAACTATTTCAGTTTTTTTAGGTTATTTTGTGCAAGTTGAAAAGATCTACAATCAAATGTAGTTTTCTATGCTGCACAGTCCTTTTTTTTCCTATTCCTTTTAAGCTCTGCTTACTCCCAAATAATTCTTCATGAGTTTTGAAAGCTAGCTTAGCTAGGAGTCCTTCCCTACATGCTGCCCCAATTCAAATGCTTCAGAAAAGCTCCAGATAGTTCTTGCATCTGTGATTTCATGTCTCATGTGGCCTCTTCCACATGCAAATTCCTGAGCTCTTCATTCCAGTTAATAGAAAGAATTCCTTTAATCTCCACTCCAGTTTGAAAACTGAACCTAATTTACAAACTTGGTTTTGTTTATGTTAAATAAAACTGAAATCAGTTCCTCTTATCTTGATCCAGAGTTTTAACATCATTTTTAGTACTTCAATTTTTCAAAATTAAGTACAAAAAACCAGTATTTGTGGGTTCAGTGATTCTACACTGAAGGAAACTATTAGATACCACACTACTACCAGTAATATTAATTCTTCAATGATACTGCAAAATTCTTATAATATGCTGCAATTCTCAATTGTAAACATATCTTAGCTGAAACTAGAAAGATCTCTTAATCCAAACCACTACCAAATGTTTTCATTAGGACCTTATTTCCATCCCTTGTTTCTGTTCTGCAGCAGTAGATTTTCTGTTAAGACTTTGTCCTCCAGTGATTTCTATGAGTAATTTTCTTCCACCCATACTTTTGGAAATCAGTTTTAGAAAGAACTGAGGCTTTACTGAATTTCCTTGCAGCCAGGCCAGGCCAGGCCAACCAGCTATGAGACTCCTGAAACAACTGACCCTCAGAAGGAGAAAGAACCTTCTCTGAATGCCCCACTTGAGAAGAAGCATTTCCTTTTGCCTCAGATCAATGCAGTTCATCAGATAAATCTTGGCCTCACCTTTGGTCTCACAGTCCTGAAACAAGGATGCCCCGCTGTGCCTGGTTGTTAGACCTCCTCCACAGGGAAAGCAGGATACTCTCCCAGCTTCAGGCTGGTATGTTCCAAGGGGACATGGCAGACAGGGCCTGAAGCCATCAGGAGAATATTCACCAGGGGAGCACTGATCTAGGAGAGGAAGGACACACATTGTAGATGAAGGTGTGTTAGTGAGCCTGGGCAGGACCTGCAAGCTCACAGTGAAACTGCTCCCCTTTCCTGGAGCAGCTGGCACCAGGGTGCTGGAAATGGATGCTGGAAACAGCTAGAGCTCAATACCTCCAATGTGCACTGTGAAACAGACACGGATAACCTTTGGAGCCAGTGAGCTCTTCTGGGAGCTGGAATGGATTTCACACTTTGTTGCAAGGCCACAGTGGACACTCAGCCTGTTCAGTGCAATTATGTAGTGATTATCTACTCTTTCTAGCTAGAGAGCTCTTGAACTCCTCCCAAATGAAATAATTTAGTACTGAATCTAAGATGCCAAAAACGTACTTCCAGATTTCTATAAATACTTGAATCTCAATATTCATTGAGAATTGAATATTCATATTTCATAGCCATTAGCATTACTGGATTGTGTGGAAACCTCAAGTGCAATAAGCAGTTGTGCAAATTCAGTAAACTAAACATTATGCCTTAAAGACTTTTAAAGCAGAAATATTCTTGCCATTGCTCTGATACTGGAACTTGGATAATGATTATCTGTGCACTGGACTGCTGCAATCTGTATGGTGCATAGACTCAATCTGACTGATTTTACTTAAACATACACCTCAGTATTATCTAGCAAGCCCAGCAATATTCATTAGTATCTTTGAAAAGTTTTGGTTTTCAAACTTTTCACAAAAGGATTGGTTTCAGTGCTGGTATTTAATAATTACCCTGCTCTGGAAAGGCACAAAACACTGTTGCAGTTGTTCAGCTGTGCTGAAAAATTCTGTCCTTTTAAGACCTGTTATGATAATAAACTGTTAGTTTTAGTTTATAGCTCCTATAAATCACTCAGTGAATAGCTGTTTTGTTAGGAAGTTAAATTGGCCTTGGCTTCATTTCAGGATATATGAGTAACAACAAGCAGGGCATTAACTACCGGTCATGATCAATGATGAAGAGTTTTGTTTATGGCTGATACACTGAGAGGAATAGTTGAGTGTCCCTCCTTAGCTTAAACATAAAATGCAGCAGGTTAAGCCACGCTCTGTAGCTTATCAATGAAAGCTTGTGAGGAAGTCTTAGCTTCTGGTTCTAACTTTTTCCACCACACATCACTTCTGCCCTCATAAGGACACACATTCATTTGCTCCCACAATTTTCAAGCCTTTCTCTATTTTATAAACATTCCTACAGAACACTCATCTCTGTAGACTTTGTGCACTTCCACAACCATGAATGAATTCAGGCTTTCATTGCAGCACTCCTAATAAGGTAAGGAAAGAGCACTATTTACAATTCCACGACAAGGAAAGACAATTCAGGGTTAGGAAAGGTGATTCTGAGAAGTGGCTACTGACTTCAGAAACCTAGAAGAAATGGAAAGACCTGAGCAAATCTCCTTCCCTCATAAAACTCCATGGCTCTATAGGAAATCAGTGCTCTAAGTGGCCTTGCTAGAAAATAGCTGCTCTCTGCTTTCTCCCCTTGTCTTTTTCCATTCATTTTAATCACATGTCAAGCTTGGAGTGGTTTGGGTTTGGTTTTTTTTTTGTTGTTGTTTTTTTTTTACATTTAGGAGAAGGGATATCTCTGTTCTGTGTTTTGAACAGAAACACTGGTCGTACAAATTGAGTCTTAAAACTGTACTTCAGGTTTCCTAAACTTGCTCAGAGTCCAGCAGAACAGTAGGACATCTACCAGAGCTCAAAGGAAACCTGCCCCAGGCAGGAATCAAACCCACAACTTATGTGGAAATGTTGCATTTGAGAACTTATCCCATCAGATCTCTCTTGACAACTTTACCAGCTGCATCTTACTTGCCTTGAAACCACATGTTGTGAAAATTGTGGAGCTCCCTGTGGAAGACCACTGAGTTAATCTAAATCTTCCTGGATTATTTAGGAAAGTGCCTAATTTTTAAAAATTCCTATTGAGGAAATCAACTTAAAAATACCTCCTCAGACATCACTGAGATCCTCAATCTGGGCCAAAGGAAAACTTTTCCATTAAATCTCAACCACTTGAGTCAAATATTTCCTTTTCATTTTCCTAGAAGGTGGCAAGAACAGAAAGAAAATAGACTAACTAGCTACCACCACTGCCCCACTGTAACAGGGTGTTGAAAAACAGCTGAAAAAAAGCTCTGACTTCTGAGACACACCAAACACTTCAGGCTTGGATTGATCCTATGTGCATTTGAGAAAAGAGGTCAGTCCACCCACACACAGATTTTGCCATTTACAGTCTAACAACTACTCAATATTCAATGCAAATATTACAATTACAATTACTCCATGCCATGTCCAAGTTTTAATGCCTCAAGCTCACGAATATATCAGTTTCTTCACATGACCACATCAAACCAAGTCTTCAGAGTAGCAGAGGTGCCAGATCGATCCACAAACACATTCCCTGTAAACTGCTCCCAGTTGCTGCTCATCTTCCACCTAGAAATGTTTCAAACAGGCCACTCATCCAGTCCCACTGGAGCACAGAGCTGGGGTAATAAGGAAAGCCTGTTTAGAAGCCCACAGTATTCACAGGGGCCCAATTTAGCATAACAAACAGACTTAGTGCTAGATTCCTTTATAGTAACATTAATAATAGGGGCATTATTTCAACACAGAAATCATCCCACAGAACTCCATACGACTGTGCATAAGATTAGGATAAACCTTTTCTTAAAAAAACCCCAATAAAATTAACAAAAGCCAAAAATCTGCAAGAAATACCTCTAAGAAGCTCAACTCTTCTAGATATTTGCTTAAATAAGACAAATACAGAAGTTTATGAGCTTCATTTTGCAAAACTAGAAACTGCATGGCCCCACCTGACATGTGGGAAATAACCAGTCAAAACCAGATCTGAAGATCTGCAAATAATGACATTAAATCACAATTCCACTGGCTGGCTTTGCTCTTTTTTTTCAGAAACTTGATTGTTTTTCTCCAAATGAACAAAAGAACCAATTGCCTCTGGTAGACATCATTTCTGCAGCCACTCTTTGTTTATCTTCAATATCCATTAAAAACCCGGTCTTGAGTCTCATGCAGCTCCTTTAAAGGAAAAAAAAAACCTGAAAGCTTTTCTGATGCAAAAACAAGAAGAAAAGGGGGGTGGGAGGGAAGAGAGGGGCCCACAGGGATCCAGGATTAACAGTTACAAAGACATTTAAAGGCTCTTCCCCTCTTTTCAGCACATTAGCCTTTGAGCATTTGCTCCTATAGACAAACACTGTAGTATCTCAGGGGCTGAGAAGGTGAACCTCATAAAGGAGGTCATGATCCACCAATTCACCACTTCTTAAGAATGATGCCTTGACTTTATAAGGAAAATCAGCAATAAGTGATGCAAATCGATTCTGAAGCGGCATCCTTTAAGTTATTGTGTTTTAGCAGGTCATACATTTAGGTCACATGAGATGGTTACACATTCTAAGGATTTATGTCTTGAATCTATGATTGCCAGGGCAAGCAGGTTAGCAGGAAAAATAGCACCCTTTTTCCCCATTTGATAATTCATTTCTTCTTCTTGGATTTTCACAAAATTGTTTAAAAAACCCCAAACAAACAAACAGACAAAAAAAGATAGTTGTGCAAAACAACTATTAATTATAACACCTGCAAAGGCAGGCAGCACTTTGCTTTTCCTTTTAGCTATCTCTCTCACACTTTTATAATGCCAGTATCATAGCACATACAAACTTTTGAGACGTGGTTCATCATTCTGGATGAAATGTTATTATCTTATTTGCATCCTCTCAGCTGAGGGGGCAAAGCTGCTGAATGCTGAGCAATGAAATGCACTGACAGCTCCCACACAAGATGAGGCTGCTCACCATTTGGATCAGAGCAGTGCCTGTGCCAGTGCTGCTCATGCCTGCTGTTCTCTGAAGTGACAGCTCTTTAGGGCAATCCAGTTGCAACTACTGTGGAGCAAGGACACACTCTCATGTCCTTTTTTGCACTCATTTCAGGAAATGGTAATTCTCAGTGCCTCCTTCCACCTCTGAAAGTATTGGTGGGTTAACACAAAATAAAATACCAAATGAAACAGGCAAAATGTACTTTTGACTCCATGGGATGTGAACAAGGTTTGACAGAGTTTTAAGCAATGGAAGACCAGCTAAATTGCTTGCTGTTTGAGCTTATTTTCTTTCAATGCAGAAGTTTCTGGTAAATAAGTTTCTGAAAATGTATTGATACATGGCTCACATATAACAAGGTAGAAAAATGCAACACTTGAACCTCTAACACATCAGAAAATCCCAAACAGGACTGTACAACAAACAGCACAGTTGAAATAAACTACACTATCCCTTGGAATCAGCAGTGAATTCCCTTTTACCACTTATAGCTTTTTAAAGAACAGTAGGCACACAAGTGCAAGCATGCAGCATATTAAGAATGACAAAATACCCTGGAAACCACATGTAATTTGTTCCTGGTGCCTTTCTAAAGCTTTTCTTCTGTGCTATGCCCCACTCAAGAGAGTAGGATTTAAGACAGGAAAATCAGGAATAGAACCACCTCACCAGGAGTGTGAAACCAAATGAAATTTATCTTGCTGCTGCAACTGCAGGCCAGCTCTCAGAGCCAGAGCTGGACTTTCCCTCTGACACTGCTCAAATATAAATAATGTTTCAGACAGTGCTGTGCCAGGAGAATTCTACCACAGGAAGAGGACCAGCACACAGTTTTCTGAATAAATAAAACTGTATCTAACTGTCCTGGTTTAGGGCAAACTCAATATCCAACATAATCAGAAGAGATGACTGGGGATACAAGCGTCATAAAGTCACCCTAGGACACTAGCCTAGCCATATCCAAGTATTTGAAAACAATGAAATAAAACCTGGATTTCATATTTTGCATCAAAGAAGACTTGCAAGTCCTTTTGACTTATTTGGTTCCCACACTGCTTCCTACTCCTCTGGCCAGACTGAGCAAAACCCCTTTGCCAAAGTCCTTTGCTGTCCAGAGAACACATCCACCAGCTGCACTGATCCATTTGCTGACCAGTAACTCTGGAGTGCTCTGGAGCCACTTTCTCCCCAGAACCACTAGCATGTCTAGGTAAGCAGAGCCCTAATCCTGTCCAGCAGTTCCCAAGCAGCTCTGCAAAACAACCAGATCAAAACAAAGGGAAAAAAAACAAACCAAAACACCCTCTCCCACACACACCCCTGAGCTAGCTTCTTGCCTTTCTTCCCACTCCATTCTCCTCTCCCCAGCCCATTTCTTAGCTCCTTCTGGCTGGCAGACCAAGCAGCAGCACCAGCCCCCCAAGCCTTACCTTAACCATTCACCCTGGGACAATCAGCTTTTTCTAAGGAAATGAGGCGTACTAACAGCACTGCCTCTGGGTGTACTTTTATGTCCTCTCAGCAACACTGAGCTGTCTGCCCAGCTCCCAGCAGCCTCACAAGTGATGTAGGGAGGTTTCAGAGATACTAATTTTCTGTACATTTAATGAAAATAAGCGGGGAGCAAGTGCAAGGAGAGAGACCTTAATGTCCATGCAAGTGAAAGACTGTGGTGCAAGTTCCACCTCCTGTTTGATCACAGCAAATCTACACAAGGATGTGGTCAGAATAATTCAGTTGAAGAAATGAAGGCTCATTTAGTGGATGCACCTCATTAGGCATGAGCAAGTCAGATCATAAGGTACAAGACACACAGGGTCATTCCACTGCTCACAGCAGCACCTGTTACAATGTCCAGAAAAAACTGTGGCACCAATTCAGCAGCCCAAGAGGCCTGACTTCTCCAAACTGCTCTTCAAAACGCTTTGTCTTCATATGCTCAGTGAATCTGTTTAAACCATGGACATGCTGTTTGTGCTCACAACACCAAAGAGCTTCTCAGGCAGGCATTGCCCAAAATCTCCCTCCCTCTCTGAACTAGAACAGAAATGCCAGATTATGCTTCTCATTTGTGCTGCAACATTAAACTGGTTCTGCAGCTACCTAAAGAAAGTTGTGTTTCTTTGCTGTTCCAATTTGTATTTGTAATTCACATTGCCTTTTCCACCTGCAACATTTTTAGCTTACTCATCACTGTTTTTTTCCAGATGATATCACAAATATCTTCAGAGTCATACTGTGCTCTGTACAATTGGACTGAGATTTTTTCAAAGCCTTCCTCTAGCATCCAACAAAACACCTTGAATATATCCCTGTAAACTCATCTTGGTGAGCTTTCCAAAATTTTTCAGATTTATTGCAACGTTCCAAGAAAAAAAAAACCTCTTACAGCTTTTCCGAGATTTCCTGAGTAATTCCCTGCTTGCTTGCACAGATGTTTTGAACTATTTTTCTGTTTGACGAATCCAAGTTTTTCTAGAGTTAGCAAAACTGGATTGGAAAATCTATTCTTAGGCCAAATGCTGCTGCTGGAAGACATACTAATTCAATGTGACAGGCATTTTAAAGGCTTGCTGATTCACAATCCACCTACACGCTGCCTACCCCATGCAGCCTGAATTAGCCGTCATGGTTGTTATGGCCCTGTTAAGATGTAACATCTGACCCCTCTCCTTAACTTTTGTGCTTTGGAAGAATTTACTATGGACTGCACTATGGCGGTGCCCTCCAGTGCCATGATAATCAAGAGTTTTCTCAGTGCTGGCCAATAAACCCCCTACTCCCCATGAATTTATAACTCAGTCATGAAGATTCTCTGGGACTCTGAGCTTAGTCAGCACAGTGAATGTGACTGTATTAAATTCTGAGCAGGCTGTTCCTTGGGATGAGGGAGGGGTGAGATGAGCTCAGGAGCACAGCATTACACTGAGCAGTAAGTGTATTCTTAAAGGCAACATTGGTGATGTCGAGGCCATTGGTGCCTGATGTTATTCCCAGGATCTCCGCCTTGGAGCGTATTGCAGGCTGTACCTCAGCTGCAGTGCCGTGCACTGAGCCCTTGTTCTACTCTGTAACACAGCAACTGCCAGCAATAAATTCATAGAGAGAGCTTCAGCAGCACTTAGAGCACCCCCACCTCTCCTGGACAAGTGAGCCACGATCCCTCCGAGCTCAGCACAGGCCTGAGCACAGCCGCGAGACACACGAGGCCCTTCGCTCCCCATTCCCACCTCGCTCACCACATCTGCTACCCGGGTGTAGCTGCCCCACTCCACAGGACTGCTGTGGCTCCGAAGGCTTCAGAGCCTTCCTGGCCGGCTCGTGGTCCGTGCCAGAGAGGCGGATGCGGAACTGGTCCCTGCTGACCGTCTTCCGCAGGGTCCGGATGGTTTTACGGAACCGCTTCTCCGTCTTCTTCCGGGCACAGCGCACGTCGCACGTGTCTGAAAAGCACCAGGGGCGAAAGCTGCTCTGAGCGACAAAATCCCACCCCATTCAAAACACCAACCAACTCAAATTGCCGAGAAAGCGGCTTCTGGGAACAAGTCTGCAACCCTTAAGGACAAAACCACTGGGCAACTCTTCAATCTTTGAGACTATCCCCGTCCCTCAATCTTTCTCAAGCAGTAAAATTAATTTTCAAAACAGGAGATACTTTTTATCATCATTTTGCACACAGACAGAAGTGAAAAATACAGAAATTAAGGAGCAAACGGCAAGAAGCTTCAAACCGCACCTGGAATTATTTTCCAACCAACCTGTCACCTCCTTCCGGCTCGTTTCAAGCTCAAAGTCCGCAGTGATAAAAATCTCTCTAGTCGCTGTCAGTCTACTGAGGGCTCCATGAACTTTCTTGCCAGAGCTGCATGTTAGGTTTACATAGTGGAAGCTCTCCATTACTGAATTTTGCCTCTCTGTATGAACAAAATCAAAGGAAGCAGAAGCTTGGCCAGCTCTGTTACTGAACATTTACCAGCGCTCAGCACCCCCGTCATCATGAAGAGTTAAAGAGGAGCAAACCATCACCTTCACATGCCAGTAAAAAAAACATTTTGGCCAGTCTCTCAGCTGGTGCACCCTCACACAGAATCATGACCATTCTCATGGCTTCAGTGAGGAAATAAGGTTTAGTTAAAGAAAACACCCAAAACAGGCTCTGGTTCTGGAGTACATAACTTGTTACTGAGCATTCAGGGCAGTTTCTCACTGTTACTCTGCTGAGAACAAACAATCAGATACACTGATCCATCATATTGTTTAATGACTCCTTTCCCCATTTTTTTTCTTTTTTTTTAAGTACTCCTCCTCATTTTCTGCTGACTGTAAATTCCCAGTCTACACTTTCTGCTTTGGAACAGATGGAAGAGCTGACCTCACTGCATCCATCTGGGGCTGCTGAAGAATGAAAGGAAGACAAGAGAAAAGAGGGATAACCCTTTAGACAACAGAGTCAGCATAAAAGGTCAGGAGATTCTTCAACAAGGCATCAGACAGTAAGGAGCAGGTGAGAAAGGGAAGCAGAGAAAGGTAAAAAGAGGAAGAAAAGGAAAGAATCAAATTAACAAAAAAGAATGATTGATTTTACTGAGAATTTATTTGCAGAGTTACAAACAAAAAAAAAAAAAAAAAAAAAAAAGGAAAAGGGTTTTTCTAAAAAAAATTGGGGGGGGCCCAAAGAAAACCCGGGGNGATGGATTTTACTGAGAATTTATTTGCAGAGTTACAAACAAAACAAAAAAAAAAAAGGATAAGGGCTTTCCTAGAAAGACTGAGAGGATGCCACAAGGAAATCCTGGCATCTGAAATAACTGTTACAAGAATCATGGCCAGGCAGGAGGGTGATTCATGAAGTCAATTAAGAATAGAAAGCCTACAGTCCTCTGTGCTTTGCTTGTGGTGTACTTCATATCTGGAAAGCACTTAGCCCCTGAGCTATGGCTCTAACCTGCTTACCTGCATTTTTGTATTCATACCTGGTATCATCTGCTCCAGGCTTTCTTGAAACATCTCAGTCTTTTTCAAACTACATTTTCCTTCATTTAATTTAAAGGTTACACTTATCTTGATGGCTGAAGCATCTTCAGGAAAAAACAATGACACGTTATTTTTAAAAAAGGAGTAGAAAATTGAGATGTCACATCATAATGATGACAACAAAAAATGTGCTGGTATGAAGTGATCATCACAGAAAACCTAGTGAGATGCCAGAACCCGCCTGCTGTGAAAGCTGGTTATGTAAGCTGGAACTAGAATGAGGTGTAGCACATTTTATTAAGAAAAAAAAAAAGACAGAGAGAGAGAGAGAGAAAGGAGGTCAAGACCAGATCTACTATTGGGTGAATCAAGTAAGGGTGAGCTGAAATCAAAGGAGATACTCCAGATCATTTCAGAAAGTAGTTTATGTCTATGGCTGTAAATGCTTTCTAAACTTTACTGTCCAACAGCTCAACCTAAACACGTTTTATGTTGCCAACACTGTCCAGTTTGGATGACTAAAAGGAGACATGACTCCTGGTCTAGGTATTTACTTCACTATTGATCTTTTTCTCTTTATTTTTAAGCTCCAGTTTCAATGCTGATGAAGCAGAATAAGGGGAATTTTCTGTGGTAATCATGAACTACAGTCATGAGGAAGAGGAAGAAAAAAAGAGACAGATTACAATGAAGAGGGAAATAGAAAGTCAACAGAAATACCTTTGTTTCACAGTTATCAATGAAAATAAGTCAGTCAAACTATGTACAGTAAATGTGGTGATTACCCAGCCAGCTGGAAGCATTTGCATTTTGCTGCTTTTTCTTAAGCTGAGAGGACCTGCCACAGGTGAGGGTGTAGGCATCTTGTGTTCCTAACAGACAGACAGATAATAAAGACACAGGCACAGTGCACACACTGAGGACTCCTGTAGCATAAAACACATTTCAAATTCATTGGCATCATCTTACAGTGTTGTTCATAAAATACTCCTCATTAGAGCATTCAAAGGATTCAGGAAGAGAAAGAGCATCAGCCCCACAAGCAGTGGCTGGGTCCCCATGCTGTGTCCTGTGGGATGGAGGGGCTGCGTGGGCAAAACCTCAGACCCCACGCAGGGCTGGAATGCCTTTCCCCATTCACCAGTGCCTGCCAGGGCCAATTAAGGAATGGCCCAGGGAGCAGGGAGAATTCTTCCCTGTCCTCCTCAGCTTCAACAAGAGACTTGTTGTGAGAAGGGAATCTGAGGGTAGACTGGTTATAAAAGACAGGGAAAGAGGGGCTTTCCTGGACACTGTCAGGGATGTAGCCCTTTATTATCTGCAGGGAAAGAGGAAAGACCTCTGTTTCTTGACTGCTTCTTGGGGCTTTGCAGAGAGTTAGGAGGTTGCCTTACACTCTGTACAGAATCACATGCTTGGTTTTGCTAGTTCTGACTTACCAGAGAATACCTGGACATCAGGAGAGCAGCTCAGAAAGCATCTGTCACTCCCACCACTCTTAATGCAGTGCAGCAATACCTTGGGTGACACATTGTCAGACAAGGGACCTTTTGTCTCTAAATAGGATAAAACAAACACTCACAGAATTAAAACATCTACCTTCACCCTACCAATAAATCAGCGTGCAGCTGCTTTTGTAGCCGGTACCTGAGAGCACCCATGCAATTAATATGCTGTTTAGACAGAAGATTAAAGCAAAATAAAATCATTGGAAGATCACATCACAAAAGTAATTTCCTTTATCATGAGCAAAACCTTCTCATGTAGAGGAACAAAAGGAAATAGAAGAATGAGCTAGATAAAAGCACAGGAAAGAAAGCATCAAAATCCCTCAAAGTATCTCCTGTTTTTGGGGTTGGTTTTCTGTTTGTTTTTATGAGTTTCAACATCACTACCATCACGCCTTGCTAAAAATTAAAGCAGAATACCAGGAACAATGACTCATACCACTTAACTGGACAGACCATCAAATTTGACTGTAACCATATGGCCCATCAGACACATCAGGAGCAGAAGTACATTTACTAGACACCTTACCAACACAGTCCTTTTTATTCCAGTGTAGCTTGTAGTTAGAGTGACACAGGCATTCATAGTCTCCCAGCGTGTTCACACACAGCTGTTGGCAGCCACCATTGTTGATGCTACATTCATTAATATCTACAGAAGAAAGGTAAAAATACTTTCAAAAAGTTACTCTTCCCAAAGTTATGCACTCTGACTCCACTAGGTAAATGTGGACACAAATACTGCTCAGTACAGTTTGGAAAAGACTTTAGGAATGCTGCCTGGACTCCGACCTTGAAACAGTCTGTCTTCATGGAAATCCTTTGATAAATGTTAAAATACACCAGATACTGGTGGCTCATAATTAAACAATATCCAGCCTCAGCAATATGAAAACAAATTAACTCTAAGAAAAGCAGATCAAGTCAAATCTGTATTGCACTGTGTCTGGTTAATTAATACTTCTAATTTGAAATGAAGACAGAGAACATGGGCAGGATTCATACTGACCAATCCTCCAAAGGGGTGTAACAGATGCAACTACTCTGGAACACTTTGGCTCTTTGGGCAAACACCACCTTTGTGTCCCTCTCATCTCTTTTGGCCAATTATCTGATTTTGGAGCCTTGTCCCACCCAATAAATGCCAATAAAGGGAGAAATTACTGACAGCACAACATGCTTCCTCTGGTGCAAACTTGCATGCTGATGCAGAATGTACCATTCAGCAGTGCTGTATCCCAGGGGTCACCACTGGGGCCAATTCTATTTATCCTCTTCATTAAACCTGGATGGTGGGACAAGAGTTCACCCACAGCAAGGTCACAGATGACACAAAACTGGGAGGAGTGGCTGATGCACCAGATGGTTGTGCCACTATTCAGAGGGACCTTGACTGCCTGGAGAAATGGGTCAACAGGAATCTCATGAATTTGAACAAAGGGAAATGCAAAGGTCTCTGTCTTTGCTGCTCAGATCCACACTGAGGAGAGCTTCACTTCTCTCCCATAGCTTTATGGCAACTTTACCTAAACCCAGAAAGCTGCCATCAAGAAACCTCTTGAAAGCCCCATAAAGTTTGTGTATCTGAGGGTACCTACTTCCACACACACTTATCTTAATGGCAGTAAGATCTCGTCACTGCTGTCCCCAGACTAGTTAACCTCTAAATAACAATTTGTTAGAAAACACTGTGAAACACATTACAAAACCAGGCTGATCTGGGGGGAAAACATGCTCTTAACAGAACTGAGACAGCAGGGGTAGGAATGAGCAGCAGAGGAATAATGGAGAAAGAGGGCAACACCTTACTCTGGTACTGCTGCCTAAGATACCACTAAATCAGCCCAGATCTTTAGTTTACCACTTCCTAGGATGGCAACCTCTTATCTCCAGCACTTACTGACTTCTTCTACAGAAGTCAGGAGGTGTATTCTTAGTATCCTTCCAGCTCTGACCAGCCTGTGATTGCCAGCCAATGAGGACCTTACTGTGGTATGAGGATTAACACCGTCTGCTCAGGCATATGACAAGAAAAGGTCAATTAGCAGCCAACAGCAAAATTAGTTACTTTTCCTCACTGGTAGCCAAAAGAAATTGAATCAATCCAGAGGAATTAATCAGAAGTCTTTTACTAAGTAGAGCACGTGATAGTGTTATTCCTTATCCAGATAAGTTCACCTGTTCGGTATAAAACACAGTGATGTTGTAGCTCTGTAATCTTATTTGCAGAATTTCTAGAGACAGAGGGTAAAATAGACAGCCACACATGGATTTCTGAATTGTTATCTCCAACTGTGCTCATTCTGCCTCAGAAATAAACAGGTCTTACTCAGAATTAAGTAAAGTTTGGTGTCAGTAAGGTCTTGCTTGAAGGTTACATAAAACAAGTTTGATTCCATTTAATGTCCCAGTTATTCATGTTTCCTCATGTTAATTCTGGGAATTTGCCACATGTCAAGGTTCTATGAACAACTTTCTCTTTCCTTGAACTGTTCTTGTAGGAAAGACATAAAAAATTTAAGAGTATTAATCTTGGCCAGTGTAAAGTGGTACTACATCAGCTAAATTCCAACCTACATCACATGAGGACCTGACATGTGCACAACAGCAACCTGCAGAACCTTAATTTTCAGAGCCATTCAGAGCTGCCTGTTCTTCAAGTCCTACTCCACTGACTTTTCATTGAAGTCAATGACTCTTCTGCATGTGAAAACGGAATAATGGACCTCAGATGCAAGCACAAAACCCATCAGTTTGTCCTAATAGTTACAGGTCCTTTTTGCATGCCCAACATAAAAGCAAGACCACTCGAGCAGAGACAGAAAACAAGCAGGATCAGCTTCTACTTTCGCTGTGTCTCGTTATCACGGCGTGGGGTACAATTGACTCCGTGGTCCCCCTGCATCTGCGTCAGTTTGTGTCTTGCAGGGCCCCCAAGCAGGCCTGTGGGAAGATCCCCGTGCCCCAGGGCCTGTGGCTGCCTGTGACTCACCTCCACAGCGTGTGAAGCCATACAGGGCATATCCCTTGTTACAGGAGCACTCGAAGGTGCCGGGGTGGTTGATGCACGCGTGGTCGCAGGCCCGCTCGAAGGAGCACTCGTCAATGTCTGCAAGGTTTAAAGGGAGCCATCAGAACCTCTCAGCCCGGCCAGGGAGCCCTGAGGAGCCAACAGAGTTCAACAACTGCAGGGATGTGCAGATTTATGTGAACTAAGCAGATTCTTCCAAAGCACATAGTGTAACATAATGAAATGACAGTTTTTAAAGGAACGCTTAGTTTGCCAAACAAGCTTTTTCTTGGCAAGCGCAAAAATTGCTCTTACATTTTTACAATAATGTTTAAACATTATTTTAAAACAAATTATTTCTCTTCTATGGGAGAAGAAAACTGCTGACAAAACTCTTATTTAATTAAGATTACTCTACATAGAAAAGAAGTCTACAAAGGAAGGTATTGCCTTTGTTTTTTCTCCCTAAATGAAGCTCTATATGAATATACAGTGCCTGATTTAGGTCTCCTGAAAATCACAGTGTTCCCTGAGAATGAACATTCATTATACCGTCAAAAGCACCTAAAATTTCTGTGCTAGTACATTTTGCATGCCAGGTAAGAATGTTGCAAGGCACAAAAAAGTTCATATCAACATCACTAACACTTTTCATCAGTCTTCTTCCTTTTTTCCTTGGGTTTTGGTATGCATCATGATATCACTTTTGAAACAGTCTAGGGAAAGCAACAGAAGTGACAGGGGGAAAAAGGGAGAGTCTTTCAAATCCATTCATAAACAGATTTCATTTTTTAAAAAACTATCTTGAAAATCAGATTGTTTATATGGTAAGTTTTTGTCCATAAAAACAGTCAACCTTCTTTGACTATCCTATAAAGGATAAGAATGCACCAAAAAAACCCAGTTGAAAATTATTTTCTCTTGGTCAGTTCAGTTTTCTGAAATTCACCTTTAATGTCAGCTGGTTGCTTAGGAAATAACATAATTCACCATTTGGCTGACTGAACTGACATTGTTTCATCCTGTTGCTTTTCCACGACCACAGACCATTTTGATCCTCACATTTTTTGTGCATTTAAGCAGCTTAAATAGCATTGCTAAATCTATACATACAAACCACTATACAGCAAAACAAATAGGCTTTTTAGGTCTCACAGGAGAGATCCATGTCACCCTCAAAAGCAAATGCTCCATGGTGTTTTAGGGAGCAGAGAGATTCCAGTCTGTCTACAGATCTATCATTTCATAGATCACATTATATCTTTTTCCTTTAATAATGAGGTCATGGCAACTACATATCCTGTTGAGAAAAAATAGTTTTGAATGGTGAATCAGTCAGTAAGATAGAGAGAGAGACATTGCCTATTTTCCCCTGTAAATTATTTTAAGATCATTAAGGCGGGGGGAAGCATTAACCCCTAGAGATCTTTTTAATATGACACCGTCTCTGCCCCTTCCAGATAATAGCTCACTGTGCCATTAAACTCATCTCCTACAATAGCATCAAGCCAACTGTATTAGCTCAACAGCTGTTTCAGGAGAAAAAAATCCAAACTGAGGAATGGGAATTATTCTGGAGTCCATTATCACTTCATCATTGTAGTAGATGTCCAAGCCACGCTGATTTGTCCTACTTTTGTTGCACCATTGTCTCTCTCTAGTGCACATACCTTGACAGGACTTCTCATCTGTTAATAATTTAAATCCTTTTCTGCAGCTGCAATCAAAACTGCCAACAGTGTTTTTACAGAAATGATCACAGCCTCCATTATTGGACTGGCATTCATCAATATCTGCAAAAAAAATAAATAAATAAATAAATAAAAGCTTCACCAAACAAACAGAGCTTGAGCACTCAACCTACTTCCACTGCCAGATCCAGAAAACAGTCACGTCCAGTCGGTGAGAGGAGCCCAGAAACAAAATCTAGTGAGACTACCACAAATTGTAAGGAAGGTCAGATCCAACTCTTAAGAATGATCCAGCCCATTCAGCCCCAGGACAGTGTTATTTGCTCTCATTTAATATATTGCTGTCAGTTGCATTTGGGTAATGCATTCATAAAAGACCATTCCCTAAGTTCTGTTTGGAAACACTTTGACTCCAAGGCTCTCTAAGAGGTTTTAGTGTTTTAAACATTCTCTCCATTTCCTCTTCGTAAGCCCTGCAGAAATCTCAGACAGAAACTTCCTGAGCTACCCTGTCCTTTTCATGGCAATATTAGAATGAGGCCTTTATCTAATATTAATTGACTCAGGCCTGGGGATTTCATCATTTTTGCTTAGCAGAACAGTCTTAACATCCAATTACTGGAAAAGCAATATAATATACAACTTAACCGTGCCTTTGCTCCTTGCCAGTGCTCTCATTAGAGCTGCTTGGAGCAGTGTGTATTTATAAAACACATCCCTGTTTACACACTGATATTTACTCACCAGCTGCCCCAGTGCCCAGCTGGCTGTGGGTAATAGAGCAGGCTGTTGGACTGGATACCTGTGAGCACCCACACCTGCTGGCCTCCGCCAGCACTGACCTCTGCCTGACCACAGAGCTGCTTCAGCTCTCCCAAACCTCACCTCCGAAAAATGAGGCCCAGGAGGTGGAAGTGGAGAGAAGGAGGGCAGAGCAGAAGGGATTCTCTGCACGTGATACACCCGATGTGAAGGAAACCACCGCCTCCACCCCCGGTGCAGTCCTTCCTTCGGTCAGATTGCACACACCAGCTTTCCCCCTGCATTGCCTTTGTTTGGAGTATCTTACAGGACTTGGTAACACCAGACAGGGGCTGGCACACGTGTCCAGGAGCATAAACCCCACCTTTGCATGTCTTGCCATCAAACTGGAGAGTGAATCCCACGGGGCAGCTGCAGTGGACGCCGGTGGATGTGTCCTTGCAGGTGCGGTCGCAGCCGCCGTTATTCACCGCGCACGTTTCTGGACAGAGAGACAGAGCTCAGGTTTGCTCAGGGAAGTTATGACAGTACCAAGGAGCACCGTGGGATACAAGGCACAGCCCCAAGCACACTGCTATTCAAACATTTAGCCTAGAACACACCAGCTAAATACATGCGTTGGCAAAATCCCTGCCTCAGCTATTCCCAGGTTTTTTGTGGAAACTCTACAAAAGAAAATACTGTCTTCTGGGTGTTCCACTTGTGTCCTAAACGCAAACCCCTGCTCCTTGATGATGAATCTGTTACTGTCAGTCAGTTTCCTTATGCCCACACTGAATCCTGGCTGATCCTCTGACACTTCCCACCAATGGGACACCTGATTATGCTCAGCACTACTAAACCAGTTTTCTTAAATCCCTCCCAAGTTATCTTCCCATGCTACCTGTGCTCCCAGTCATGATGGATAACACCCTCACTGAGCATTCCTTCAGCCTGGTAAGCCAGGTGCCATTTCAACCAAAGTTTGTTCCTCTCACATCCCTCTGTGAAAACTGTGTCTAAATCTCACCAAACCTTTTGAGTAAACTCTTCTAAAACACAGTTCTTCACATCCAACCAACCAGAAATAACTCACTCTTTGGCATTCATCCTCTTGTCATCAGTCTAACCATCTCAGTCAGTCTAACACTGGCTGGACAAACAATTTCACATAGCATGTACTGATTGAGAGAGCTGCAAAGAACATCTTTATAATGTCTGCTTTTGAAATCTTCTTTCTAGTTCTGTATCATTGTTTTCTCCAGCATCAAGCATATGCTACTTATTGTTGAGTTTTGGGAGCTTGACTGATTTATTCCTTCCCAATCTCTTATTTCATATGCAGTACTGGCAGGCTGTGCCCAACCTCCAAGGGAAGACAGAGTGCATCTTCTTTCTTCCTCTGTCATTCCTTTTGGAAATAAGGCTATTAATTTGGATGTCTGAACATTAGGGAATAATATTTCCTTAAGAGAGAGTGGATCATCTCAGGCAGAATTCAGCCCAGAGCTGAAGGTTACCATAAAAAACCAAGAAAGCCCCACACCAATTCTTTGATCTAAAGGGTTTCAACAAGCAGCAGAATTATTTTACCCATAAGCAACCGCCGCTTCACTCTCTTGTCCACATCAGCTGCTGCTGTGGTGTTTCCCTCAGAAATTTCAACAGCAGCCTCTTCCCTCTCTGTAAGGGACATGAAAAAAGCAAGTGAGTAAAGGTGCCCTGACCAGAGCCCTCATCTGACATCCAACACACACTCAAACAGCTTCATCACACATTGAATCAGAGACAATCGGAACTGACCAGGCAGGAAGAAATTATTTTTAAAGAGCAAGTAGTAACAACAATCATGAAGACCCTTCAGTCAAAACCACAAGACTACTTTGCTTTTGTGGCTCCCTTACAAGGCATGTTTGCTTCAGTATCCTTAGCAAAACAAAAGATGTGCTGCAGATGTAGTAAACAGCAACAAGATGAAAGAACTAACTGAACTGTTCTGTTAGGAGAGCACTGTCATCATCTATCGTGCTAATTACAGCACCCAGCCAGTCATGCCTGAGCATTTGATTTCAATCAACAGACACCAAACTCTTCCAGAGGCTGTGAGAGTTTATAAATCTTAAGTGCTTTCTTTACTGGATAACTGCCTTGCCAAAATTATACATTAATTGATTTCAGCGTCCCAGTTTTTACAGACGTACTTCTTGCTTATACCCTCTGGCTCATGCTACTGAAGAAACTGAATCTAAGATACCCTAGAGGGAAGGAAGCCTTCTTTGGTTAGTGTCAGGCCTCATGTTTCAGGGGACCAGTGATAATTACAGGTTTCAGTAGTATTAGGTAGCTACTTATATAGGGAAGCATAAGATGCCTGGACCCAACCAACCTACCCATGCACTATCAGGTTCCTTAATTTTGAACTCCTTGACATTTTCTCATTTCCTATGAGGGGCATCAATCATGCACACACAGCACCACCACACCAGCCTCAAGCTGGCCATTGAGAGAAAACTACTTCCCTCCACTGCATACTGACCCAGGCAGGTTTTCCCATCCACGTGCATGACGTACTTGGGGTGACATCCACAAACAGGCCCATTGTCAGCATCGTCACACATGTGCTGGCAGCCCCCGTTCCCGTGGTTACAGGTCACTGGGAAGAAAACACGTGTCACAGCTCACAAGTACTTCCAGCACCTCTGAAGGACAGCATGCAATTCCACTGCCACCTGAGCATCCATTACACCTCCCTAACGTGCCTCTGTCCTGAAGGACTGTGAGACTGAAACACTGCACAGCTCTCTGGTGGAGCTGAGCTTCCCATCATTGTGAATGATGGCAGAGCTCCCAAACTACAGACACTACAGCAATTAATAGACCTGTTGTGACAGCGTCCAGAAAAGACACAAATTCTGGTTTCGTTCAAATGCACGCAGTTCAGGCATGCCATCCCATGTTAGCTAAAACATACCAAGTCCCATTTCACTGCAAACAGAAAATTTGTTCACTTTGGGAAACCATAAGCAAATGCAGAATGTTGCCTACAAATGCAGCTCCTCTGGTTCTTGGACAGCTCAAATCCTGGTCGGCATTCACAGGCAACTCCTCCTTTGGGGGTTTCTCTGCAGATGTGGGCACAGCCGTGATCTTTGTTCATGCAGCTCATGCCTTCTGCAAAACAGGAAAGATACAAGAGCATCAGCACCCTCAGCACCTCTGTGTGCAGGCAGCACAATCAGTTCAACACACACACAGACTATGGCCTGCTGCTCTGGGAAGACTCTGCAGGGTTGGGACAAGAAGTTTCAGCTTACAGAGAGGAAAGGGAGCAAGTCCAGTCCTGCAAAGTCAACGGCCCCAAGGTTTCTCCTTCTGTGACCTTTTCTGTACCCATGTTCTTTGACTGCAAGGTCAAAGAACAACATCCATAGAATTGTTCAGCACCTGCATTCTCATCCAATGCTCTCACTTTATACTTTTAGGTGTTCATAAAACCTCCTCATTTCGTTTGTAGAAGTGGCAATGTCCTGGCAAGATGCAAGTCTAAAGTGAAGTTATCTGCTTAAAAGAGAAGCCAGCAGACACAGAAATGTTTAGAACAGAAGTCACAAGAGTCATCCCACTTTCAATTCCTGGCTTACAAAGCAGATTCCCAGGGTCAGAACCTATCTCAGCAGTGATCAAGTAGACACCAGGCTGACGTGCGGATTGTGCATACGCTGTACATCAATTCTCTTTTCTATTAACCATTTTGTTTTCAATTTTTTTTCTGTTTTCAGTACATACCACCCTAAATAACCCTACTGGGTACTATCACAGAGTTCTGTATTTCTACAGACCTTCTCAGCTGGACTGAATTTAGTGCCAGTGACTGCTTTAACCAAATGAAGAACCATTGTGACACTAATGACTGGATTTCTTTTGCTACACCTCCTAAAATGTTCTGTCATTTTTATCTGTGCCAGTTAATGCAGAGCACTCAATGACTTTCTGAGTGTCTTGTCTGGCCTTTGCAAAAATATAAAGTCAACTAAACAGGGAGGAATAGTTACTAAAATTATTGCAAAAGCTTCTTTCCTCTTGCCCCATGGTTCAGTGCAATCAGTGGCTTTGCCATTGGCAAGAAATTGGTACAGTCTGTACACAGACAACACAAAAACACACAGCAGCTGGCTCAGTTACCCAATAGGATCATTAGATCAAATTGAACAAATAGGTTTGCTTTTAACAGAATACCACAGATTTTTAATAAAGTCCTCTACAGTGCTACAAAACCAGCAAAGAGAAGACATCTGAATGCTCTCTTTGGGTGTACAGAGATCACATTTTACCATCAAATTCTCTGCCTTAGCACATTTGGCTTTAAAAGGACAAGTTACTCCAAAATGCTCTTTCTTTTCAGGGAGAACATTTCATTTGTGAAAACCAAGTGGAGCACACTTGGTCTGCAAGGGCTTATCCCACACCACCCCAGTGAACTTCTCTGGAGCTGAGCAGAGGCATAATCAGAAGCAGAACAGAAAGGGTGACCATGCTGCTAAAAAGGAATTGTGTGATCAATTCCACACCCTATATATATTTTTTTTTAAGACTTGCACAGTCCTTTTTGAAGCCTTATTACTAAGAGAAACAAACCCACTGCATTGTGAGGCAGAGGTCGGCTCATCACCATTATTCCACTCCACTTCAATTAGGTCCTTGTTCCATACTGCCACTCTTGCCCCCTGGAGCACCAGCTACAGGACCCTTTCTCTATTAAGACAGCTTTAAGCAACAAAAGAATGGACATTGCAGAGCCAAGATTATTCTGCTCTGCTGGCTTTTTGATTCCTTTCCCACAGTGGGGACTCTCCAGAAGTCCAACAAGACAATGAGACTTCAAATCCTGCAGCACACAGACAGCCCAAGGAGCCCACAGGAAAGCTGTCACCCATTATTGTCACTCAGGGAAGGAGACAACCTATGAGGCCACAAATTAGCCTCATTAGTGCTGGTGTTTTTGTGAAACTTCTGGTCTTAAGCATGCAGTATGGTTTGGTCTGTTAGCTTGGAGGGGTTAGAGAGCATTAAGAGAATTAGCAGCTTAGCTTCTGTTAACAAAGTTATTCTTTTGTCTCTATTGAGCTACCAAAGGGGAAACCGTTCAAGCAGGTACTTTGGTAAAGTTCACTGACACCAAACAAATGGTTTATATGCTCCATTTGGGATTGCTCCGTTCTGAGTGAGCAGAATTCAATCAGGTCTCCACAGAAAGCTAAAGCTGTGCTTTCCAGACCAGGATGCATTTTAATAACAAAGTCTCCATTGTCTAACAAAGTACTCCACCAAACCCACCAAAATCCAGCTGACCCAAAAGGCAGTTCCATAGAAGACACCCACATCCACACATTCCAGCATTTACTGTGAGGCTGCTGCTTGTTTCCAAAGCTGGTAGATCTCTCTCAGCCCCATTTTATAAGGCTGTATTAAAGAGATCTCTGTAAAGTCATAAATGCTGTGTGGCTGCAAACTCCTTGGTGGACATAAAGCCTCCCAGGTCACATTGTTCCAGTGTTGTTGCAATGGCAAACTGTGGTCCAGAACCAAATCACAAACAAATTTTGGTCAAATCTCCACACATCCTTCCCAGACACAATTTCTCTTGCAGGAGACCCTGCCCTACTGACTCACAAATAGCTTGGGATGGATGGCTCTGGATTGCCACACTCAGCCAAGAGAGGTGAATCCAGTGCCTGCCTGGCTGGGCAGATCCTGAGCCAGGTGAGTCCTTTCTGGTGCTGGACCTTCTTGAAGTTACCCAGCAAAGCTGAGAGCTGAGCACTCCTGTCACTGGCAAATGCAGGCAAAAAAAGCCAGCACAGTATTTCCCTATCAGGTCAAGCTAAATTGATCTCTTACATGTATGATCTGTGTTTAAATCTTCATATTTTTTTGCACATAAGGTGTCAGGACAACATTCCCAATCTACTAAGAGCATTAAGACTCCTTTTAGGGCATGTCCAAGCAGGCACTCTGTAGGACAGAGAGAGAGGATGCAATGGTATAAAGAGCTACCAGAGGTTCTCAGAGGCACACTTTAACAAAAACAATGATGAGGAGCATCAGCACAGCCAGAGCAACAGGACATCCCAGGAATGCTTTAGTCTTTCATCATGCTTTCTACATCCTTGTGTTAGGGCAACCTTTCCCCAAAAGCTCTCTAGTTATCCCTGTTCTCTGCAGTCAAGGCTCCAAGAGTGACAGCTGAGCTGGTGCCCTGTGTACGAGTCCACACAGAGGTTTGAAAGGTGGCTTTCATCCTACAGACCCCATTCATTCCCATCAATTCAGCCCAACAAGCAGAGAGCTATGACTGTGAGATACCACAAGGGAGAGCAGCAAGATTTGCCATCCAGAGCAGTAGCAGCCACAAAATGCACTGCATATTTACTCACAAAGAACTCTGTTTTCCTTCAAATTTTTGTGTTCCCTCATATGGAGCAAGTTGAACCCAGAAACAAGGTGCACGTGCATGGCTGCCCTGCCAGCTGCTTTAACAGCCTCCCAAGGTGATTCATTCTCCCACACAGATGAAGAGCAGCTCATTCCAGCAGGCAAACAAGCAAAAAAAAAANCACAACTTCCCAGGACACATTCAGTTCCTGTGGTTTAAACCCCAGTTCACTCTACCTCTGTGTATTTAAAAGCCAATATTGCAGACCGCAGGGAAGGTCTCTCAGGTGTTAATACATGAAGAATCTTAACTGGGCTGGGAGACAGGGAAGGAAATATTCCCTCATTTCACAGATAAGAAGCAAAATTGAATAGATGGTCTAGGCAGTAGGTGCCAAAAGCTGCTTTGATCAATGCTATGAGGTCTCAAAACAGAACCAATAAAGTACAAACACTGAGCAATGCATAGACAAGGCAGAGAACAGAAGCCCCAGAAATGAGCAGAAAAACAGAGAACAAAGTGAGGGGAAAGATAAAGAAGTGAGATTTGGCTTACAACAGACATGCCCACCCAAAGGAAAAGAAAATGTTAAAAAAAACGTGGGGAATCCCGAGCAGCACTTTACAGTAATGAAGAGGGGTGGGAGGGAAACAGTCACAGCATGAAAACCTGAAAAAATTGCTTTTAAAGAAAGCAAAACAAACACTTCAGTGTTTTATTAAGAAGAAAAAAAAATGTATCAGGCAAAACAGTGTGTTGGGGTTTTTTTGAAGACTGGTTTTGCTAAAGATGTCTTTTATGTTATAGTTTTTACAAAAAAAACACCTATCTTTTCCCCCGTGTTTGTTTCCCTTTTCAAAGAAAAATATCTAAGATTAGTGGATGTTTGGTATCATGAAAAACAGCCTTTTTGGGAGAAGAAAAAAAAATTAAGAGAAATAAACTGCACCTTTAAGAAGAGAGATAGAATTCCAAAGGTACAATTAAGGGAAAAAACATAAATGACAGGGAATGCTGCTGCTGTCAGTTCAGGGGAATAGAAGGTACTCAAGTAGCAGCAAGTATGAAAAAAGAGTTGGAAGCTTTTCCTCTCTTGGCATCAGAAAAGACAAGGAGCTCAAGCCTCCAATTTCTGATCTGAGAGAACTCCCTCATGGATGAACACAAACTCACATCCCTGCTATGCCTTGTCCCACCACTGCTGCCCTCCTGCCTGTCCCCAACCCTGCAGGGACAATCTGAGCCACGGCCTGAGGAACCACCCAACCCCAGTGTGATCAAGCCCAGGAGCTGAGAATACCAATTCTTAATCCAAACAAAAGATCAGTTGAGCTCTGTCAGATGATAGCCACCTCAGCACCCTCGTCTGTGGATGGCCATATATGTCTATAAGTGTTGATCTCTTCATTATGGGGATTTTTAAAGTGAGATTTGTTTATTCATGCTCAGATTCCTCTTATGCCAACAATAAGCCATAGATTAAAGAAAGCCTTGCAGCTGTAAGTACTTCTTACTAAGATTTTCACTGTACAGTTCAATGGACAACTCCCTGATCTGAGTAACCACTTTAAAGTATTCCCTAGGGGCATCCAAAATAATTTTGTTCAATCTGATGTCTAATTAGATACCCAAGACTCTGATCTCTCAAAGGTCGCTTCATAAAGGTTTCACTCAAAACAAAGCACGAGATTTGAATACCTTTGGGGCTGACAAACAATAAATCTCCTGGCTGAAACCTAAACACTGCACAGGGAGCCTAAAAGGCATCTGAAGGTAGTGCAGGTTTTGCCTTGTAACCAAAGCCAGTGGAAATGCCCAGAATTTGCTGTCCTTCCATTTGTTGCCATTCCCTGGGTTTGGACACAGCTCAGCTCTGCACAACAGAGCATCAAGGGCACTGGGAACAGCAGCACAGCCTTTAACAAGCCTGTAACAACACCAGACACACAGGTGGGAGCAAAGGGGAGGAAGGGATGCAGCGCCTTCAAAGCCACTTAGAAGATCCTGACACACCGCTCCTTTTGAAAGCACTGAGGACTCCAAGACCCTTCGAAAACCTCAGCCCAACAACACTTTTGAAGACGATTTAGAGCTGCAGCCTCTGCGAGGCGCTGCTGCCCGGGGGCGGGGGGGTACCTTCGGAGCGGTGGATGCAGGTATGCTGGTTATCGCTGAGGAAAAATCCTTCCTTGCAGCGGCACTCGTAGCTCCCCACGGTGTTGACACAAACGTGCTGGCAGCCACCGTTGTTGAACGTGCACTCGTCTGTGTCTGAGAGAGAGGGAACAGAGAGAGAGAGATGGGCTTTGTGCTCACACCAACCCACGGTAGGGACAGGCACCAGCTCAGGCTGGGTCGCCCAGGCAGCTGAGACACCCCAGGCTGCCCTGTGGTTGCTGCTGTGCTGTCACCCTCGGGAAATGGCATTTCTGCTGCTGCTCTTCCCCTGTTTGCAGTGTGCCCAAGCAGCCACAGGGCTCCCAAGAGGTGCTGGCCAACCCAACCAGCCAGAGCTGAAGGTACAGCTAAGGCAGAGGAGCCTTGGCAGAGCCACATCAGCAGCCCCATCACCCAGGGGAGCATTCCCTGCCCCTCTGCAGCTGGAGCTGGCACTGCCACTCCTCAGCTCTGGTACATCCAGCTGAGCTGTCACACGTGGCAAGACCCTTTGACTCCAAACCCATCCAAGCTATAAAAGGTGTTTTCCCAAAAAGCTCCACATCCTGAAGAAAACATGGAACAAGAAGAGTACAAACCTCAAAATAAATTCAGCTGAAAAGCTATTCTCTACTCCTTACTTTCACTCTAGCTAGAATTCACACACCACATCTGTTCTGGTGCTGGGTTTGATTTATCATCCTCCTCCCTCAAGTCTAGGACATCATCACTCATCATCAGGGCTGCTGCTGTGTTGCCTGACTGTGGTCAAGGACAAGAGCAGAAGTTCTGGAAGCAGTTTTAATCTTGATTTTGCAACATCCAGAGCCTCAACACCACCAGAGAACACAGAAGGGCTCTGCTCACAAGAAAACCAAGAGAACCAAAGAGTAGAAAAACTTCAGCTAAGCCTTTGAACAACAGGATGCCCACCCTGGTCTCCAATTCTTTGGAATTTTACCCCTTAATAAGCACAGGTTTTTTGTGACCACTACTGCCAAATACTTTTCCTAGCCTAATTTTCAGAAATTTTAACGGGAACTAAAAAACACTCAGCCACTTAAAAACAGGACAAAACCTTGCTGAGGTAAAGCACTGGTCTCATTTGCAAATTCATCTGTAACATCATGCTTGCTCCCCGTTCTGTTCATTGTTCCTGGCTAATAGTACAATGTTTTTAATTTAACATTGTAGCATTTCTGGCAGAAAACAGCTGTCTTTTTTTAAAAAAAAAGGAGAAAGAGAGGCTTTTAGTAAGAAGCATAACACAGAATTACAACAGATTTAATGTCTAGTGAAGGCAGTGAGAGCCAATTGGATGCACAAGAATGTGACCTGCTGGAGAAAAAGAGCGGCTGACATATCTCCATCACAAAGAGGCTGAGTATTTTAGAGTTCTACACTGATGTGAATGTGCAAACAATCATGAATAAACAGCCACCACGAGTCTTTAGTGCTACAGATTTGAACTCCAGCAGATGTTTCTGTCTTACAGACCTTGGAAAGCTTTCAAAAAAATCATCTCTTTCCAACAAGTAATTGTCTATTTGGCGTAAACCCAGGCACACAGCCGAGATCTTCAAAAATAAGGGTGAGAGGAGGGCAACCCTGGCGTGAACAAAGTAAATAAACAGATTAAGAGAAGATGTGATCCAATTTGCTGCATGCCAAAATATTTATTTAACGTTTACATCACAACTCAAAATTGGCACATCAGTGGTAAAAACCTCATTGTGTGTCAATGACATTTTGTTTTATTTTATAGGTCTGCCATGCAACACTGAGCAGCTTCCCAGTGACAGAGCAGGTGGTAGATTTTGGCCTAAGTTATGTCACTGGTCACAAAAAGCTGAGCTGAAGCATGCCCTGGGTACAAAGAAAATACACAAATGCCTTTTGGTGCCATTGTCAGAGGCAGTGTGCTCCCTCACATCCAGCCCTTCATGGTAACCTCAACTGAACTCCACTCTGTGTTTACACAAATGGAAAAATAAGATGGACATTCTGTTATTTCAAACTATCCACAGATATTGTGTTTCCCTCTCTACTTTATTTCAATATTTGGAACTTGGTTCACCCTCTCCTTCACTTGCACTGTAGAAAGTTGGGCACACAATATGTCCCCAGCAGGTAAAACCCAAAACAATCCCCACTCCAGAGCTTTTCTGATTTGTCCCAGCAGAAGATACAGCCTGGGGATGGTCTGATCCTCCACCTGATGTGCCACACACTAGTGGGAAACACCCCAGTCAAACTAACTTCAATTATGTAGTGAGAGCAAGGTTCCTGCTCACTGCTATGGCTATGGAGATGTGTCCGGGCACATCCACATGGAGTGCAGCAACAGGGAAAAACTGAGCCATCCCTGAAAAAGCAAATGGCACAGGGCTGAGCCACACAGGATGCCCAGATGAGGTCCAGGGAACAGGACACCTTCTCCAGCTCGAGGCTTAGTCCCTCTGTTCTTCAATGGGCTCCATCATACACAGCTGCTGCATACTCCAAATCACCCTCTCCTTTCAGGAATACTCAGACAGTCAGTGAGAAGCCCCCACATTACAGATACATTTGAGAGAGAAGATCTCTAAGCCTGGAAACACACCTGACAACTGACCCTAAGCTAACTGTGGAACAGAAAGGACAATGATAGCACATGCTCCTATATATAAACTCATTCAGCATAATAATAGATGACATTTGGTACCCTTAAACCCAAAGCACTCCACAGAAACATAGCACGGTTATCCTCAATCACAGAGGGGGAAAGAGCCACGCCAGGATGGTACATCAGTACCTGGGACTCCTAAGTCCCACAAGCAACATTGTTCTCTCCCCGAGCTGGCTGAGCCCAAGAGATTGCCCTGTGTTCCCCATGGATGCAGCTGCAGGGCTGTGCCCCCACCAGCACCCCCACTCCTTACCCAGGCAGTTGTGGCCATCGTGAGCCAGCATGAAGCCATCGTAGCAAGTGCAGCGATAATTCCCTGGGATGTTGAAACACTCGTGGACGCAGCCCCCATTGAAGTCGTTGTCACATTCATCAATGTCTAAGGAATAAAGCAAAAGTCAAGATGATGGACGCTTGCCTGAGCGTTATAGACAGGGATGTGACTGCGTAAATGTGAGCAGCAACTGCTGTCCAAAGTCATCACTGTCCTGCAAATACACTATATTTAATGCAGTTCTTGCTGAGTGTTTCTGATGATTGAGAAAACACCCTGGAGCCCCCTTGCAGCTTTAGTTTATTTTTTTTTTAGGCTGCTGGTTAAACAACAAACTCATTATCAGGCCGAGAGATAGGAACAGGTGAAAATCCATGCAAGGTTTGCCTTTAATTTTGTAAACAAGAAGTAAATCAGGTGACAAAACAATGACTATTTTGATTTAAAAATCATCCTCCATTAATTTTGGTGGCTCTGTTTTCTTAGAAATGCTCCATGCTGACACAGACAGGACGCAGTGCTCTGGTCCCTTTACCTTCACATTTCTTCCCTTCACCGGTGTAACCCACTTTGCACATGCACTTGTACAGCTTCGGGGTGTTCTGACAAATAGCATCTGGGTGGCAGTCATCCAGCCCCAGGGCACACTCATCCACATCTGTGAAAAGACAGCAGGCTCAGGAGGGAAGTCAGCAGGAGGAGAACAGGGCACGTCCCTGAGGAGACGACAAGGCTGAGCACCTCTTTGTGGTGCCCGCGAGAATATTCTGTGATTTTGTGTGTCAGGATAGAAACATGCAGAGACAGTCTCTGCACTTCAATTTGTGCAATATTCTACCTGCATATAGATGTATTTGCATGCAGTTCAGGTGAGCCCATGTTAAGCTTTTGTGCACATTTATAAATGCATCCAAAACAATCTCTTTAGGGTTAGATGCTCTGTGAAATTCAGATGATTGTTTCAGAGATTCATCAGGGACTGTTAATCATTCTGATTAACAAAAAACAGTCATCAAAAGAGTTCTTGATCACATCCATGCATCACCTGCAGGAAGCCAAATGATTTTTAAAATAACAAAAGGCGTTGATAGAAATGTACTTTCAAAGTCATCATCAACAAGTTAAAAGACTGACTTACCATTAAACAGATGTATAATCTTAAAATAATTTTTTTAAATACAAGAATAGTATCTGGTGAGCAGCACTGCCAAATCACCTGGCCAGCCATCTCAAAGCACAGCATACTGAAGCAAAATATCCAGGTGGAAACTTCAGAGAAGAGGAAATGAAGAGAAAGGGAAACACCAACAGGAAGAAGTCCTGGAGATGAAGAAGTGCAGACAGAAGAAGTGGAAGAAAAGTTACAGGCAGCAGAAGACATCAGCACAAGTTTTTCACACAGCAGAAGAAAACTGAAACATGGAATCAGGAAGATTTCCAGCAACTGGCTGAAAGGAAGAATTGTAGAAGCAACACCCCATGCAGGTACAAAAAGTGCCTCCTAAAACAAGTAGCAGTGCATGAGTATCAGCAGAAAGCAACTACCTCAATAGTCAGCCACTTTTTATGGTGGGGATCACTTTCCAAATGGGAATTTCAGCCAGCACTTCTCCCATTTACAATTATAGCATTCATCCTGCTCTTTTTTTTTCCTTTCCCCCAATCACAAAATATGCCTGTAGGTACTGCAGCAGCTGCCAACTGCAGAAAGTGTTCACTTGGTTTTAACTCCTAATGGGGTTTGGCAGTGGGAAACAAGGCAGAGAGCCAGTGTTAGAGCAGCAGTGCTTTCCTGGCTCTCAGGTGCACACAGCTCCAGCAGCAGTGATGGGGTCCCCAGATACTGCCACCAGACAGCAAGGAGAAGGTGGGAAACAGTGGAAAACAGCTGGGAAGAGCAACAGAATCCTCTTCCTCTCAAGAGCAGAGAAGTCAAGCCATTAGAAAATATGGGAGGCAGTGAATTAAAGGAGCAAGTCATGCAAGGAAGGGTGCTGGGAATAGCTGAGGGGTCTCCAGCTAGTGGGTAGGTGGGGCAGAAAGAAAGGATGGGCAGGGAAGAACAGAGAGCGGGCATAAAGGAGCATCAGCCACGCGTGCTGTGTGCCCTCGGCACCATCAGCTCTGCCCTGCCCCAGCCAGGGGGACACACCTGCCGGGACAAGAGGGGTTTTCCCTAAGAAGCCAGGGCACAGAGACATCAACCAGACCCCGTGCCAGCGGCAGGACAGCCGCTCTGCTGGGTTATTTTTACACCGCCCCTCTGTGATCTGCAGCGTGAGGTAAAGAGCCGCAACAAGAAGCCGCATCACTAATGCACGCAAAGGCACGGAAAAGAGGTCTAGGAAAAATCCGTAGGGAGAGAGACCGAGATTTCCTTTTGCAGTGACAGCATCCTGAGCAGAAGGGAGACCCTGGAGGAATAAGGCTGTGAGCAAACGTCGCAGCCTTCAACCTGGCAGGAGGCGGCGGCGGGAGAATCCCTGGGCTCGTTCCGCGGGGACCGAAGGCAGCTTCACCCACAGCACACGCCGTTCCCACCCCGCTCCCCAGGTGCCCCGTCCCGGGGCTCGCCCCGCTCCCAGGGCAGCGGGAACCGCCGGGAGAGCGGCATTGGCAGCACCCGCGGAGCCCGAGCGCCCTGGGAGCAGCGACCGCCCCGCGCCGGGCACGGCCCCGCCACGGCCGCGCCTCACCCCGGCACCGGC